>CM076574.1:1405148886-1405543477 GCA_034641835.2 Pinus albicaulis
GAGCCATATTCGTGTGTTCTTCTATCTTGTCTTGTCTTGTCTTCAGCTTTTATTACTTATGTTATTTCATTAGTTACACTTATGACTAATGATATTGCTAATGATTAATGGGCAAATGATCTAACTAACCTAAGCTAAGAACATGTTAACTCAAAATTAACATTGTTTTAGAGCCAGGTGAGGACAAGCCCAAGCTTAAGATATTGCGATCTCCAAGAAGCACCTAAGGAATTTCAGCAAAAGCCACCTTCAGACCTCTATGGTAGGACAAGTTTGAGTTCAAAAAAGACAATCTGTGACATTGTCTTAAATTCTTTTACAAGCCCTAATCAGTGAACTTGGGCAAAAATTCAAAGAGCAGCTCGGTCATCACAAACAAAAGCTAGAAGTCATCAAGGTATGTTTTAGAATTTATGAGGGGTTATTTTAAGTGGTTTCAAGATATTTTCAGATGTATATTTAGCAGTAAAAATTCAGAAGGAGATGTTTCCCTTCAAGATCCTTGCCTGGACTATGAGGTATCATAGTAACATAAAATAATTTATATGTCAAGATCTCTTAATTCCTTGGCCTAGTGGAGTTAAGACAACTCAGAGTTTACTATGATCTGAATTCATCAGTACTGTGGAAGATTGAGTAACTTGATTCCTATTCTCTAAAAAATTAGTAAGATGTATAGCTCGAATTATTGTAGTATCACTGTAAGATTAAAATGCTAATCCCGACCTCTGTTCTACAACAAAACTCTGAGCATTCTTTTGACATGCGGAGCTCTAGATATAGTGACCTTATCCTAAAATTAGGAAATCAAAGCACAAGCCTAATATCTAGTGATTCCGGTTCCATTTGGATGTCATAAGGCAGTTGATCTCTACAAGACCAAGCTCCAAGTTTCACAGTCTTCTGTGATCTTCATCACAAAACAGTGAAATATTTTGGTAAAATTTCCCTTGTTTCAAGACACTACATGTCAATGAAAGGTCTAGCTCAGATATATTTTTTTAGACCTTCATTCTTGTGGCCCTCTTAGGGCACCACTCCAAACAAATCACTGCACTATTATGTGATTAAAGTGGCACAAGAAGATCAAAAGTTTCAGACAGTAAGAGGAAAAAAAATTTGAATAGAACCTCGGTCCCTCTTGTACAACGAAGACCTACTCTTCCTATGCAGACTTGTGCAACTCCATTTCAAGGGCACCGTGATCTCAGTTCTAGACAAAGTGTAAATCAGCTACCGAAGTCAAAAAATTATTATTTTTTTCTTTAGGCCTTGTTCTTAATAAGAAGTGTCAATCTTGAAGCTTTCAAACCTAACGCAATGAACCTGAAGTATGGAAGTCCAATACATATGTTACAGTGCTATCTAACAGATCACTGTGTGCAAATTCAAGATGTAAAAGTGTTTTGTAACGGAGATAGCCCTTGTCACATATATATACATATATCTTCTTCAGTGATTGCCTACAAGCCAACTTACATAGCATACTGAGCTCGGTGAAAATCACTGTGTGAGCATCTATGTTCATTAGAAATATGGAATGACTTAAGAAGCCTATGGGGCATATCTATATTTGATCAAGCAAAATATTAGCCCTCTTAAAGATGTTCTGAACATTTTTATTTGTGTTGTTAAATTAATAACAAATATACATACATCGATACAGTGACCAAGAATCTGACCTGGAATACACTCTTAGTATGGTTTTCATAAAAATTATGATAAAATCCATGTGATGTGTTGATCAGATGTCTAGACCTTGATTTTCCCACAATGCAGCGAATCATATCCTAATCAGTTGTGCATGATGATGAAAACAAAATAATTGAAGTGCATTAAGACCTTTCTAAAACTTCTGGGAGCCTTTTTTTAACTTTCCTAGGTTCTGATCAGCATCCATTCTTCCTGTAGAATGCATTTAATTTTGAAAATAAACAACCCATTTTATTGATAACGTCATACAAAAGACAACAGCCATTGGTGTGGGAATGCCTTGTCTTTCCGAAAATCTTACTGATTCACTCCATGATAAAGGCATGTAGGAATACAATTTGGTCCTAGGGATGGAAGAGTCAAGGTTTACTGGGACTGGAAGGGGATGTTTGTATCTCAATTGGATGACTACATTTAAGCTAAAGAAATAAGCATGGACCTGGAAGGTGTGGGCAGTGCAAAGTTGTCTTTGGAAGCTCAAGTCTCAGCCTAATTCAACTATGTAGACAAATTGCCCCTAATCTTATTGACAAATCCAGCATGGGCATTCTTTTATGGGGTTAGCTTTAACGTTACTAGTAATTCCTATTGCTTGAAAAAGGAGTTTCACATATTCATATTTATTGTGTTTCTATGAAGAATAAAATGGCTAAAAGGGGAAAGTAGGATGTTGAATCTGGTCTTGAGGCCCATTTCTTTCTCACATTTGTACAGAATCCCTCTACCAAAGCTGGGCTATCTATGGATGCTAGTTCATAGACTATGCTCAAATCAAGAGAGATGGGCACAATTAGTATCTGTCCAGAATTTTATTAGATATGTATTATCTAACAGTATTATTTTTTATTTTTTTTGAGGAAGTTGTTCCTATATACCAGCATAGATCCATCTTAAATCTAGAAATATCAAGTGTTGAGAGGTATCGAATCTTGTTAAGTGTAAATTATTTTGATCATTTAAGATGGCTAAGAGGAATACAGGATGACAATATTTCTATGTAAAAATCATATTCGTGGTATTTCTATTCTAGTAAAATTTGTTCTCTCATTTTTATCTCCTATATAGTAGTTCTTATATTAGGGGTGTGTGTGTATGTAACATATAATATTATTATTCATTTGGGTCTAGCTCAGGTGGTTGAGAGGAGGAATGATTGTTATCCTCTCCACCCCAGTTCAATTCCCACAGGTAACATGTTGAGCTCTTAATGAGTATATTGTCGTGATGGATTCAACAACAAAATAATGAGGGAGATTACTCCACAGAACAAGGCTCTCTAGGGTCAATCAATATTGAACCCAACTATTATGAAGCTAAAAATTGCATATGTCTTAGTTCCAATATCTGATATGATGACCATTTGGGTAAACTCAAGAAATGCATATGATGACCATTTGGGTAAACTCAAGAAATGCACCAGAGGTTGGTAACTTCATTTTCCATATCATGACAAGGGTTAGACAAACATATGCTAGTATTCCTACTCATTGCGCCCAATTTACAGTCTAGATTCAATGCATTATCATCCCTACCATCGCCCTTGTTGTAAAATTCCTTGCAATAACTTTCTAGGTTTATGTGAAATTTTCGTTCATATCTTTGTCAAACAATTTGTCTGGTACTGATGTTTGTCTGGGTACTGTTGTAGGTGCTTTACTTACAATTTTTGTTCAGAAGATACTCATATTAAATTACATGCACTGAAAATAAACCACAACCACCCAAAGTTCAAACTGACATATTCCAAGAAGAAGATTCACACAGGACTACCAAATATAACTCAGAAATAGGAGTAACTAGTATTCATATTAATTCCCAGAATGACATCCACTACAACCAGAAGACTACCAATATTTTATGTTGTCAATAAACACATGTAAATAAGGGACACTGAGTATAGAAACCAGGGACTGGTGCGCTCCTTTTGCTGGTTGCCAGATGGTTGTCTCACATGCAACAAAGAGTCCAGAAGTTCATTTTATGCCCAGATGTTTGCATTCACCCACACCAGAGATAATTAACTCGTGTTTCCCTTAGTGAGAAGCAGTCATTACATGAGTTAGTGATGCCAAGACCTCTGGGTAGTGTAAACTCAAACTCATTTAGCTTATACACAGTCTTCAGAGAGTAATTTTCTTGGTCGTTGCAAGGGTGCACAACAGCTGTTATATGGTTAGGAAAATTATGCTAATCAATATGATTACTCAACCCTTCTCAGCATATTCGTAGTCATCCCTTCTCAGCATATTCGTCCAATAGATGGAATGTGGAATATCATCCATCAAGATCAGGTAAATGCAGCCCAACAACTCCAACCAGAATGGAGAACTGGTAAATGTATGTCTCAGCTAGTAAAATAATGTAGCTCTACCAGAAAAATAAAATGGGACTCGTGCAGTGAAAGATTAAAGTTTCGATTCTATCCCTTAGAAACTCATACAATGCCACCAAAAAATTTGAGGTGTTGTAGATTGGTAATCATGCCTATTTTTTCTTCATACTGAACCAAATAGGAGCAGATCTGGCTCCATTTCCTTTGGTGTTTGAAGAGGCGAGGGATACAAATAGATTCCCTTCTACAAAATGACCCTCTCCTCTTGTGAAATCAAATATTGATCGCATAACATCGAATTGGAGCCGAGAGGAGACACATAATTAAGAACAGGAACCTCTGACTTCTCCTCGTCGTTTCCGAATAGGGGTTTCTGCCATTTTCTTGGTAAAGAGTGGAAAATTTCTTGCTCAGAACCCGTTTTTTTATAAATCATAAACATTTGATTAGAAAATATAACAGATTTCACAACCAACATATTTCATAACTCCCACATATCGATCGTGAATATTTATAAAAATAAACAAGATCTCGTAGTTTTCAGCTCACAGGTTTCATAACTAAAAACGAAAATAAGGATTTGCATACAGCCATAGTCTGGCTTGACTAGTACCAATGCATGTGGATCATCTTCATAGCTATCATCATCAAAACCCTCCACCTCATGGGCCAAGGTACCGGAAGCTGCTTCACGCCCTGCCTACTTCATTATTTCCAAGGCGTTCAAAGGGGTCGGAACCGAGAGGCGTCACTGGGATAAGAACGAGTGATAGGAGATGGAGCAAGTTGGGCAAAAGGATTTTTGGTGGCAGCACCGCCCTAGTAGATATCCTTCTAGATTGAGATGAAGAGGATTGATCCTTAGACCTATCTGCAGATTTCTCAAATTCTAACGCCTTTCGTGCAACTTGAATGCGGGTTTTGGAGGACCCACTTCGATTCCGGGATATAAAATTTCGTTTATATCCCTTAGAAACTCATACGATGCTTCCATCCACTCAAAATAAAAAATTATAAACTCATACGATGCTTCCCGCCACTCAAAATCAGAAATTCGAGGTGCTGAATATTTCCACTCAAAATAAAAAAAATTAGGTGTTGAATATTGGTAGATGTTAAGTCATCGGTTTAATTTTGGTATTCGGGTGTTATTATTGGGCATAATCATGATCTATATTTGGGTGTTATCCTTGTAAATGACCGTGATGTAGCCTCACCACTGCCTAACTAAAAAAAATTAACAAAAACAAAAAAGATATAATTAACAAAAAAAACAAAATCCTAGGCAAAACTAGATTAAACCAACCAAAAGAATTAAGTTCTTTCTCATGTCAAATGGAATACTAAACTAGCACAAACTCATCTAACCCCAACTATTCCAATCAATACTAAGCCCAACTATTTTGAATATTGAGTTTTCATATGACTAAGTTCCAATATTAGATATCTTAATGATTTGGTTAAAGCCGATAAATGCACCATAGATTGGCAACCTCAAGTTGACTACCATAATGACATTTAGACTATGCAATTATTTAATTTGATGATTTTAGTATTTTGGAAACTACATTTAGTATTTTTGGCTCAATGGTGCCCATGAAATAAATTCTTGTTGAGCAAGATCCATATTACTAAAAATTAGATTTGGTTCTTGTAAGTATTTGTATGTTCTATGGGGCTTGGATATAGCCAATATGTATGTCTTTCTAGGGGAAACAAGAGATAGAGACTATGAATATTTGATTGGAGGAATGCATAAAACATTGATATTTAAATGGATCGTCATTGATGGAAGTGAAAATATTTTCAGGAGTCCTACGAGTTATGGAAGTGAAGATGTTTTTCCTTAAGAAAGTCTAAATATAGTGTCACTTATTGTAAATAAATAATTGCATCTCTATATTGGTTTGAGGGATAAATTTGCATCCTATCATATGTAGTTACTTCTCATTGTCATAAGTGATGATAAATAAAAATTCAATAGCCAAAAAATAATTGAATTTGGATGCCGAGTTAGTATATCGTATGTAGTTACTTCTCGTTGTCATCGCTTTTTGACATGTGTACATATGTGCATGAAGAAAACTGAAACCAATGATATATACTTCAAAGGAATTGTGAAAGAAGTATAATATTAATGAGAAAATTAGAACTTATGTGGCTAATAAAAAAGCCCAATTTTGATCTAACATAATAATTCCATGTGTAATATAAATGACTTCATTTAAATTCCCTTGATAAAGTTTCACATTTCATTGTCAATCAAGAAAATATAAAAGTGAGGGACAGAGGGTTCATCAATTACCCTTACTCATAACATAACTCAAAAACTAGCATCCATTATTTTACCACATAGTTGCATAAACTCAAGGGTACTAGTGTGCCCAAGTAGTCATAATAGAGGTGAGGAACATGATACAATTTGAAATGGTAGATCATAGCTGACAAAATAAGTAAAAAGTTTCAATGGGACCATGTTTATCTAGTGAATATGGTGGCATGTCATTAGGCCAACCATCAAGATTCACTTCTTCACAGGCATAAATAAGAGGTTTGGGAGAGATGCAATTTATGGGTTAACCAAAAACTCATTAGGCCAACCATCAAGATTCAATTCTTCACAGGCATAAATAAGAGGTTTGGGAGAGGTGCAATTTATGGGTTAACCAAAAACTAAGTGTGATGCATCCTTCCAAGCCATTTCTCCCACAAGTGATGGCACCCCACATCTTAGGAAGAGTTGAAATGAAACCTTAAAACATTATTGATACACACCCACAAAAGGAAGAACATAGCATTTACTGCAACATTCACTTGTCATTTACCCTAAAAGAAACATGGAGAGAATGATAATAAGTGTCACTGGTGTATACCTCTTGCATGCACAACTTCTCTACTCAATCAACCGCCAATCTAGGAGGCCTTACTAATAGAAACAAGCAGATGTAGAAATAAATGAAAGATAGAAGGATAACTAGAAGAATGAGAATGAGCATACCTATGGAGTTGGGGTTCACATCTCCATTATCATTTGGATGGACTTAGGTTTTGGTCTTCTTGTCACAATCCATTCATGAACACCTACCACCACTTTTCAAAAAACCTCCTTTTCTATCTCTTTTCTCCCGACTTCTTTTATTACCAGGGACAACCACAAATGTAGATAGATATCTATAGCAACAATAGGCACCGAGGACATTAGAAAATTCCTTCCTCGCTCACATTTTCCACTTTTTTTTTATTTGAATGCCTACTAAATAGAAATCTCGAACATGTCGAACACCTTCCACAACATTTCATAGGACCTCCTTTTCTATATATTTTCTCATGACTTCTTCTATTGCCAGGGATGACCCCAAATGTAGATAGATATATGTAGCAGCTATAGGTGCCAAGGACATTAAAAAAATCCTCCCTCGCTCACGTTTTCCACTTTATTTTCATTTGAATGTCTATTAAATAGAAATCTTGAACACTGCGATGTGTCAATGGGGGAGCTTGTTATTTTGGTCTTATGTGGTTTTTAGCATGATCAAGTTGTTGGTATGATAGAGGTGCACGAAGGTGGTATTGAAGGAGGTATTGCTAGGGATGGTAGTGCTTCTATGTCGAATACTCCATTTCTAGTGCTTGGTCTATAAATTGGTGCGCCTAGTGGTTTGGTGGGTGGTTCTTGGTGTCTAGTGGCGATAGGAGAGTCGCCCATTTGGAATACATAGAGTCGATATCCTAGTGTGGGTTGTGTGAAGCTTCTTGGAAAGAATCAACCTGGAGTATGTTCCTCCCGCATTCTCCTTCTCCAGTTGTTTAGGTTCTTTCCTAGTTTCCCAACTGATGGAAATATGGTAGCTAGGACATAGCGTGTGGTTTCCTGAGGAAATTTAAGGGTGAAGATAGATCTGGTTTTTGGGTGTGATGGTAGGGGAAAGTTCCAGTAGACCAGAATCTGATAACGGTTGGAGTTGGCCCTTCTAGTTTTATCACAATGCGACCATCCTCGCGGCACCGGAAATCCTCACCCCCAGCCAAACAAGGATACATGGGCTTAGATGATATGGAAATAGTGGTGGTAGGAGCACGCCGAGGTGGTAAGACAGTCGGTCACTCCCCGCTTGCTAGTGTGGGAACACGAGTCAGTCATGGTGGATGAAAACAGGCCTCCCATGGTGGTGGAAGTGTAAGGTCACAACAAACACATCATTGGGGTGGTGGACAGAAAGGAGGAATAACTAACTGGGGAACTTGTAGGCGTGTAGTTCCCAGCCCGCGGTAAATTCAACATTGTTTTCTAGAAAACTGTCGGGATCTAATTCAAACTCTGATGGATCGGGTGGATGTAGCAGAATGGGTTCATAGGGAGGAGCATGTTGAGTTGTTGGCCACTTTGGATAGGATGCACTACTTCCAGTGCCTGGTCAAGGAGCGAGTATTGGTGGTGGTCTAGTGAGGCCAAAACCACCATGTAGAAAAATTGGAAAAGTTGGACACTTGGCTTGCACACTTCTAAGGGCATGTCCATTGCAACTTCCATCCACCATCCCCTCTAGGAACAACCCTGGAAAACCCAGCTTCCATTACGTCGGATGACTAGTATGCTCTCATGTTTTTTTTATGTATTACATGTATTTTGGTGTCTTTGAACATCTCATTTATGGATGTTGTCATTAGCCTCATTTTTGTATTTTTGTCACTTGTTGCAAACATTGGTGAACAAACCCAGTTGGGGTGAGACCACATATTTTTTTCTTTGTTGGTTAATGTACATATTTTTCACCATATGAATGAATATCGACTTACAAAAAGAAATGTTATGTTTATCTATTCATTAAATGTAAATATGAAGATTTGACCTTAGATTTAAGAAAAGAGTCACACTTTTAACATAAATTAATGATATTTAAAGATTAAACGTTATGGCCAAAGAAATATAAATATACATATTAATTTGACTATCTAAATATTACCTTTACTAAAACTATAATGAAGGCATTAGTGTAAATTAGATAGATGATACACGCAATATTTATGTTAATTGTAGATGAATCCATCTGCAGTGTTAAACTTTAGAGACAAAAGAGTATTCGGAATTTTAACACTGTAGATGGACTCAAAGACCCCTTTGTCTCTAAATCTTAACATTGTAGATGGATTTAGAGACTCGTTTAGTGAAATGTAACACTTCAGTATCAAAATTGAAAATTTTCATTTATGGAGTGACACAATTAAAAATTACTAACATAAATGATTAATTGATATACTCTTTGTACTTGTTATTTGGTCATATTTTTATTCTTGGACTATACTGGTCATTTGCATTAATCATTATTAATTTTGTCACTTATTATATAGTCATATATTTTAATCCTAGACTAAATTAGTTATTTAAGTTAGCCACTTTTAGTTTAGTCATTTATTATCTAGTCATATATTTTATCCCTAGACTAAATTAGTCATTTAAGTTAGTCGCTTTTAGTTTAGTCACTTATTATCTAGTCATATATTTAATCCCTAGACTAGATTAGTCATTTAAGTTAGTCATTTTTAGTTCGATCACTTAAAATTTCTCAAATTTAGTAGTATGTCACTTGAAATAATTGCAGTGACTAACTTTTTTAGTCACCTAGTCATTAATTTCATCATTTTCTACTAGTGAATCAGGGTCAGTTATTTCAAGTTGATTTTAGCTAAATTAGTTCTAACTGTTGGAGGATCTAGTGGAAGGTCAGTTGTGTAGTGGGACTTCAGTCTAACTCAGTGATCATCCCATCTGTGGTGGAGATTTCAAGGAAGTGCACAATTAATTATGTACTATATTGAGTGTACACGAATTGTATTGGTAAGGTGATCAACCCTAGGAAATTGTGCAAGAATTTTATAGGAATTTCCTAAATAACAGGGGCCTAATTCCCGAGGACTTGCACAAGGAAATAGGGGCTCAAGTAGAGGTAGAAATTGACTAATTTTTGTTCAGAGCTTCTCAGTGAGTGGAGAGATAGGTTATTCACTTGCAGGTTGTGCTTAGAATGAGCAAGCAATTGTAATACATCTTTATTCATTTGATTTAATGCAAGTAGGCATAAGGGTTTTTTAGCAGTTGTTTTCCCCTAGAAAAATACTATGTTCGTGTGTGTTATTTATCATTGCATGTTTGTGATTGATGTTCTAAATTGTGAATTGAATTCCACATAGCAGTAGAGTAGGATTATGTATTGTGATTTAGATTAAAATCACACAAGAGTGAGAGTGTAAGTGTCTGTCAGGGAGTGTAGTGAATTTCAGGTGTCCCATGGACAAAGTGTGTTAGGAGAATTTCATAATATGAATTGTAGGAGGAAATACTATGATTGTGAAAAGGGGATGGAAAAAGTAGTTTCAGAAAAAGGGAGACCTTGGGCTAGACACAACACTATTTTTTCAATGACTTGGTTGGGTTCCAAAGTCGCAAAAAAAGTAAGGTTATCTACGAGGGCATGACAACTAGTGAGTTCTGAGGTGTATAGGGAATCCTAGGAAGTCTTAACACATGCTAGAAATTTCCAAGGCATGTTAGGCATTCCAAGATGTGTTAGGTGCTAGGGTGTGGCGCCAACGTAGGCTAGGGAGTTCCAGGGAAACAGAAGGGAGGACTAGTTTCAATTGCATGGAAATGAATGAATAAAAGTGTGTGATAGGGAGTGTTAGAAAGTTCTAGGAGTGCTAGGGAGGGAGTGAAAAGGCATGATAGGTAGTGCCAAGTCATGATAGAGTGTTAGGAAAGCATGCCAATATGCTCCAAGTTCCAGGTTGTGCCAATGTGTGCCAAGGAGTGTTATGGAGTGCTAGAGAAACACAAGGGAACACTAATATGTCATAATGCATGGAAATGAATGAATAAGAGTGTGTGATAGGGAATGTCAATGAGTTCCAAGTGTGTTAAGGAGGAGTGACAAGAAATTGTTGGTAGTGCTCAGGAATGTTAGAGTGTTAGGGTGGCATGCGGCCAAGATGTGCCAATGCGTGCAAGGAAGTGTTAACTGGGATTACCATGGAAACACAAGGGATCACTACGTCAAAATGCATGGAAATGAAAAAATAAGAGTTTGTGATTGGAAGTGTCATTGAGTTATAGGCGTGCTAAGGAGGGAGTGACAAGATATGTTAGGCAGTGTTAAGGCATGCTAGAGGCTAGGGCGACATGCCAAGATTTCCTAGGTGCTAGGGTGTACCAACACGTGCCAAGGAGTGTTAAGGAATGTTATGGAAAAACAATGAAGCATAAGGTAAAAATGCATGGAAGATCAAAATGAATGAAGAAGAGTTTGTGACTGGGATTGTTAATGAGCTCTAGGTGTGCTAAGGAGAGAGTGACAAGGTATGCTAGGTAGTGCCAAGGGAGTGAAAATGTATGCTAGGTAGTGCCAAGGAATGCTAGAGTGCTAGGGCGACATGCCGAGATGTGCCGAGTGTTAGGGTGTGCCAATGCATGATAGGGAGTGTTAGGGAAACAAAAGGAAGCACTAGATCAAAATGCATGGAAATGAACAAATAAGAGTGTGTGACAGGGAGTGTCAATGAGTTATAGGTGTGTCAATGAGTTATAGGTGTGTTAAGGAGGGAGTGACTCGTAGAGCTATAAAAAGGGTTGTGTTGAAATTTGGTACCGGAGGACAGGTGCTTCCCTAAGGCTTTGATCTTTGGCCTAGGGAAAAGTGTCCAAAAGAATTTAATTTTTCTCCTAAAGTAACTTTATAATTTTTTATAAAGTTAAATCTAATTTAAAAGTGACTTAAGTGATAAAGTTACTAAAGTGACTTTATAAAGTTATAAAGTCAAATCTAATTTTAAAGTGACTTTAAGTGATAAAGTTACTAAAGTTAAAGTGACTTTAAATAAAGTCAATATAAAATTAGAAATGAAAAAGTGACTTTGGAAATAAAAGACTAAGTGGGTCTTTATTAAAGTGGGGTGAATTAAAAAATAGAAAGTGAGATTTAAATGAGCATTTAATCTCAGCCCCTAGATCTCAATCTATCTCAGCCATTGGATTTAGGGATTCCCCAAAAGTCACTTAGGGTTAGGTTAAAGGAGGAAAAGGAGGAAAAGGTCATTCATTCTTTCATGAGCAGATTGAGAGAGAAGGAGAAGGAGAGCAAGGGAGATTTCTGAGCAGAGAGGAGAAAGAGAGCAGCTGATAGAAACTTCAACAAAGTCCGTACAGCAGCAAGGAGGCACGGATTCCAAGGCAGAAATCCGTACAGCAAGTGTTGGGCACATTTTTCGAGGGAGAGAGGCACAGTTTTCAAGGAGAACCGTACAGCAGCTTCAGCATTTAATTCTGGGCAGATTCTGGGCACAGAAATAGAGGAGAGAGACTGCTGCTTGGTGGTACAGATTTCTGGAAATCCGTACAGCAGCCGTACAGTCAGTTTCGGCACAGATTTCGAGGCAAAGGAGCGCAGATTTTGAGGAGAAGCAACAGCTGGGTTTTCCGTACAGTCCGTACAGCAGTACGGCCGTACAGCTGGGCACAAAAATCGAGAAGCTCATTCAGCATTTAATGCTGTCATAAATGCTGTAAAATTTCTGTTTTGGGTTTTTCCTGTTTTGCACGTTTTCCAAGGCGGAGTGAATGCACGGAAATCGAGATAAGTACTATTGTTTAGTTGCTGAAATTTTTGCTGTAATTTCTGCCTCTCTGTAAAAGCATTTTTTCAGAAATAAGAAGGAGCTCTCAAGACTGGTTTTCCCCAAGAGTTGTAGGGGGTTTTTCCAGGGTCAAGTTGACCAAAAATCTCAGTGTTCAAATGTGTTGAATGACTGTTTCAGCTTGCTGTGTGTTTTGCTTTATTTCTGTAGTTTCAGCATTCTGTAAAAGTTTTTCAGAATTTGTGTTTCAGCAAAGTAATTTGTGTTTCAGCAAAGTGATTTCTGTTTCAGCAAAGTGATTGTTGTTTCAGCAAATAAAAATTATTTTTTCTGAGTGTTGAATGTAAGGATATGGGAAAGGGCATTTAACCAAAAAGGAGAAATAAGTGATACTGAAACCGGGGTTGGGAAAAACAAGAAATTTCTACATGGTATCAAAGCTTGAGTGCTGAAGGGCAGTTTGGGACAGCAAGGAAGAAAATTACAGCTTGCTGATTTTTCACTCAGAAAATTCCAGCAAGCTGATTTTTCACAAACAGCAGATTTTTACCTTTACTACAGCAGTGTTATTTTTCAGTTTTAGGACAGCAGGATGTCATTGGGACGGAGGGTGGAGGATAGGTTGGATGGGCATTCCAACTACAGCATTTGGAAGGAGAGAATGCAGAGTATCTTTGAGGAGGCAGAAGTCTGGGACATTATGGTACATACCACACATAACCCTGTGAATGTGCCTACTGATGCTACTCAGTTGGCAGCATATAATAAAAAGAACAACAAGGGTAAGAGGCTGATTCTAGACGGAATCAAAGACCATTGTATTCCTCATGTGAGAGGGAAGAGAAATGCTCATGAGACGTGGACAGCATTGTCCAATCTCTACCAGAGTACCAATGAGAACCGGAAGATGGTCCTGAAGGAGAAGATGAAGACCATTAAGATGGGCAATGATAGTGCAGCTGGATATCTCACTAAGATTACTAATGTGAGAGATGAGTTGGCAGCGATTGGAGAGGCCATTCCACCCACTGAGTTGGTGCGGATTGCAGTGAATGGCCTCCCCCGTTCATGGATGAACTTTGCCGATGGAGTTTGTGCACGTGAGACCCTTCCCACATGGGAGAGGTTTTGGGATGATTGCATTCAGACAGAGATCAGGAAAGGTCAGCTTGGGGCAGCCAAGCCAGTTGAGCAGGATGAGGATGTAGCACTGTTGGCAGGACGTAAGAAAGGCAAAGGGAAGAAGCAGGCTTCCACAAGCAATGGTGGGGGCAAAGGCAAAGGTAAAAGTAAACAGGATAACTCACAGAAGGACTATTCCAAAGTGAAGTGTTGGAATTGTCAGAAGATGGGACACTATGCAGTTGTGTGTCCGGAGAAGAAGAAGAAGAAGGGGAAGAACCAGAGCATGGCAGCTTCAGCAGAGGTTGAGGACTTTGCAGATCGCTTTGACCGGGAGTTTGGGTTCATTGCGTGTGAGTCTTCTAGTGTAGGATTATCTGCCATAGAGGTTCAGAGGGAGCATGCATTTCCCTCGATTAGCGGAGCATCTTCGGGTATCTGGTATGTGGACAGTGGGGCTTCACGTCACATGACAAGAGTCCGTGAGTACTTCTCAGAGCTTTCAAAGAGTGGCACTGATATAGAGGTAGTACTCGGTGATGACAGAGTTGTTAGAGTAGTCGGTGTGGGAACATTGACATTTCAGAGGGAGTCTAAACCTCCCTTGAAAGTGTCAGATGTTCTTTATGTGCCAGGGATGAGGAAGAACCTCATATCTGTCTCAGCTTTGGAGGACAAAGGATATGAGGTACTGTTCAGGGGAGGACAGGTGTTGATGTATCCCAGGGGCACTCCAGCTGATTCCGCTAGAGTGATAGGTGTACGCCATGCAAAGGTGTACAGGTTTGCATTCCAGCCCCTTTTGGCATTGAGCAGTAGTACCGACAGCAGAGCTAGCAGTTCTGAGCTGTGTGAGATTTGGCACCGCAAGATGGGGCACATGTATCATGGAGCCTTGAGGACTTTGCGGGAGATCACTACAGGTGTGCCAGATTTCAGTACTGATCACTTTGATACTTGCAGAGGATGTGCGATGGGCAAGTTTTCCAAATCCCCTTATCCCAGCAGTGACAGCAGAGCGACTGGGATACTTGATTTGATTCATTCCGATGTGAGCGGTCGGATGTCTCATGTTTCCTTGAGTGGATATGAGTACTATGTGTTATTCATTGATGATCACTCCAGGAGGACCTGGATTTATTTTTTGAAGACCAAGAGTGAGGTCTTCAAGCGGTTTCAGGAGTTCAGAGCTCTTGTGGAGACACAGACAGGTCGGAAGATCAAGTCCCTGAGGTCGGACAATGGAGGAGAGTACACCCTTGAAGAGTTTGTTGACTATTGTGCGGAGGCAGGCATTAGGAGGGAGTTCACTGTTCCTTACAACCCCCAGCAGAACGGGGTTGCGGAGAGGAAGAACAGATCCATCGGAGGGGCTGCCAAAGCCATGTTACATGATCAGGGGTTGCCATTGTTTTTGTGGGTAGAGGCCTGCAACACTGCTGTTTATTTGCAGAACAAGAGTCCGCATCGTGCCTTGGGGCATATGACTCCGGAGGAGGCTTTTTCTGGGAAGAAGCCTGATATTGGTCATCTTTGTATCTTTGGGTGCATTACATACTCCTACATACCCAAGGAGAAGAGGACCAAACTAGAGCCCATCGCAGAGAAGGGTATCTTTGTGGGCTACAGTGAGACCTCCAAGGCCTTTCGGATTTACATTCCCGCGCAGAGGAAAGTTGTTGTCAGACGGGATGTGAAGTTCGAGGAGGACAGGGCCTTTAGGAGGTCACGGGAGTTAGAGTATCTGGATCAGCCAGACCCTCAGCAGCAGTTGAGTCAGTCGCAGGGATCCAGTGGGCAGGGATCAGGAGGATCCGAAGGTACATCTATGACGATGTCAGGTCCGTCAGTGGGGAGTGGCTCGCAGAGTCAGAGGGGTGGAGCTATGGGCAGCACGCAAAGCAGTCCACAGAGCAGTTCACTGGGGAGTCCACTGATGGATAGTTCACACGGTACCTCAGCATCTACAGGTTCAGGTGCAGGCAGGAGGACAGCAGACAGACAGTCAGGAGTTCAGGCTCCTGATGTTGAGGAGGAGGAGTTTTATTCTCCGGCGGGAGAAGTGCACTCAGGGACGAGGAAGCCCAAGTGGCTTCAGGACACCTTGAGAGATGCCACATCTGTTGCTGAGCCTAAGAGGCCGGTCAGAGAGAGCAGACCACCTGAGAGGTTTTGTAGCTATATGGCAATGGCTACCAACATCCTTGACTCTGAGCCTTCTAGCTATGAGGAGGCAGCTAGCCAGCAGGTCTGGAGAGAGGCCATGCAAGAGGAGTATTCTTCTATCATGAAGAATGATGTTTGGGAGGTGGTGCCAAGGCCTGAGGGCAAATCTGTGGTTACTTCCAGATGGCTTTACAAGGTAAAGCATGCTGCAGATCGCAGCATTGAGAAATTCAAAGCGAGGTTTGTGGCTAGAGGGTTCTCCCAGGTAGAGGGAGTTGATTATGAGGAGACCTTCGCTCCCGTGGCTCGATATACTTCGATCCGCTCCATTATATCGATAGCAGTAGAGATGGGTTGGAAGATCCACCAGATGGATGTGAAGACCGCATTTCTCAATGGCTTCATACAAGAGGAGGTGTACATTGAGCAGCCACAGGGCTTTGAGGTGCATGGGAAGGAGTCCCATGTGTGCAGACTGAAGAAGGCCCTTTATGGCCTGAAGCAAGCTCCCAGAGCTTGGTACTCCAAGATAGATACTTACTTGCAGAAGATGGGTTTCACAAAGAGTGAGGCAGATCCGAACCTTTACTATATTGTGATAGGTGAGGAGCCTCTCATTCTGGTGTTGTATGTGGATGACTTGGTCATTACAGGTGCAGAGAGACTCATAGAGCACTGTAAGAGAGATCTTGTGGCGGAGTTTGAGATGAAGGACATCGGCTTGATGCATTACTTTTTGGGTTTGGAGGTGTGGCAGGAGGAGGGGCATTTCTTCCTGGGACAGGGGAAGTATATTGTGGACATCCTTGGCAGATTCCACATGGAGGATTGTAGACCCATGTCGACACCGATGATCACCAACTGGAAGAAGCTTCATGCTTCTGATTCTGAGTTGGTGGATCCCACATTGTACAGGCAGCTGATTGGTTCCTTGATGTATTTGGTCAACACTAGACCAGATATCTGTTTTGCAGTTACCATGACAGAGCTGTTACAAGAGTCAGAAGACACTATTTGTATCGCAAAACATTTATGTACTTACAGACATGGATTGTTGTCTTGACTATGCGGGGACGGGATGAGATTGGCAAAGTTACACCTATCTGGGACAAGGTGCTGTTTCCTTGATAGGAAGAGCACTGTGGGGCCGTTTTTGGGTTGGGTTCGGCAGTAGTGTCATGGTTCAGCCGAAAGCAGCAGTCAGTAGCATTGAGTTCAGCGGAAGCAGAGTATATGGCAGCCAGCCTAGCTAGTTGTGAGGCCATCTGGCTTCGCAAGATGTTGTTTGGCTTATTTGGTCAGCCGTTGAGACCTTCAGTGATTTACTGTGATAATCATAGTTGCATTAAACTCACGGAGAATCCAGTATTTCATGACAGGTCAAAGCATATCGGGATCAAATATCATTTCATCAGAGACTATGTTCAGAAAGGAGCTGTGAAGCTTGAGTATATTCCCACCGATGAGCAGGTTGCAGATATTCTTACCAAAGCCTTACCACGGGGCAAGCATGTCTACTTCAGAGACAAGATGGGTGTGGTGAGGAACACCTTCCTCGGTAAGAGGGAGTGTTGAAATTTGGTACCAGAGAACAGGTGGTTCCCTAAGGCTTTGATCTTTGGCCTAGGGAAAAGTGTCCAAAAGAATTTAATTTTTCTCCTAAAGTAACTTTATAATTTTTTAGAAAGTTAAATCTAATTTAAAAGTGACTTAAGTGATAAAGTTACTAAAGTGACTTTATAAAGTTATAAAGTCAAGTCTAATATTAAAGTGACTTTAATAAAGTCAATATAAAATTAGAAAGGAAAAGTGACTTTGGAAATAAAAGACTAAGTGGGTCTTTATTAAAGTGGGGTGAATTAAAAAATAGAAAGTGAGATTTAAATGAGCATTTAATCTCAGCCCTAGATCTCAATCTATCTCAGCCATTGGATTTAGGGATTCCCCAAAAGTCACTTAGGGTTAGGTTAAAGGAGGAAAAGGAGGAAAATCTATCTCAGCCATTGGATTTAGGGATTCCCCAAAAGTCACTTAGGGTTAGGTTAAAGGAGGAAAAGGAGGAAAAGGTCATTCATTCTTTCATGAGCAGATTGGGAGAAGGAGAGAAAGAGAGCAAGGGAGATTTCTGGGCAGTGAGGAGAAGGAGGCAGCAGCTTGGCACACATTCCAAGGCAACATTTCAGCAAGACAGTTCAGCAGCTTTAGCACACAGCAAGGCAGATTTTTGGCACGATTTTTGAGGAAGAAGGGCCGTATAGCTAGGCCGTACAGTAGCTGTACAACAGATTTGCACTGCAGATTTGCACAGATTTCGAGGAGCAGATTTGAGGGAGGCCGTACAGCAAGTGGCTGTACCTTTGGCACACATTTCAAGGCAGAAATCGTACAACAGATTTTTGGACAGCTTGCACGCTTTTCTAGGCAGGCCGTACAGCAGCATTTAACGCTGTTATTTGGCACAAAAATCGAGAAATCCGTACAACATTTATTGCTGTTCCTGTTTTGCTATTTGTGCGTTTTCCGAGGCGGTGGTTAAGCACGGAAAAAGAGATAAGTTGTAAAAGTCTGTTTGCTGATTATTTATTTTGCTGAATATTTCTATCACTGTAAAAAGCATTTTTCCAGAAATAAGAAGGAGCTTTCGAACTGGTTTTCCCCAAGAGTTGTAGGGGGTTTTTCCAGGGTCACCTTGACCAAAAATTTCTGAGTTATGATGTGTTGAATGACTGCTTGTTACTGCTGTTATTTTATTTCTGCATTTACAGCATTCTGAAAAATTTCCAGAATTTGTGTTTTCAGCAAAATTTATTTTTCCAGTTGTTGAATGTATGGTTATGGGAAAGGGCATTTAACGATTTTGGAGTAATAAGGCGAAAAATCGTCACCGGGGAAACTAGATTTTCAATTTACAATGGACAATGTAAGGTGTCCAAAATACTTCTGGATATTTAGCTTCCACAATCATGACAACAACCTTGCAAACATGTGCATTATCTGGAATGATTTGCACACAAGAATCAACACCTACATTTTCAATACAATCTTAATGAACAACTCACCCATATATTGTGCATCCTCGCATCGCTCCAAGCGCATCCACCCATTTCAAGAAAACTGTCCATTCAAGGAATATACCACCTAAGTTGATGAGTGGGTGGCATCCAGATCTCTGGCCCATCCATCGTAATACTAACCCCAGATGTTGGCCATGTTGATTTAATAGGCTCAAACATTTTTTCCACCTCTTTCTTTGCCTTAGTCAACAATGTGGTTCGAAGCTTATCTAACCCAAGAGGCACATACTCTGATAAAGCCCCTTCAGTTAGAGCTCGGCACATCACCATAAATAAACGTGAGCATGCAACATTAAAGGATATGAAGTTTTGATAAAAAAAGAATGCAATGGTGATATCAAGCTCTTCTCGTCTTCTTTCTGAAAAATCTTGTCCATTGGACCAAGTGCCACTGCCTTTCTTTTTGTTGCTTGATCCACACCCCAACCAAAACTCTCAAATGGAAATTTGTTGTTGCTTTTCCTCAAGAATGAAAGGGAATCATCATTCTTGCTTTTTTTAGATGATGCAACCACCCTTGCCACACCAACATTGGCCTTTTTTTCCATTTCTTTCCTCCTACCTAAAGGCACCTGTGTACATGTTGCAATTCCACAACTTGGTAAGGCCAACAAATGAGCTTTCACATGGTAATTAGTGTTCTTGAAATGATTGTTGCAATAGTTGCATTTCCAAGCAACGTTGCCTCCTCCCTTCAACTTGTTGCCTGGCCTTTGCTCTCTTGTGACATACTTCCACAAGGGATATTTGTTTTCTTGAGCCTGTTGTCTTTCTAAATTCATTTTGCCCTCAACATTTGAAGTTGTTGCTGCAGCCCCACTTCCAATAGAGGGAACACTTGTAGACCCTGATGAAATTGGAACAGGAGGGGCATCACCAATGGAAACATTCTTCCCCTTCCTTTTCCCTTTCCCTGTTGCCCTTGAGTGAGCCATGAATGCTGTAAAAAAAATAAAGAAAAATGCACAAACTTGTAAAAAAATGCACATGCAAACTGCTGTAATAAAAATGCAAAAAAAAAAGAATCAAAATGCACTTACCTGTTGCTTGAATCGCCTCTAAAATGCTCCCAAACCCTTTGCTATTCGCTCCCACACACCCACAACAAGAGAAACTCAAAACAATGAGGGAGAAATGAGCCAAATGTGGGCTTTATGGGCCGCGTGACACACTTTTCCAGGAGATTCGTGTCCCAATTAGAGGGTTTTAGAGGAGTTTTATGGGTTCGATTGGGATTGCTTACCATATTTCATCATCGTGGATTAGTTCCACACCTGTCGCTTGTTCTTTATGTATATTTTATTAATTATTAGTTAGATATATTTATCTTAGGTTTTATTAAGTGAAAGGGCATGATCAAAGATCATGCCTCTTCACCAAGGGACACCATGAGGCTATATTTAAAGCCTCGGTGATTCTCCATTGTAATCATCTCTCATATCTCTTATCTATCATCAATAATAATATATAATTATCAAGTTTACCAGAGTTTTTACACTCCATTGGTATCGGAGCCATCGCTCTTCGGGATCTGTGTGATCACCCAGAATTAAGGAATTGAAGGAAATTCCAAAATTGCAGATTTTTTTTTAATCAAGTGTTTGTGCACAACAACATTTGTTTTTTAAAAAAAATAACCTTGCAGATTTTTTACCCAACCCCCTCTGTTCTCTCACCCCCACTCTGCCTTCGATTCCCAAATTCTCCTCAAGTAAAAAAAAATAATAAATATTTTTTTTTTACAACCCACTTAACCCCCTCACATTCCTTACCCTCCCCTTTCACACTCAACGCGCTTACCCCCTTCACATTCAACGCTTACGTCCCTCACTCCCTTCCCATCGCACAAACATTCCCATTCCTCTCGGCCTTTCACATCTCCCCTACTCCACCCACCGGCCAACTCTTTCACCAGCCGTCCACTCATCTACTGCTGACGTATTGCTTACGCACACTGTAAATTTGATACATTTGTAAAATCTAATCAGTCTCTAGAGACATCAGCGCGTATCTTTACAGAGAATTCGAAGTTGTGTTCTTAAATTGCTGATACGATACAGTGGTCAGCCGCACAACGCTGTAAAATTCAAGTCGTGAGACATTCTATGCTAATTTGCCGAAAACCCAAGTTGTAACAAGCACCCACACCATACCGCCAACACTTCCGCCTCCACAATCTACGTTTCTGCCTCCACAGTCACTCATTTCTCTCCCGCCGTCTGTCGCTGCCCCACCACAGCCGCAGATAAAACCATTTATGCCAGCAAAAAAATTACGTTTTATTAAAATTACGTTTTCACGTTTGAAGTAGCCTTCTCTCGACTTGATAAGGTCGATTCCCTCTGTAACCGATCTCCAAAACCTGGTTCGTTCGAAACCCAATACCCATCTTCAATAACCCTGATCATATTGTCAAAGGGGTTTCACCGTCAGCGGTCTGGTTTGACGGTTTCACAGTGTCTGGAACAAAATAACATCCTAAAATTTTCAGACATCGCAGCAACATCACTCACAGTTTCTTCTCGGAGATTTCTGCACGAATTGCTTAACTCATATTGCAGAACTCGAACTCACTTGAACAGTGATTCATCTGCGTTACATGCATTCCGGTTATTAAATCGTGAAACAGTGTGTCCGTTCGTGAGAAGTGAAAATCGATTTAAAAAAAAAAATCTATATATATAATAAATTATATATAATAGATTCAATTTTATAAACATTGAAATTAAAATTGATATTTTTTATATAAATTTTAATTTAGAATTCCCTTTTATATATATATATATATAAATTCAATTTTTATATAAACTCTAATTTAAAATTAATTTTTATATAAAAATTATTATTAATTTAATTAATAATTAATTAATTAATTAATTAAAAAAAATGAAAAAAAAAGGAGGAGGAGGAGTATGTCTTTATCAATGATGACGGTTGATCAGATAAAAAGGAAAATATGGCTAAAACGTATGGAGGCTAAGGACAATGAGAACAAAATGATGCAGAAATTTAATGCCATTATGGACAAGTTAGATCTAATGCAAAAACCAATAGTTCCTAACATGGAACAAAATCAACAAGACAATTCCGCAGATTCAGGGAACTCAGAAGAGCATCAGGAAAAAACCGATTCCCCACTTCACCATGAAGATACAGATGTTTATAAACAACAAAATGTTCCATCCCCAGAATTGAACGAAACATGTGAAGCGACAAACACGTCCGAAGCCACTGTTATAGCGCCAGACGCTGTTGAGGCCTTCGGTGATGAAGCACATATGGTTGTTAAGAAGGAAGCGTTTGATGATGAGAAGAAGTTGCATCGAACGATAATTGTTGGTAACTTACCTCTAAATCTAAAAAGGAATCACAAAAAATTACCAGAAGAACAAGGAATAGTTAGGAAACATGAAAAAGTATTCCAAGATCTACCCATAAAAGTGCCTCCCGATAGGAAAATCAAACATCCAATAGAAGTCAAGACAGGATCCAACTCTGTCGATATCAGATCTTTTCACTATCCACATCACCAACAGATGGAGCTCGAGAAGATGCTTCACGATCTTTTTAAAATGTGGGAAGCAAGAGCTCGCCGCTCAAGAAACCCAGGCGTTCGTCAACATTGTCCATCGTTACATATGCTTTGAGGACAAAGCATCTTTAAGAGAGGGGCAATGTTATGTATATTTTATTAATTGTTAGTTAGATATAGTTATATTAGGTTTTATTAAGTGAAAGGGCATGATCAAAGATCATGCCTCTTCACCAAGGGACACCCTCATTGTAATCATCTCTTATCTCATCTTTTCATCATTAATAATATATATTTATCAAGTTTTACCAGAGTTTTTACACTCCAAAGATCAATCCAGAGAGGAGGTAAAACTCACTATGTTTTGTCTGTTGTGATTTCTCTGTACTAGATAGCCAACAAGACATCCAAAGATTGTATTCAGAAAACTATTGTTTAATAATGCAAACCCTCACATCTGTTGCACCAGGTTTCTCGCATTGGGTTTTTCTGGGGACTTAGTCCAAAATAAAGGTGTCCTATGTGTGATTGATTTCTTGCTCAGTTTCCTTGTTTTAGAATCCTATTTAATTAAGTGTAGGTTTCTTCAATAGTTTACTTCAATAATTCATGATGCATTATGAATTATTTCTGTAAATGTAATTTACCTAATAGGAGAAGTAAACTCAGATAGTTGCAGTAGGATTCCTAAGATTGTCAGATCTAAGAATTTTCATACTCTAAGCCTCAAAATTTGCAGGGAGGCTAGGACACATGAATTCCAGAATACCCAGAAATCGTTTTGGGAAATTCCACCCAGAGAAAGTTTTACTAAAATAATTAATTATTTTTAATGGATGCCTAAGTCTAACTTAGGAAATTAAAATAATTAAAGGGTATTAATAAAATTGGATGTGAATCTTCAAGAGAAATACGAAGATCGAGTCGATATGATATGAGCCATTGATTATAATCTAATCTTGGTCTTTGATTATTCAACTAGAATATTATAAGAAGGACTTCATGGGAATTTGGAAGAGACATCGAGTGAGAGATCAAGAGATCAATTTCTCAAGAGAGGAGCGCAATAGTTTTCAGAGAGTGATTGAGGACTATTTCTCGCAGTGAGGGGCAGAGATAGTTTCCTATTGGACAATTCCTGAGCCAGGGATACAACGCAAAGAAGGCAAAGCGAGATCCAAAAGAGGCAGCGTAAGGACCACGCTGGGCAGCGTAGAGCCATGCAGAGGCACCATTGAAGCCTTGAGGAGATCTGCAAATTTGCTGAGGGTCAGATCTGTTTCAATGCCGAGAGCTAGGGTATGAGACTGGAGGGCCAAAAGATCGAGTATCCAGCCAACAGATTGATCAACTAGAGGAAGTGACACAGTCTCTATCAGTTGTGACGCAGAGTTGCGCAGTGACTGCGTAGAGACAATGCAAAGGCAGCTTGGGTCTAGCCATTTCGGGGTTGGATCAGTGTCAGATCGCTAGTGATAGTGTGAGGTATTTCTCAATTATTCTTTTGTCAGTTATATTCTCTGTATTAGATGGCCAGTAAGGCATCTTAGATTGTATTCAGAACTACTGCTTAATAATACAAACCCTCGACCACTGCACTAGTTTTTTCGAGGATGTTTGTCCAAAAACAACGGTGTCATTTGTGTGCATGGTTATTTCTTCTTGCTCAGTTCTTGTTTTCCGCATAAAATTTAATTAGTGAAGACTGTAGTGTGTTAGTTTCGTTATTTACCGTAGGAAACAGTAAATAATTTTGTTCAAATATAACAAAATAGAAGAAACTTAACCAATTGCTGTAGAAGGGATTCCAATTCTGGAATTTTCACACGGTATTAGAGCGCAAGTGAAGCAAGAGAGCAGACCGAAAGAGCTCAACGTTGAAGAGGAGGGAGATCGAAGTGCTACATAGGCAACAGATTGTAGTAGGATGGAACAGTGTCAGTGGGTGCAGAAGAGTGTCAGAGTGAGTTGTAGTTGCTAGGACCGTAGAGACAGAGCAACGTAGAGCAAAGTTGGCAACAGTGCATTTGGCATAGTGTAGAGTCAGTAGTAGCGCAGAGGTTTCAGAGGTTCACCGCAGAGACTAGCAGTAGTCAAAACTCCAGTGACAGATACCTCATGTTGAACACCATTCGTTCAGTGTTTTGGATGTTTTTCCATTGCAGCAACAACAGATGAGAGGGAGTTGTAGTGCAGATGCAGTTGGTAGCAGCATGCGGGGTCAGCAACAACACAAATGCAACATTTGCACAATAGTTGGTGGGTAGTGATGTCAGACATCAACAACGGAGGGGGAGATGTTACAGAGTCAAGGTGATGCTTCATTAGGTTGCATTACTAGAGCACATTCCTTGCTAAGAGGGAGTGTTTACTTCTAGTAGGATCGAATGTGCTCTAAGCCTCAAAATTTGCAGGGAGGCTAGGACACGTGTATTCTAGAATACCCAGAAATATTTTTGGGAAATTCCACCCGAAGACAGTTTTATTAAAATAATTAATTATTTTTAATGGTTGTCTAAGTCTAATTTAGGAAATTAAAATAATTAAAGGGTGTTAATAAAACTGGGTGTGAATCTTCTAGAAAAAGATGGAGGTCGAGTCAATATGATCTGAGCCATTGATTAGAATCTAATCTGGGTCGTTGTTTATTCAATGATTATAAGGACTTCGATGGGCATTTGGAGGCAGCATAAGGGTCATGCTAGGCAACGCTGAAGCCCTGAGGAGATCCGCAAATTTGCGGAGGGTTAGATCAGTTTCAGTGAAGGGAGCTGGGGTGTGAAACCAGAGGGCTAGAAGATCGAGTATCCAGCCAGCAGATTGATCAGCCAGAGGAAGTGACGCAGTCCTTATCAGTTGTGACGCAGAGTTGCGCAGAGACAACGTAAAGGCAGCTTGGGGCTAGCCATTTTGGGGTTGGATCAGTGCAAGATTTCCAATGATAGTGTGAGGTACTTCTCATTGATTATTCTGTCAATCAGATTCTCTGTATTGGATGTCCAATAAGGCATCCTATATTGTATTCAGAACTACTGCTTAATAATACAAACCCTCAACTGCTGCATCGGTTTTTCTGCATTGGGTTTTTCTGGGGATGTTTATCCAAAAACAATGGTGTCATTTGTGTGTATGGTTATTTCTTCTTGCTTAGTTCTTGTTTCCACATAAAATTTAATTAGTGAAGACTATAGTGTGTTAGTTTCGTTATTTACTGTAGAACACAATGAATAATTTTGTTCAAATATAACAAAATAGAAGAAAATTAACTAGTTGTTGTAGAAGGGATTCCAATTTTGGAATTGTCACAGGTGTGAGCCATTTATGCTCACTTTGAATATCAATAAACTCTTGTTACACAATTTTATGTTAGACTCAGGGGTTCCACAAACATCATAACTTTGAAAGGTATAAAAAGGTATGCGGTTTTAACTCTAAGCCCGTCGAGGTGGAAGGTCTCATAAAGGACCTTAAGGTCTCTTTGGCTAGGAATCCTGATATATCACTTCTCATGGATGTTGTGGTTGTTGATTTTTGTAGCATCGTATGTACTCTAGAATCACTATTTCGCAGAGAGGCTAAGACATGCATTCAACAAGACCCATAAATCGTTTGGGAAAATTTCACCTAGAAGTGATTTAATTAAAAAAAATTATCATTTTTAATGTATTCCTGAGTCTAAACGTAGGAAATGTGATTAATTAAAGTGTATTAATTAAATATGGTGAGAATCTTCTAGATGAAGACGAAGATCGAGTCCAAGCTAATCTAAACCATCGATTATGTTTTAATCTTGGCCATTGATATGTCAACAAGAGATTATAAGAAGGAATTGATGGGCACTTGGAGAATATGTGCAAATTTCTGAATACAGAAACCCTACTGTAGTATATTGATTTACTTCTCCTACTTGTTTTATTATTCACAAGTTATTTAACTGAAATATTCAGAAAAACATCAAAGTAAACACAATCTGTAGCCTACACATTTACAAATCATTTACTAAAACATAGCGCACATATAACAAAGGACACACATGATTTTTCGGACAAACGTCCTTGGAAAAACCCAATGTGGGAAAACTGGTGCAACAACTCTTAGAGGGTTTTTATTATTAAGCAGATTTTGAATACATCAAGGGCACCAATAGTCGTTTTCCTGATAGAGAATTTCACGGAAGTTGTACCTTATCACTCAGAGACAAAAAATATGGCTGATTCAAACCCTTCAAGAATTACTGAATATGAGCCCTTTCTGGCCCACTGGAACCCCAATGTTGTCCCTCACCAGCATCTGTGTCAGCCTCTCCTAGCCAATATAGCCTCTGCGCAACATAAACTGCCCCTACGTCACTCTAAAGGCCATAGTGTTGCCTCTACGTCAGCCTGGCTGGGCTGCATCCCTCTTGTTGGCCTCTGCGCTGCCTGGTACGGATCTACCTCTCTGATGTATGTATTCTCAGCCTCAGATCAGTGTAATCCCTCGCCGAACTGCCCCTCACCAGCACTGCAAGCTCACTCAAAAATTCTCAGCAAACCATGCCCCAAAATTTCAACTTAGCTCAAGTGCTACTCCAATGTGTGTCTTCTCCAACTGACCCCAAGCCTTCCTTTAATACTTTTTTCGTTGACAAATCAACAGTCGTGATCTAATCTCTAATCAACGACTAAGATTAGAGAAAGCTTGATCCACATCACTTAGAACATTCTCACCACATGTGTAAATTAATTCACTTTAATTTTTCAATTTCCCTAAGTTAGACTTAGGGTCCCCATTAAAAAATTTAATTATTTTAATAACTTTTACACCGGGTGGAATTTCTCCAAACAATTTCTGGGTTTTGGAGATCTCATGTGTTCTAGCTCCTCCACTGTTAATCAAGGTTTTCATTGATGTCAATATGGCATTGAATGAGATGTCAATATTATTGAGATGCCTGGTTCTAGATGATGATGCCATGACTCTTGGTTGACTAGGAAACCATTTATGAAGATGTCAATGCACTAATGAAGAAGTGTTGTCCTAAATATCCATTGACCATAATGTCCTAGTAACGAAATTCCTTGAACTAACCATGATGATGCCAAGTACCAATCATGTGCCTTGATTGATGTTCATAGTGATCCAGACCATAAGTGCCAATGATGAGCCCTTGATGACATATGGAGCAAGGTTGCAAACATCGCGATCGGGATTAAATCGGCAAGGGAAAAAATCGTAAAAATCGGGAAAAAATCGGTAAAAAATCGGCACATACAAAAATATTCATTTTTTTCAATTTTTTTAATATCTAAAGCACCTACAACATAAAATAAATGCATTGACACATAAATATGAAAAAAAAACTAATGTATAAGACGTGTAATATCATATCTAGTGCTACATCACACATAATAGTGAATCATGTCCTGAATACTAAGTCCTGAGTCTCAACTCAACCTCAAAATATCAACAAAAAATATAATAATGTATCTCATATCATGAGTCATAATGTTATATACAAAGGAATGCACCAAATAACCTATACCACTGATTTCCTCTGCCCCTCTTGCGAGAAAATGTAACAGCTTTCCCTCTAGACGAAGAAGCTGGTGGGGCTGGCAATGGACTCTGTTGTGCTCCAGATCCTGAAGCACCAGGAGCTAAAGGAGGCAGACCACGTCCTCTACCGGTAGCAGGGGTAGGTGGTGTCACCTCCTCCTCTTGTTGTTGCTCCTCCTCCTCCTCCTCATGAAACTCATCATTGATTCATCGCTACTAGAAATGGGATCATCAACAAGAGATACATAAACATCATCTAGCTCAAAGTCTTCAGACTTGAATTGCTCAACCTTATAACATGATAGAAATTGAAAAAGTTTAACATGCCTAACCAATGATTTTGGTTTGAGTGAAGGGTTCATCTCCTCAACCTTAAAATGCGGTAGAAAAAGATTAACATGCCTAACCAGTGGTTTTCCTTTGAGTGAAGGGTACATTCTTGTTAAGGCCACAGTAGGGGAGTTCAACAATCAATACCACCAACATCAACAAAGTTCAACAATCAATGCCACCAACATCAAGGTTCTTAATGGACTTCATACTCTTGAACAAATGCCAATCTCATACCCTTACACATAATAGAATCAAATGGAAACAATGCAAATCCCCAAACCATGAAACTTTGAAAACCATTAAGTCTGCTGAAGTTTGAGTGAAATCTAAAATTCTAGTTTCTCCATATGAAATCCAATGAGGTCGAAACCACTCTTAAACATCCTGAGTCATTTCATGGTAATGTTAAAAATTTAAGTAAAATGTTAGAAATTTAAGTAACGGGGTGTGTCAGTAAAATGAGAGGGCTACAAAAATGACAAAAAAAAAAATCGATTTTTGAACTTATAGGGTTGCTGTTTGATGGACCCACGATTTTTACCAAAAAAATCGCGATTTTTTCCAAAAAATCGCGATTTTTTGGCGATCGGCGATTTTTTCAAAAAATCGGAAAAAAAATCGCCGATAAAATTGTTGAGTTGAAAAAATCGCGATGTTTGCAACCTTGATATGGAGGACTATACATGAATGACCACATTTGATGATGTCATATGTGATGGCACCTGATGAAGGTCTTGATCACATGGTTGTAGACTATATGATGACATGGATGACCATTTAATGACATGGAAAATGATTACACAACATAAAGGACCTGGAGATCACTTGATGGCATATGATTGACTTTGTTGGAAGATCTCATTTGATATGGATGGCTACCTTGTAGCTCTCTTGATGGCATATTAATGGATGTTGCGCTTTGACATATGGCTGACATATCACTGCACTATTACATGACATGGATACTACACTACCATGATGACATGAATATATTGATGACATACTTGATGACACACTATGATGAAGAACTTGGGGCCATAACAATGAAGAAGCCCTAAAGACCTTGCTGTCCTAATCACCTTCTGCACTAAAAATTTCAAGAGCAGTCACAAAGAAAAATTATTTTGGACACCTTGGAGGCATCTTTCCACAATAAGTTCTATACCATCTTAAAGAGGATTTTTTCCTCTTTCTAATGAGCCTTTACTTGCCCCGAAACTCCCAGCGGTTGATGAGATATTGAATTTTTAAGTTAAGAAAAATATAATTAATTATGAGCCGACCTACACTTTGGCATTCATGTCAGCCTACCTCTAGAAAGATGTTCCTTCATCTTAACGTCAATCTTATATAAAAAGGAGGTTCAAATTGTTCATTTGACCAAGTATTTTCGGTAAAAATTCAGAATATAACCGCAGAGAAGCAATTGGAGGCCGAGGAGGACTTGAAGACTTTTGTTTGGGCTAATTCTTCTTACAGTAGTGGACTGTCATTGCAGAGGAAAATATTTGGACAACTTGAGAGGATCTGTGGAAGAAGAGAACAGGGATATCACTGGTTGAACAATTTTTTATGGTATACCCTCTCTTCCAGCTCAGACTAGGCTACAACCAACCACAGAACTTCAGACAGGCAACATACAAGTGAGTACAGTCGTCTTTTCAAGCTCTTGACAATCACCATAAGTTCGGATTATATATATTTCAGTCACCTGGGAATGCTATACCACAGAACTCATTTTCTGGAGGAAAAAAACTTACCACAAAACTTAGAATTGAAAGATCAGTGAAGCTGGAACAATAGACTGTCATTTGACTGTGATAATTCTTGTAGATGAATCAGATTTAAAAGACCATTTAGAGCAATCCTTTGAAGAATTTTTGGACTATTGACTAAAGATTATTGAAGCATTATTTGTTGAAGCAACTTAATGAAGAAAATGTCGTGAAGAACTTTGCAGTTTTTAGAGAGTACCTTGAAGCATCCTAGTGACCTCTTGGGAGCAGACTTGAAGAATAGACTCTTGGAAGACCTCCCACTAACCTTGTTCGAGCAGACTTGTTGAGAAGATTTGAGGCATTTTAGAAGCAATATTGAAGGTCTATTAAAGTCCTCTTGAGCATCTGTAAAGACCATCTAATGTATTTGAAGAATATTGTGTTGACTTGAGGCAGCAGACCTTGGAACACCACTTAGGCCATTGGAGAATATTTTTGAAGCAATTATTGAAGACACCATGTAATAGCAGATCTTGGAGTTAATCTTGGAGACCATGATGCATTGAAGCCATCATGAGGTGACTTTGGAGATCTTTGGTTGGGTACCATGAAGAGCTGCGGAGACACCTTCTAAAGAAGACAAGGTTGTCCTTGATGAAGTGATTTGGAGAAGGCAATGTTGGCTAAGAGTTTGACAAGGCTTCTTGTAGATGTTATTGGGAGCCTTGAAGAACCGTTGAATATATCTTGACAAATTGAAGTTGTGGGTTGGAGCCCTAGAGGATAGGAGTCCTTAAGAAGACCAGGTGGGTGCCTGTACTAGAGATAGGGTTGGAGCCTAAGTGACAAGGTTAGTGCCTTGGGAAGACAGGGTTGAAGCCCCTAGAGCTCAGAGCCTTGTGAAGACCAAGTTGGTGCTTGAAAAAGTACAAGTTGGTGTCTAGAAGGATTGAAGATTGGTGGCTTCATCTAGGGTTGGAGCCCTACACATTATTGTACTTGATTTATTATAAAGAAAATATTAACAAAAGCATTTACTCTTATTGTTCATTTTGTGTTCTAAGTGATTTACCTGGTAAAACTAACAATTGAAAAGAAATAATGATTCACCCCCTCTCAGTATTTCCAACAATTGGAATCAGAGCCAGTACCTTCACTCAATGCCTAAGAGCTTGAAGGTTGATGCTTAGAACACAAATGGCAAAGAAAATGAAGAAATTTTCCAATCCTCCTCAAGATGTTTCTTCCTCAACCATCGAAATTGAAGTCAATCAATTTACAAAGTCTCCATTGTTCAATGGAAACTTTGATATATGGGAGGCAAGAATGAGGAATTTCTTAAAAACTCAGGGCGTTGAAGTCTGGAAATCAGTGATTACTGATAGCATGATGGAAGGAGAATCTAAGGAGTACAATACAAGAGCAACAAAGGCAATTTTGGATGGGCTACCAAACTCTATGAAAACCAGTGCAACAGATGAGGGTTTTATTATTTCTTCAGAAAATGATATCTTTACAGGGAAATATTCGGCAGATATATTCTGAACCACCTGAGACTGGATGCCTAGCTTTCTCGGATAAATATCTGACACCCAGATCAGCCCCTACAGGCCCCTGCGTTAGTCCGTGTGATTCTCTGCGCAGTCCCAGCGCTGGGCTGCGTGAATTTGCATGGAGACTGTGTGGGGTCTTTGTGTTTTAGCCTCAATCTACCTTCAGTGACCCATTGCTGCTCTCTGACCCTGATCTCGATCACCCCTGACCTCCTCCTGCTTTTGCAACTTCTCGCCCTGCAACTCTCCCGCTGAAATCAAATTCTACAACAAAATGGATCTCCTTCGGGTACTGAGTGTGTTTCCGGCTTATCTTCCAAGTGAACCTCAAGTCTTCTGTTGAAATTTGGGTACCAGAGGACAAGTGGTTCCCTAAGGCTTTGATCTTTGGCCTAGGGAAAAGTGTCCAAAAGAATTTAACTTTTTCCCCTAAAGTGACTTTATAAGTGGTAAAGTCAAATCTAATTTAAAAGTGACTTTATAAGTGATAAAGTTACTAAGTCTAATTTTAAAGTGACTTTAATAAAGTCAATGTGAAATTAGAAAGTGAAAAGTGACTTTGGAAATAAATGACTAAGAGGGTCTTTATTAAAGTGGGTTGAATTAAAAAATAGAAAGCGAGATTTAAATGCACATTTAATCTCAGCCCTAGATCTAAAGTTATCTCAATCATTGGATTTAGGGATTCCCCAACAGTCACTTAAGGTTAGGTTAAAGAAGGAAAATAAGAGAAAAGATCATTCAGTCTTTCATGAGCAGAGTGAGAGGAGGAGGAGAAGAGAGCTAGGGAAATTTATGGGCTTGAGAAAGTGAAGGAGAGGAGCAGTTCAACAAATCCATACAACAGCTAGAAGATGCACGCATTTCGAGGCAACAATCCGTACATCAGCAGTGGGCACATTTTTTGAGGTCCATACGACAACAAGGAAGCACAAATTTCGAGGAGGAGAAGCAGTAGTGGGCAGCACGCATTCCGATGCTGAGTTGGCACGATTTTCGAGGATGAAAGAGGCTGCTAAGATTTTTGTACAATCCGTACCAGAGTACAGAATTTCTAGCATGGTTTTCAAGGAGGACGTACAGCATTAAATGTTGTTATCTCCTGCTGTAACATATTTATGTTATTATTGTTTTGCTTATTTGGCACATTTTCCGAGGTGGAGGCAACCACAGAAAACGAGATAAGTTTGTACATTGTTTGCTGGATTTTTTTTGTGTGTATTTCACTTCTCTGTAAAAGCATTTTCCAGAAATAAAGAAGAGCTTTCGAACCGGTTTTTCCCAAGAGTTGTAGGGGGTTTTTCCAGGGTCATGTTGACCAAAAATCAGAGTGTCATTTTCTATGTGTGTGGCTGATATATTTTATGAGTTTTTATTTCTGCATTTTCCAGCACTTCGAAATTTCCAGAATTTGTGTTTTCAAAAAATATTTATTATTTCCAGCTTGTTGAATGTATGGTTATGGGAATGGGCATTTAACTACATCGGAATAATAAGGAGAAACTGATAACCGGGGTTGGGCTAAAAATTTCTACATGGTATTAGAGATTGGGTCGCTGAAAACTGCAGTTTGGGACAGCAAGTGAAAAAATTACAGCAAGCTTATATTTCACACAGAAAACTAAACCTTTACCACAACAGTGAAATTTTCAGTATGTTAGGACAACAAGCATGTCTTTGGGCTTAAGGGTGGAGGATAGGTTGGATGGGCACAACAACTACAGTACACGGAAAGAGAGAATGCAGAGCATATTTGAGGAGGCAGAAGTCTGGGGTATAATGGTGCATACTTAACAACACTTTGTAAATGTGCCTACTGATGTTGTTCAGTTGGCTGATTTTAATAAGAAGAATAACAAGGAAAATATACTGATTCTGGATGGTATTAAAGACCATGTCATTCCTCATGTGAGAGGAAAGAGACTTGCTCATGAGATGTGGATAGCTTTGACCAATCTCTACCAGAGTACCAATGAAAACAGAAAAATGGTTCTAAGGGAGAAGTTGAAGGCCATTAAGATGACAAAGACCGATATTGTTACTACATACCTCACAAAGATCCCTAATGTGAGAGATGAGTTGACAGCAGTTGGAGAGGTCATTCCACCCACTGAGTTGGTGCGGATTACAGTGAATGGCCTTCCCAGTACATGGCTGAATTTTTCTAATGGAATTGTTGCACAAGAGACCCTTCCCACTTGGGAGAGGTTGTGGGATGATTGCATTCAAAATGAAATCAGAAAGAACCATCTTGGGGCAGCCAAATCAGTTGAGGAGGATGACAATGTAGCATTGTTAGTAGGAGGCAAGAAGGGCAAGGGAAAGAAACAAGTTTCCACAAGTGGTGGTGGTGGCAAAGGCAAAGGTAAAGGTAAGCAGGTGAACACGCAGAAGGAGTATTCCAAGGTGAAGTGTTGGAATTGTCAAAAGATGGGACACTATGTAGTTGTGTGTCCGGAGAAGAAGAAGAAGGGAAAGAACAATACCATGGCAGCATTAGTAGAGATAGAGGACTTTTCAGAGAGCTTTGACTAGGAGTTTGGGTTCATTGCTTGTGAGTCCATTAGTGTAGGATCACCTGCCACAGAGGTTGAGAGGGAGTGTGAATTTCCCTCCACTAGCGGAGCATCTTCAGGTATCTGGTATGTTGACAGTGGGGCTTCACATCATATGACAGGAGTCTGTGAGTACTTCTCAGAGCTTTCAAAGAGTGGCATTGATATAGAGGTAGTACTCAGAGACGACATCATTGTTAGAGCAGTCAGTGTGGGGACATTGACATTTGATTGGGAACCCAAACCTCCCTTGAAAGTGTCAGATGTTCTATATGTGCCAGGGATGAGGAAGAACCTTATATCCGTCTCAGCATTGGAGGACAGAGGGTATGAGGTATTGTTCAAGAGAGGATAGGTGCTTACATATCGTAGGGCGTGCTCCAGCTAAGTCAGCTAGAGTGATTGGTGTACGCCATGCCAAGGTGTACAAGTTTGCGTTTCAGCCCCTTTGGCATTGAACAGTAGTACCGACAGCAGAGCTAGTAGTTCAGAGCTGTGCGAGATTTGGCACCGCAGGATGGGGCACATGTATCATGGGGCCTTGAGGACATTGCGGGAGATCACTACAAGTGTGCTAGATTTCAGTTCTGATCACATTGATACATGCAAAGGATGTGCTATGGGGAAGTTTGCCAAATACAATTTTCCCAGCGGTGACAACAGATCGACTGGGATACTTGATTTGATTCATACCGATGTGAGCAGTCGGATGTCTCATGTTTCCTTGAGTGGATATGAGTACTATGTTTTATTCATAGATGATCACTCCAAGAAGACCTGGATTTATTTCTTGAAGACCAAGAGTGAGGTCTTCAAGCATTTTCAGGAGTTCAGAGCTCTTGTGGAGACTCAGACAGGTCGGAAGATCAAGTCCCTCAGGTCAGACAATGGAGGGGAGTACACACTTTGAGTTTGTTGATTATTGTGTGGAGGCAGGCATCGGGAGGGAGTTCACAGTTCCTTACAACCCCCAGCAGAACGAGTTTGCGGAGAGGAAGAACAGATCACCCCCCCAAAGATGCCTATATAATGGAGAGACTTGGAGTTCATTATACACACATTGTGTGGAGGATTTTCTTCTCTCTTGATGGCGATGGAGCTGCGTTCTTGGTGCGGCGTATTTATGGAGTGTTCTTTGTTTGGGTTGTTCTGGGGTTATGTATGACACGCTTGGCTGAATGACCTATTGGAGACTTTGCTGGTAGAATCATCCTACTGATCGCCATAATGCCACCATTCATTATCTCTGTTTTGGCTTGTCTTCTATCGATCTATTAGTATGTTCTATCTACTTCAGTATTGTGCCCTAATCCAAAAATGGCATAGAACATGTTCAGAAATTAACATGGTTTCAGAACCTTATGGAAGACAATGCCCAATTTGTGTTGACTTGCAATCTCTGATCTATTGATCCATTGTGCAACATAATCACAAGTGAATAGCTCGTGGAGGAGAGACTAAGTCTCTGTCTTAGCCGCAGCAAATGAAGTTCAAGAACAAGGAGGCATAGATGACTATTTTAGGGTCAATTTAGGAAGACCGAATTACTATGAAGGGAGGCTGAGGCAGCAAAGGCTGTTTCAGCCTACATAAATGTGTCTTGGGTGCGATGGATAGTAGCGTACATTGCTATAGGTGGGCCGCAGTCCCTACCTCATTAGAGACAGCGTGGACAAATTTTTTTACCAACAACAGTGTGGGTGAGTGGGCCTGTTTTGATTTTGGAGCATTTAATTGTTAAAAGATAGCTGCAGGAAGTGGGGTCTGTTTGAAGGTTCATTTGAGGTGACCGTGCGTACAAATTGGTTGTGTCGTGTCCTGCCATTTGGATGGTTGTAATAACCGGAGAGTTCATCGAACTAACAAGAAAGATGTACGTCAAAATTAAGAACGGCGTTGTGGGCCACAAGGAATCGCTTATCAAGCTCCGTCGACTAAATGGAGCAATCGTGGCATCCATGCAACAAGAATTCCTTGGCGTCAATCTAAAAGGGAGAGTCCACCTGTGCATTAACCAATCCGGGCGTTGATCTCCTTCGCTCATATGTTATGTCGTGGACTGTGACACATGAGGCGTAGAGTATCAAAAGCACAGATGGTGATGTTATCCGATGAGGTAGGAAATAACATAATTATGGTGCACACACAAAATCTGGTCAACACCGTCTTAAGAAAAGGGTCGAGAATATGAGATGCGCATTGTTCATTGACAATGTTTTGTTTTTTACATACATCTCTTGCATAATGCATGACAAAGATTCGACGTCCAAGAATGGTATGTTCTAGCAGAAGCTCGTGAACTAAGACAAGGTTTGAAAATAACAGAGTGCACATGGTTCCGTTGCAGAAGCAGAAGAAGGTTGATTGCCTTGTAGAACCTATGGTGCGTTTAATTAAGAATTTTTTTTTTTTTTTTTGGAAATGTGATCGTGATCGATAAACTTGTTGCCGGTGGTTTCATATCGAAATCTAAACCTCACAATCATTGGAAGGCCGATGATTGAAGTCGGAAGGGTACGAAGGGCCGAGAAACATTTGCGTAATAAGGAGGGTTTTCCATTGTAGAAATACTAAAGCAATCATAGGGCGGCTAAATTTTTTTTTAAGGAACAAATTATAGGGTTATAATCCCGTTGGATCGAATCTAGGTACATATGTTGGGCTTTGTCAAGCACATATGCATTGTGAGGCCGAGATCGTTGTGGAAGAGAAAGGGAAACATTCAGGTATCTGGGAGCCTTGAATCTGAAGATTACAATGCTGGGGTCTCACATTATATTGCCTGAAATGACGAAGTCTGTGTGCAAAATTCACATCAGGTTCCTCTATTATCATTACTTGCTGTGAATACTTGTGCCTAGGCTAGGGACCATGTTCTTGTCATCTTTCTGATGTGCTAAGGTGACAAGGTGCCTTAGACGTGCTGTCATAAAGGACCTTGTACAACAGAAGGTGGGTGCACTTGGCAATTCATGATTAGATCATTAGTAAGTATTTTGATGAGGGCAGTAGGACTGGAGATATCTAAAATTGGTACACTGATAGAATGGCAGCATATGCTACTGTATTAGGGAGCCGCTGGCACAAAGGACAGTCCATGTTTTGACAAGGTATGTATCAAATACCTGCTATGGATTGCACGCCTTTCTGTTGCAAAGAAGATATTATTCCGGGCATGCAGATAAAATCTGTAGATTCAGAAATTGTCTGGCTAGTATTGTCTAGTCAACAAGGCAACATATCAGAATGTCGTAGAAGGCCTAATGGCCTGGGAGTTCTGTGTACTCAGAACTGAATGATGCCCCAACTGAGGGTCTCCTATGTGTAAAGGAAGCTAGAAAATCTCTATCCCTAAGTGGCCTAGATTTATCCTGTTGGATGATTGGGGTAGTAACATTGATGAGCAGGAGCACCCTTATGACTGTGTTGGATCTGCATAACAGAAAGGTATCACATAAGGTATGGATTAACATGAAGAAGGGTAAATTCTGTGTTTGGAACATCTGTATGATTGGTTCCTAGATCTGTGCAATTTAGGAGACAAATTGCAGAACTGAGATCTGAAGACTTGAAGCCCTAGATTAGTCAACTATTAACTGTAGTTGGGAAAATCTGAATATAAGAAGCAGTGCAGGATGAGATGACAGATGTAGCAGATGAAGCCCTCAAGTGCATAATTATGAGAGAAGGAATCATGATTGGATTCTTAGTTCTGTGGGTTGCAGTAAAGAAAATCTTAGAGGGCTAGTTGAGGAAGCTACAACAGATTTCCACAGAACATCAGGTAATTGTTGTAAGCTTGAAATATTCAGTACTGTTAATGATGAAGAAAACAGTGATGCAAGTTCAATAACTGCCATTTTGAGGAGCTAAATCTGTGATTCTATGTCACTATCATTATGACAGTGACATAGACAAACACCCATATTTACAAGATTCATAATAACAGTAAGCTTGTGACAGTGTCAGTCTTACATTACAGCGTTATGAAAAACTTGAAGTGTGAACTGAGAAGTTTTTGCAGCCTTCAGTCACGTTGTTGGAGTCTTGAACCATGATCAACAAAGCCTGTTTGGATGAGAATAAGACCCCTTTTCCAAGTTGGTGTCTGGGATGCCCTCATTTAAAATAGATGTCTTCTCTCGAGAGAGAAGCTACCATTAAGAGGGAGAATACATCTGTATATGCTCGTGAGCTAATATCATTGCTGAACGAAAGAAGATCCTCATGGCTCAAAGACATATGGCTTCAGAGGGGGAAATTCCGGAAGAAATCCGAGAAGCCATATAAATAGTAGGGGTATCTAGCTGCCATGAGTACAATATGAGCCTGGATCATTTGAAGAAACTGTAAAGCATCAAAGTTTGCAAGGATGCAAGGGTGATGTCTAGGATATGGTTCCGAGACGACAGATCAAAGTTGTTGTCACCTCGATATAATATCAAGCATGGATCTGATTGCCTGAAGGCACTGATTATTACTGCACCTATAATCTATTATTTCCCTTGCTGCTACGTAAGGACGGAATCTTCATCAGATAGATGTAAAGACCGTTTTTTGTGGCATGGTGCAATAAAGGAAGAGGTGTATGTAGAGCAACCTCTGGGGTTCGAAATCTAGGATCGGGACACCCATGTCTGCAGGTTGAAGAAAGCCCTCTATAGGCTGAAGCAAGCACCCAGAGCTTGGTATGAGAGGATAGATAACTACCCGATGAAGATGGGCCTCACTCGTAGTAATGTTGATCTGAACCTTTACTTCAAGGTTGATAGAGAAAAGCCTCTCATTTTGGTGCTGCATATGGACGACCTCTTCCTGACAGGTGCCGACCCTCTCATTCATCAGTATAAGAGGGAGCTCTCTATTGAGTTTGAGATGAAGGACCTAAGACTGATGCCTAGGCTCGGAGGTCTGGCAAAGACCTGGCGAGATTTTCCTTTCTCAAGGAAAATACATTATGAAGCCTCTGGTATGGTGGACTATGAGTAAGTGTCAACACAGATGGAACTCAACTTTAAGAAGTTGAGTGGCAGTGCTGCTGGGCCCATGTTAGAAAATCCTACTGTGTATCGTCAACTCGTAGGGGCTCTATTGTTCTTAGTGAACCCCTGTCCGGACATATGTTGTGCCGTGAACACTTTGAGTCAACACATGGTTGATCATAACATTCACTGGGTTGGTGCCAAGAAACTCTTGAGATATCTTAGTGGCACGATAGACCATGGGCTGAGTTACACTGCCGAGAGCATGACACTCCTTGATATACTAATGCCGATTGGGCTGGCAGTGTGGTGGATCGTAAGAGCACATCTGGATGCTACTTCACAAGGAGATCGGCTTCGGGCAGGAAACAGAAGACGGTAGCCTTAAGCACCGCTGAGCTCGAATACATTGCAACATGTATGACCTGTTGTGAAGTCACTTGGTTATGAAAGCTCTTCAATGAGCTGTTCGAGCATGTGCTAGATGCCACTGTTATCCTTCGTGATAACTAGAAGGGGATTCATTTGTCATAGAATCTCGGGTTCCACGATTGATCCAAGCATGTTGATGGCTGGTACCACTTTATCCGGGATATGGTACAGTGAGGCACAGTAAGGCTCGATCATATAGGAACTGATGAGCAAGTCGTAGATATTCTCACAATGCCCTTGGGGAAGGTCATGTTCCTAACCTTCCGTGAGAATCTAGGAATCATGGAACGACCCTATTCTGAAGGTCCTGTTGGACGATGAGATCTGGGAGCTCCAAGGGGGTTTTGGGGATAGCTTTGGTGCTATAAGCAACCACAGGGCTAGGCTTGCCGAACCTAGTTGGTGTGCTTCTACCTCGCCGTGATGATATTGAGATGGTCTACCTCTCTTTTATCTGTGCCCTGTATGCAAGACCGATGGACGCATTGGAGATTGCCGTTCTCTCTATGTCTAGGATGGCACGTGTCCAACCACTTGATCTGGGATCAAATTTAGAGAGGTTTCGAACCTCCAACTGAATTCGGGTCAGTGAAACTAACTTCGAGTTGGTATATGACTCTTGAGTCCTAGTGAGGTTTCGGACCTCCAACTGACTTCTGGTCAGGTAAATCAACTTCGGGTTGGTATGAGACTCTTTGTGAGTCCTATAGAGGTTTCAGACCACAAGGCTGAATCTGTCAGCCAGATATGATGTCTTTGTGACTGAACCACTTCTGTTTTGAATTAAAGAGGCCATCAAAGCAAGTTACGGCGGGATGACACACGATGTTTGGATTGCACCAGTGGACAGAGTTCTCCCTAGTTGAGAGGAAGTGTTAAAATTGGACAACTAGGTCCAAACTCTGCGTTGTGTTGCTCAGATGACGATCCCAATATTTTTATTTGATTCCTCTTTCGGAGAGGTGTAATACTGATCTAAAGATCATCTCGATCGGATGAGCAAAACATGTACTTTGAGTTTATTCCACTTATGTGCTAGGTCGGCCTGGAATATAATTAGACTTAAATGTCTTAAAGAGTGTGTCACACACCCTCAAACATGCCTATATAATGGAGAGACTTGGAGTTCATTATACACACATTGTGTGGAGGATTTTCTTCTCTCTTGATGGCGATGGAGCTACGTTTTCGGTGCTGCGTATTTATGGAGTGTTCTTTGTTTGGGTTGTTCTGGGGTTATGTGTGACACGCTTGGTTGAATGACCTATTGGAGACTTTGCTGGTAGAAGCATCCTACTGATCACCGTAATGCCACCATTCATCATCTCTGTTTTGGCTTGTCTTGTATCGATCTATTAGTATGTTCTATCTGCTTCACTATTGTGCCCTAATCCAAAAATGGCATAGAACATGTTCAGAAATTAACAGTATCTTTGTGGGCTACAGTGAGACCTCGAAAGCCTTTAAGATTTATATTCCTGCACAGAGGAGAGTTGTTGTCAGGTGGGATGTGAAGTTCGAGGAGGACAGGGCTTTTGGGAGGTCACGGGAGTTAGCGTATCTGGATGGGCTAGACCCTCAGGAGCAGCTGAGTCAGTCACAGGGATCCAGTGGGCAGAGATTAGGAGGTACATCAATTACGGTGTCAGGTCCATCAGTGAGCAGTGCCTCACAGAGTCGGAGGGGTGGTGCTTCGGGCAACATGCAGAGCAGTCCGCAGAGCAGTTCACTAGGTAGTCCACTGATGGACAATTCACACGGTACTTCAGCATCTACAGGTACAGGTTCAGGCAGGAGGACAGGATACAAACATTCAGGAATTCAGGATTCTGATGAGGATGAAGAGTTTCATTCTCCAGTGGGAGAAGTGTGCTTAGGGAAGAGGAAGCCCAAGTGGCTTTAGGACACCTTGAGAGAGGCCACATCTGTTGTTGGGCCAAAGAGACCAGTTAGAGAGAGCAGACCACCTGAGCGGTTTTGTAGCTATATGGCAATGGTTTCCAACATCGTTGACTCTAAGCATTCTAGCTATGAGGAGGCAGCTAGCCAGTAGGTCTGGAGAGAGGCCATGCAGGAGGAGTATTCTATTATCATGAAGAATGATGTTTGGGAGGTGGTGCTAAGGCCTGAGGGAAATCCGTGGTTACTTCCAGATGGCTTTACAAGGTAAATCACGTTGCAGATGGCAGCATCGAGAAGTTTAAGGCAAGGTTCGTGGCTAGAGGGTTCTCCCAGGTAGAAGGAGTAGATTATGAGGAGACCTTCGCTCTCGTGGCTTAATATACTTCCATTTGCTCCCACATTGTATAGACAGCTGATTGGGTCCTTGATGTATTTGGTCAACACTAGACCAAATATATGTTTTGCAGTCAACATGATGAGCCAGTTCGTGTGTGAGCCCAGGAGAGTGCACTGGGTTGCTGCAAAACACATTTTGCGGTACTTGCAGGGGACATTGGATTATGGTCTGGATTATAGACAGGGAGATGGAGTAAGATTGGCAGGGTACACTGATTCTGATTGGGCAGGTTGTGCTTCTGATAGGAAGAGAACTTCAGGGTGTTGTTTTGGGTTGGGTTCGACAATTGTGTCGTGGTTCAGTCGAAAACAACAGTCAGTAGCATTGAGTACAGTAGAAGCAGAGTACATGGCAGCCAGTCTAGCTAGTTGTGAGGCCATATGGCTTCGCAAGATGTTGTTTGGCTTATTTGGTCTGTCGTTGAGACCTTCAGTGATTTATTGTGATAATCAGAGTTGCATTAAACTCACGGAGAATCCAGTATTTCATGACAGGTCAAAGCATATCAGGATCAAATATCATTACATCAGAGACTATGTTCAGAAGGGAGCTATGAAGTTTGAGTATATTCCCACAAATGAGCAGGTAGCAGATATTTTCACCAAAACCTTACGACGGGGCAAGCATGTCTACTTCAGAGACAAGATGGGTGTGGTGAAGAACACTTTCCTCGGTAAGAGGGACTGTTGAAATTTGGGTACCAGAGGACAAGTGGTTCCCTAAGGCTTTGATCTTTGGCCCACGGAAAAGTGTCCAAAAGAATTTAACTTTTCTCCTAAGTTGACTTTATAAGTGGTAAAGTCAAATCTAATTTAAAAGTGACTTTATAAGTGATAAAGTTACTAAGTCTAATTTTAAAGTGACTTTAATAAAGTCAATGTGAAATTAGAAAGTGAAAAGTGACTTTGGAAATAAATGACTAGGAGAGTCTTTATTAAAGTGGGCTGAATTAAAAAATAGAAAGTGAGATTTAAATGCACATTTAATCTCAGCCCTAGATTTAAAGCTATCTTAGCCATTGGATTTAGGGATTCCCCAAAATTCACTTAGGGTTAGGTTAAAGGAGGAAAAGAAGAGAAAAGATCATTCAGTCTTTTATGAGCAGATTGAGAGAAGGAGGAGAAGACAGCTAGAGAAATCTCTGGGCTTGAGAAAGTGAAGGAGAGGAGCAGTTCAGCAAATCCGTACAACAGCTAGAAGCTGCACGCATTTCAAGGCAACAGTCAATACAAAATTAAATCAACACGGTTTTTGAGGCATATTTTTGTACAATGGCATTGGGCATGTTTTTCGTGGCCCATACAACAGCAAGGAAGCACAGATTTCGAGGAGAAGTAGCAATGGGCATCACGCATTCTGATGCTGAGTTGGCACGGTTTTCAAGGCTGAAAGAGGCTGTTGTAATTTCTGTACAACAGTCCGGAATTTCTAGCACAGTTTTCGAGGAGGACGTACAACATTAAATGTTTTTATCTCCTGCTGTAATAAATTTTGTTTATTACTGTTTTGCTGATTTGGCACATTTTCCAAGGTGGAGGCAGCACGGAAAATGAGATAAGTCTATACATTGTTTGCTAGATTTTTTTTGTATATTTCACTTCTCTGTAAAAGCATTTTCCAGAAATAAAGAAGAGCTTTCGAACTGGTTTTCCCCAAGAGTTGTAGGGGGTTTTTCCAGGGTCATGTTGACCAAAAATCAGGGTGTCATTTTCTGTGTGTGTGGCTGATATATTTTCTGAGTTTTTATTTCTGCATTTTCCAGCACTTTGAAATTTCCAAAATTTGTGTTTTGAGAAAATATTTATTATTTCCATCTTGTTGAATGTATGGTTATGGGAATGGGCATTTAACTACATGGGAGTAATAAGGAGAAACTAATAACCGAGTTTGGCCTAAAAAATTCTACATCTTTTATAATCTTCTTGTTGGAGAACCAATGGCCCAGATTAAAAGATTAATCAATGGCTAAGATTAAATCTTGACTTGATCCATGTTTTCTAGAAGACTCACACTCTCAATTATTAATGCCCTTTAATTATTTCTTTTTCCTAAGTTTGGACTTAGGGTCTTCATTAAAATAATTAATTATTTTAATAATTCTTAAACTGAGTGGAATTTCCACAAAATGTTTCTGGATTATTTGGAATGCTACTGTCCAAACCTTCCTGCAAAGTTTGAGATTCGGAACACTTCTGGATGCTACAAAAATCCACACTCCCTCTTAGCGAGAAAAGTCTTCCAACAATATGTCTGCTGCATGCTGCTCTGATTCTGAAGCACCCTCTACGCTGCTGCCCCCTGTACAACTACCTTTGACATTGCCACTGTCAGTTGCTGCATCTGTACTACAACTCCCTCTGCATACTGAATCCTCCATTCCTGCTACTGGAATGGATTCTTCATCATCCCCATCTTTTCTTTGAAGTAGACAAACTTTGTCTTACCTAGAGCCTTGGTGAGGATGTCTGCCACCTGTTCTCCTGTTGGAGTGTATTGTAGCTGAACAGCTCCACGTTGTACCCAGCCCCTGATGAAGTGACAACGGATGTCAATATGTTTCGACCTATCATGAAACACAAGATTTTCAGAGAGCTTTATGCAACTCTGATTATCACATAAAATTTTGGTCGCTTCCATTTTCTCCTTCAGTAGATTTACTAACAGTTTCCTAAGGCATATGGCTTCGCACGAAGTTGTGCTAGCTGTCATATACTCTACCTTTGCTAAGCTTAGTGCCACGAACTTCTATTTCCTACTGCACCAGGAATTCATTCCCGATCCCAGACTGAAACAGTACCCACTGGTACTCTTCCGATCAACTGAACTTCTAGCCCAATTTGCATCAGTAAAACCACTCAACCTGACATCATTGTTACGGGTGTACTTCAATCCAAGCTCGACTGTTCCTCGAAGGTACTTGAGAACATGCTTGGCTGCTGCCCAATGTGCCTTCTTCGGTTCCACCATGAACTGACTTAGGGAATTAACAGCATAACAAATGTCTGGCCTTGTATTTAACAGATACATCAATGACCCTATGAGCTATCTGTACAGTGTAGGATCAGCTTCATCATCATCGAACGTGTCGATTTTCCTCCAATTGGTAATCATTGGAGTGGTCATGGGTCTACAATCCTTCATCTGAAATCTCTTCAGAATCTCTATAGTGTATCTTCCTTGACCAAGGAAGATCTCCCCATCCTGCTGCCAAACTTCCAATCCCAGAAAATAGTGCATCTGCCCCAGATCCTTCATGTCAAACTCTTTAGCTAAATTCTTCTTGCAATTTGTGATGAGCCTTGATGATCCTGTCAAGAGAAGATCATCCACATACAATACCAGTATCAATGGCTCACTCCCTACTCTTAGATAGTAGAGATTGGGATCTGCGTCACTCTTGACGAATCCCATCTTCTGTAGATAGCTGTCAATTCGACCATACTAGGCTCTGGGAGCTTGCTTCAGTCCATACAATGCTTTCTTCAATCTGAACACATGAGTCCCTTGATCATGTGTCTCAGAGCCCTCCCGTTGTTCTATATACACTTCTTCTTCTATCACACCATTCAAGAATGTTGTCTTGACATCCATCTGGTGAATTTCCCATCCCATCTGCGTAGCAAGGGATATCATGGACCTAATAGATGTGTATCTAGCTACTGGGGCGAAGGTTTATTTATATTCTATTCCTTCCTTTTGAGCATACCCCTTAGCCACGAACCTGGGTTTCAATTTCTCGATGTTGCCTTCTGCAACATGCTTGATCTTGTAGATCCACCTGGATCCCACAACAGATCTTTCCTGTGGTCTGGGTACTACTTCCCAGACATCATTTGTCATGATGGAACTGTACTCTTCCACCATTGCATCAACCCATACCTGGTGCTGAGTAGCTTCCCGGAAACTGGAAGGTTCTCCGACTTGAGCAACCAATGCTTACGATGTCTCTTCTCATTCCTGGGATTTCCGAAAAAATCCTCTACATCCTTCAGAATCTGTCGAAGTTCCCTGTTCGTTCTTCCACTGGTAGTGGGTGGATTTACTGACTCTCCTTCTTGCACATCCTCAGGAGACCCATCCTTTGTATCACTATGCCTTGGAGAGGCAACTGGATTTTCTACTGTTGGTTGCTGGGGCTTGCCCAGAGGCTCTTCCTCTGACTGTGTAGCAAAAGGCAGTTCTCATGATCTTCTGAAGGCTTTTTCCTCCATAAATTTCACATCTTGTCGCACCACTACTTTCCTGCTCTCAAGAACGTAGATGCAATAAGCCTTTGCATTCTCACTGTATCCTACTAAATGCCCCCTTTTAGCAGTCATCTCCAACTTCTTTCTCTTCTCACTAGGTACATGACAATAAGCTGTACTGTTGAAGATCCTAAAGTGACTCACTTCGGGCTTGCTGCTAGTGAAGACACTTTCTGGCGTGATCTATTCCAGTGCAGTGTGAGTAGTTTTGTTCTGAATGTAGACAGTTTTATTACACACTTCAGCCCATAGGAATTTGGGCATGTCTTGGTCATACAACATAGCTCTGGTTGCTTCAACAATAGTCTGGTTCTTCCTTTCTGCCACTCCATTTTGTTCCAGATTGTATGGAGCTATCCATTCTCTTTTGATGCCTTCTCTTGCACAGAACCCGGTGAATTATTTATCTATGTATTCACCTCCATTATTTGATCACAATAACTTGATCCGCTTCCCTATCAACTTCTCCACTAGAACTTTGAACTCTTTAAATCGACTAAAGACTTCATCCTTAGTCTTCAATAATTAGATCCAGGTTTTCCTGGAATGGTCATCAATGAAGGTGATGAAATATTCAGCACCACTAAGAGCTCTCGTGGACATTGGCCCGCAGATATCTGAGTGTATTAAATCTAACACACCCTTGGCTCTATTGTTGCTTCTCTGATATGCTGCCTTGGCATATTTCCCCAATACGTACCCCTTGCAGACATCATCCTGCTTGGTGCTCAATTCTGAAACACCTGTGACAGTCTTCTGGAGAGTTCTCAACGCCCCATGATGCAAATGCCCCATTCTCCTGTGCCATAGCTCATTCAAATTCGTCTCATCTGCGCTGCCAACCAGTGCCATTGGGGAATCAAGCTGTAGTTTGTACAGTTTGTTGCTTCTTACCCGATTTGTGCCTTCTTCTTCCAACTGGGGTGCTTGACATAGATTCTATTACCAATAAAGTAGACGTCATATCCTCAGTTTTGAAGTTGTGACACTGAGAGTAGATTCATCCCCAAACCCGGCACATGCAGTACATTAGTGGCTCGGATTCTGTTCCCTCCCTCGGTTTGAAAAACTACGGTACCTTTCCCAATGGGAGTGCACTTTGCATTATTACCCATGGTTATTTTGAAATTCATCTGCTCTTCTTGGTAGTCGGAAAAGCAGTCCAGTACTCTCGTCATGTGGGCAGATGCTCCACTATCAATATACCAGACATATGAGGATGTAGTGCTTGATACACAAGCAAAATCTTCCTCTAATCTGGATGCCAATACATATACATTGTGATCCATCCATTCTATTGTGCTTCCCCTCCCTCCTGGAGGATTGTGTGAACATTTCTGCGTTGTTGCCCTCTAGAACTGCATAGATCTTTGTCAACTGATAGATGCTCCCTCTCTATTATTCAACTTGGCTCTGAAACCATGTGAAAATTCTCAACCAGTTGCAGTGATAGATTTATTTCCCCTACTTATTATTTCAATAAGTTATTATTCAGAAATATTCCGGCAATATCGAAATAAATACTACAACGACATTCACAAATATATATGCAGAGAAATAAACAGTAGAGAACATAAGCACAAGAACCAATCACATGTACACAATTAATTTTGGACAAATGTCCCCGGAAAAACCCAATGTGGGAAAACCGGCGCAGCAGATGAGGGTTTTATTATTTCTTCAAAAAAGGATATCTTTACAAAGAAATATTCGACAAGTAAATTCTGAACCACTTGAGACTGGATGCCTAGCTTTCTCGGACAAATATATGACACCCAGATCAGCCCCTGCAAGCCCCTGCTTCAGTCTGCATGATTCTCTGCGTAGTCCCAGAGCTGGACTGCGTGAATCTGCGTGAAGACTGCGTGGGGTCTTTGCGTTGTAGCCTCAAGCTACCTTCAGTGACCCACTACTGCTCTCTGACCCTAATCTCGTTCACCCATGACCTCCTCCTGCTTCTGCAACTTCTCGCCCTGCAAGTCTCCCGCTGAAATCGAATTCTACATCAGAATGGATCTCCTTTGGGTACTGAGTGTGTGCCCGGCTTATCTTCCAAGTGACCCTCAAGTTTTCTTTTATAATCTTCTTGTTGGAGAACCAACGGCCCAGATTAAAAGATTAATCAATGGCTAAGATTAAATCTTGACTTGATCCATGTTTTCTAGAAGATTCACACTCTGAATTATTAATTCCCTTTAATTATTTCCTTTTCCTAAGTTTGGACTTAGGGTCTTTATTAAAATAATTAATTATTTTAAGAATTCTTAAACCGAATGGAATTTCCACAAACTGTTTTTGGGTTCTTTGGAGTGTTGTTGTCCAAGCCTCCCTGCAAAGTTTGAGACTCGGAACACTTCCGGATGCTGCAAAAATCAACACAAACTTCATGATCTTCACTCAAAAGGGGCATTAACAATGATCTCTAGTCAAGAGGATGATGGAAAACAAGAAAAAATCCAGAACCCATCAAGGAAACTGAAGATAAGAGAGATGACAACAAGGCTAAAGAAGACCTAGAAAATGAAGAGAACAAAGAAGACTTTGAAGAAGATCTCCTAACTAAACCTGTGTCTTCCATGGAAGAGATTAACAGGTTGAAAAAGGAAAATGAGGAACTTACGAAGAAAGCTCAAGATAATGACCAAGACAAGACAAGGAAGGAAGTTGACCTTTTCAAGCTTCAAGTACAAGAAAGAAATGAGGAGCTCGACAAACTTAAGGAGGAATTTCATCAAAACAAAAGAAAGAATCATGAAGAAGTCATATCTATGACAAATCAATTGGATAAGGCAAAGAAAAGGGAAGAAGCTTTGTCAATCCACCTTGAACAAAGACTTAGGAACTTCAACAATCTTGAAGCAGAGATTGGTCAATACAAGGAAGAGGTCTCCTCTCTTAGATCTCAACTAGAAGCAAGGAAACGATCACAAGCAACTGAGAAGGTGATGGAAACTTTGGAATTAACAGAAAAACAAGTTGATGAAGCATAAAACGAGAGAAACACCATGATATGCCAACTAGAAGAAAAGGATGAAGAAATCTGTAATATCCCGAAGGGGAAATAGACAGTAATACAAAGCATATAACAAGACATATAGTGCTAGAAACAAACCATGAAGTAGATACACATGAAATAGAGAGAATGCTAAGCCATTTTATTATACTGAGAAATATAAAGAAGTACAGGAGGTGATTAGAATGATGGTACCTCGACTTGCACTAGGCAAGTGTAGGAATACTCTCAGAATGTCAAGGGAAATGGCTGCTCTCTGTTATAACTCCAACTGCTGAAATACTGCTGTGCTGCTGCAACTGCTGGAACCAAAATGAGTATTTGAGGCTGCTCCCCTACTCAGAAAATGCTGATACTCTGGAATCGGCCTCTACTCACAATACCCAGAAAAGCCTAGAGAGCATTTATGAAATGCTCGACCCCCGAAAATGCCTCCCTTGAGGATCTACTGGAGTGTAAAAACTCTGGTAAACTTGATAAATATATATTATTAATGATGAAGATGAAAGATGATTACAATGAGGGATCGCCTAGGCTTTAAATATAGCCTCAAGGTGTCCCTTGGCGAAGAGGCATGATCTTTGATCATGCCTTTTCAATTAATAACCTAAGATAACTAAATCTAATTAATAAAGAATAATAAAATATACATAACATTGCCCCTCTCTTAAGATGCTTTGTCCTCAAAGCATATGTAACGATGGACAATGTTGACGTACGCCTGGGTTTCTTGAGCGGCGGGCTCTTGCTTCCCACATTTTAAAAAGATCGTGGAGCATATTCTCGAGTTCAACCTTTTGTTGATCTGGATAGTGAAAATATCTGATATCGACAGGGTCGGATCCTGTCTTGACTTTTGGTGACTCGTCGTGGCTCTCTTTTGAAGATAACATTTCTAACTTATGACATTGTACTGTAGATGTTGGCGCTCCTATTTGAACCATCTTCGTCATCAGAGAGGAAGATACGACTTGATTTTCTGGGACTTGGAATCCATACAACTTGTATTTCTGCCCTTTCCACTTAAAACTTATAAACTGCTTCTGATGGTTGGCAGAATAAGTACCTAGAGTTCGTAGCCATTGAATTCCTAAGACCACATCTACTCCTCGTAATGGAACTGTGTAGAATGGAGATTCTAAATGAAAGTCTTTAATCTGCAATTTGACTTTATGGCATTTTCCTACTTGTTCAATTTTCTTACCATCTGCCACCATTACCTTCATATTAGGCATGGGAAAAGTAAAGAGGTTGAGTCTTTTGGCCATGGTTGAATCTAGAAAATTGTGCGTGCTGCCTGTGTCTATGAGAACCATTACATTGTTTTTCTTAATATGTCCTCTTAACCTTAGGGTTTGAGGTTGTAATATGCCTGTCATAGCTGATAATGACACTTGTGGAATAGTTTCGCCATCCACTGCTGGAGAGAACTCTAAGTTGTCTTCTAATCCTTCTATACACGAATCAGTATTGTTAGCATTGTTAGTTGCTTCACAACTGTATAGATTCTTCGCTTTTTCATTAGCACATCTGTGCTTAGGGTCCCAGTGTTCACCGCAACGTTTGCACTTGCCCTCTCGCATTCTTTGTTTTTCCAAATTAGATTTTTCTTCTTCACGAAGATGAACAGGGACATATTTTGTGTCATCTACATTTTCAGATTGAGGAAACCGTCGTCTCAAATATACTTTTTCTGGTTTTGATAATCTTTCAAATTTCTTTTCAGCAGCTTTTGCTTTTTGCCTTGCTACTTCTATGGACGTAATTTCATGTAGTTCGAGCTCTTCTTGTATGTGGATTTTAAGTCCTGAGATGTAATACTGGATTAGACGAGATTCCGACAATCCTGGTACTCGTGTTGCCAAGGTCTCCCATTCTCGAGTGTACTCATCCACATCTCCTTTTTGGCGTAATTTGATAAACGTTGAAAAGAATTTTTCTTCTTTTATGCCTTGAAACCTTTTGAAGAACGCATCCTTAAATTTCCTCCAACTGATAGCGAGCGTTGTTTTTTTCCACCACATATACCAATTATATGCTTCTCCTTCCATTTTCATGGAAGCATGCTTAATTTTTCGTCATCACTAGTAATGTCATAAATCTCAAAATATTCTTCTGCTTTATTAAACCATGCAACGCTATTTTTTTCATTACCATCAAATTTGGGTAGGTCGATCTTGGCTTTGCGCTGATATGCTAATGGTGGAACAAGAAGGGGATATTGATTAGCGAATGCATTCCAGAGCTGCTTGTTTTGAAAATCTGCATTACTATCTTCTTGATGATGTGGGGAATCGGTTTTTTCCTGATGCTCTTCTGAGTTCCCTGAATCTGCGGAATTGTTTTGTTGATTTGGTTCTCTGTTAGGAGATGTTGGGGATTGTGTTTGACTTAACTTATCTATCTTATCATTTAGCTTATTGAAGAGTTCTGTCATATTGTTCATTGCTTCTGTGGTCTCGTGATGATTTAGCCACATTTGTCTTTCTATGCGATTTGTCGTATCATGAACCTTTTTGATGTCGTTGGAATGTCCTGCAACTGTACCTTCCAGATCGACTAATCGCCTTCCGAATTCTTCGGAATTATTATTAATTTGTTTCTCAAGATCTCCCAATTTCTTCTGGAATTCCGCCATCGACATTGACGAAGACATCGAGCGTGTATGAGGTGGGGAATATCTTTCTGCCAGTTTCTCCTCTCTCTTTTTTTCTTTAAAATTAATTAATTAAATTTTTTTTTTTGAATTAATTAATTAATAATAATTTTTTTTAAATTATATAATTATTATATATATATATAATTAAAAAAAATCGTGTTTTTTTTTTTTTTTAAATTGTGCCCGTTTTCACCTCGTTGACCTACTGCTCAAAACGGGGATACGCTCTATCTCTCTCGTTTTTATTTTTTGACACGAAATAAAAATTGGCCGGGTTGCTGTCGGGCGGAGACACGGTGAACACAGTGAGACACGCTATTACGCAATGAGTTAGACTGTCACCGTCGAACCTCTCGAATACGCTCAACGTTGTGAAAATTGGAGTGAACTTGATCGCTGGTGAAGTTAGCTTGTAAATCGTTTTCTTTAAAATGTGCCCGATCCCTTTGAAAAGACACACCGTTTGTTATAATAAATCAATTATTAAACGATGCTCGTTCCGTTTAAACGATGCGCTGTTTCATATAACTTTAACAAATCGATTATTAATATATCGATGGCCGTTTAAAACGATACCACATGTATTTTATTTGCTGCGGTTTGATTGCTGGTGGATGTTACGATTTTTTTACGGGCGGAGTGCAGAAAACGGCGGAGTGCGTGGATTTAGAAGCGGGAGGCGGAAGTGACTGCGGACAGAGGCTGCGGATAGAGACTGCGGCGTACAGACTGGCGGAAAGGCGTGGACGGCAGGTTTAAGAACACAACGGAATGATAAAATACTGAACACGGCGGAATATTTGTTTTGATCTATATATATACTGAGGGACGGCGGAATGAGGGACAGGGAGAGACCAATGGGTCAAGGCGGAATAATCGTGCAGATGTGTACAGTTGAAGAATCCGAAATTTGCAGTTCCACAGGTCTGCAATGATCTTTAGAAACTGTAATATAACCTGAGCTTGAAAAATCTGAGCCACCACGGGACTGAAGTCTGCAATTAAAACAGAATTTTGTGCCTTTTCGAGCTGTGACTGTTCACTGTTTCCGCCACAGATATGTCTTTAATGATGAATTTAAAAAAAGCAAATGTTGTTGTGCACAAACACCTGATTAAAAAAATCTGCAATTCTGGAATTCTGTAATTCCTGGGTGATCACACAGATCCCGAAGAGCGATGGCTCTCTGGTACCAATGGAGTGTAAAAACTCTGGTAAACTTGATAAATATATATTATTAATGATGAAGATGAAAGATGATTACAATGAGGGATCGCCTAGGCTTTAAATATAGCCTCAAGGTGTCCCTTGGCGAAGAGGCATGATCTTTGATCATGCCTTTTCAGTTAATAACCTAAGATAACTAAATCTAATTAATAAATAATAATAAAATATACATAACATCTACGCTATCCTCCTGAGGACCACGTTGGTGCTGAATGACTATCTCCAAAATAGGGACTCCCTCTCTCCCAAATATCTCCAATAGGCAAGGGCTGGCCCCTAGCTCAATTCTCCGGCCCGAATCCTCCAAAATGGCACCAATTCGGAGCTCCCCCAAGATGAACTGCGTCCCCTCTCTCAAGACTGCGCAGTCCCTAGATGCTCTGCTCCACAACGAAGGCAACCACAAACCCTCCTGCAAAAATGATGGTAGAATACCTCACCCGAGCAAGCACTCGAAGTCTCCCGGGGCTGAGGGTGGGATCTCCGCATGGAGACACCCGGTGTACTAAACAGTACTGCAGACAAGCTAAAGAGCCAGTGTGCTCCAAGTTGAAATGACAAGCTCAAGATGCATAAACATGAATGACCAAATGAAGAGGCTCTCCTCCCTTTTATCACGATGGGCCTCTCTCAACCATGGCCCCACCATCTCCTACGCGCCCCTTGGCCCACGCTACCCCTCTCAACTGCGTGAGGTAGGCCCCATGCTGCCCACGTGGTCTACGTCCTCCTCTCCCTGCGCTGTCCACGTGGTCACTAGGCCCCACTTCCTCAAATACGATGTGGACTTTAGGAAGATACCTTATCCTAAGTGAGTTATTTAATATTTCACCCACTTTATTCATGCTCCAACAAAAATAAGGAAAAATTGCTCAAAATTGATATTTCCAATTAGCTATCGCTAATTGGGAATATTACAGTCTCCCCCAGCAAAATGTTGCTTGACCCCAAGCAACTGTAGTGATGGATGCTGCAAGCCCTTCTCACTCTTCCAAGTGGCATCCTTATCCGGCAAATTCTTCCACCTCACCAAGAATTCTCGGACTGTCCTGCTCCGCAACTGTCTCTCCCGGGTATCAATAATGGCCTTCGGCTGTAGCACCAAGTGCCCCTCATCATTTGTAGGCAGAAGCTCTCCTGTCACTGTCACCTGCTTTCCTAGCGCCTTCTTCAGGCATGATATGTGAAAGATGTTATGAATCTTCCTGCCCTGGGGTAGCTCCAACTCATAAGCAACCTACCCAACTCTGCGTATCACCCTGTAAGGCCCATAAAAACGGGGCTTGAGCTTCTCAGCTCCCTTCTGCTTTAGAGTATACTGTCGATATGGCTGCAAATGTAGGTAGACCAAGTCCCCTACCTCAAAATGTCTCTCCACCCAACCCCTGTCAGCATACAGCTTCTGCTGGTTCTGCGTTGTAGCCATGTTATCCTTGAGAGCTCGGAGGATGTCCTGACTCTCTTGGATCCAGTCCTTGGCTTTCGGAGCCTTGCTGGCACCAAACATCACATCAACAAAATATAAAGCATGATAACCATATAATGCGTAAAACGGAGACATACCAATGATCATGTGATGTGTGTTGTTGTAGCAGTACTCTTCTAGGTGCAGCCACTTCAGCCATGCTCTCTGCTGCCCACTGACATAGTTACGCAAGTAGCCCTCCAGCCACTTGTTAACTATCTCTGTCTGCCCATCTGTTTATGGGTGGTAGCTAGTGTTCGGTCTCCACCAGCCGAAAAAGCTCCTGCCAAAACCCGCCCATGAAGCGACTGTCCCTGTCACTGACAATGGTCTTAGGAAGACCATGTAACCTGAAGATGTCCCTGAAGAACAACTCCATCACCTGTGCTTCTGTATAATGTGCAGATATGGTGAAAAAATGCGCATATTTCGTCTGTCAATCAATGGCGACGAATATACAGTCCTTGCCCTACACCATGGGAAACCCTGTGATGAAATCCATCGAGATACTCTTCCATTTCCCCTCTGGAATGGGAAGAGGCTGCAACAAACCTTCCGGATGGTTCATCTCCCCCTTGTTGCGGTGACAAACCTCACACTCCTTGACATGCTGGAGTAAGTCCTCCTTGAGGCCCTTCCATGAGAACCTCTCTCTGATGGCCCTGTAGGTTTTGGTAAACCCCTGATGGCTAGACAATGGTGAATCGTGAGAAGCCTGCAATATCTTCTTGAGCTGGGAGCCCTCAGTCAAGAAGATCTTGTCCCTGTAGTAGATGATCTCATCCATCACCCTATATCTGTCATCTGTCACCTGTCCATCCAAAACCTCACAAGCAAATCTGTCCTTGGAGTACTCCAGCAATAGTCGAGCCCTCCAATCTGTGTCCAAACTCATCAGAGACAATGTGGCTGGTCTGCGTGAAAGTGCATCAGCTACCACGTTGTTCTTCCCTTTGACATACTCGATGTCAAAGTCGTAGGCTTGGATCTTGCTGACCCACTTCTGCTACCTCTCCTGTAGCTGTTTCTGCTCTAAGAAAAACTTGAGGCTGTTGTGGTCAATTCTCACCCTAAACCTGTTACCTACCAGGTACTGCCGGAATTTGGCCAATGCATGCATGATCGCCAGCATCTCCTTGTCGTATATGGCATACAACCTCTCATGTGGTAGGAGCTTCCGGCTCTCAAAAGCTATAAGGTGGCCTCCCTGCATCAACACTGCGCCTATCCCCTCTCCCGATGCATCACACTCCAGAACGAATGGCTGCGTGAAGTCTGGTAATGCTAGCACTAGACTGCTACTCATTACCTCCTTGAGCCTGTCAAAGGCTCGCTGCACCGTGTCTGTCCAATTGAATGCCCCCTTCTTCGTCAGATCTGTAAGGGGTGCAACAAGCTGAGAGAAACTCTTGACAAACTTCCTGTAGTAGGTGCAGATACCCATAAACCCCTGAAGTTCCATCACGTTTCTCGGCTCTGGCCAATCCTTGATGGCCCTGATCTTCTCCTCGTGGACCCTCACTCCGTCCACCCCTATGATGTGTCCCAAGTATAGCATCTCCGTCAACCCAAACTCACACTTGGAGAGCTTAGCATAAAACTGCTGCTCCTCCAAAATATGCAACACCGCCTCTATGTGATGGAGATGCTCCTCCCATGTCATGTTATATATCAGTATGTCATCAAAGAAGACCAACACACACTTCCTTAGGTGGCTGCGGAAAATGTGGTTCATACATGACTGGAAGGTGGCCGGTGCGTTGGTTAGCCCGAAGGGCATCACCAAGAACTCAAAATGGCCATAGTGGCACCTAAAAGCGGTCTTGGAAATGTCCTATTCCCTCACGCGAATCTGATGGTACCCGGATCTCAAATCAATCTTTGAGAAGAACTGGGGCCCTCTCATCTCATCCATCAGCTTATCAATCCGTGGAATAGGGTACCTGTTCTTCATGGTCTTTTTGTTCAGGGCCCTGTAATCAATGCACATCCTCAACGTGTCGTCCTTCTTCTTCACCAACACTACCGAAGAAGCGAAAGGACTGGTACTAGGCCAAATGTGTCCAAGAGCTAACAGCTCGTGGATGGCCTGCTCGATCTCGTCCCGATAGGTCTTGGGGTGCCTATTTGGTGTGGTAATGATGGCCTGTATGCCCTGCTCTAGCTCAATCGTATGCTCAAATCCCCGATCCAGTGGCTGTCCTGGTGGTATCTCCCCAAACACCGTGGCATACCTGTCAAGGATGATCTGTACCTCTGGATGAATTGTTTGCCCGGTAGTCTCTACCTCTGATGCACGCAGCTCTATTGCCCACTCTATGTCTCCCTTCCAGAAGTCTGCCTCCATCCGATGAGCTGAAACAGTCTGAGGTGGGTAAGTGTGCATGCCCCGTATCTTCTCGTGCTTCCCGGTCTTCTTGTCATCCCACTCCATCTTCAAGGCCTCCCAATTTGTGGTGACCTTCCGTAGAGTGATCAGCTACTGTACACCTAATACCACATTGGTATCCGAAATGTTAACCACGAAAAAGTGGTCAGTCACTGTGTAGGTGCCCATCATCACTGCCAGCGCTGGGACATATCTGGCACACTGCATAGTTTGATCTCCTGGGACCAACACTGAAAACCCATCGAAGCTCTCTGTCTGTATGCCTCTCCGCTCTATCATCTATGCATTGATGAAGTTGTGGGTTGCCCCACTGTCCACCAGTACTGATACTCGCTGCCCCCGCACTGTACCTTGGACGCGCAGCGTCAAATACTTGGGAACTCCTCGCAATGCTACAAGGGTCCCTCCGGTAGGTGCAAAGGCTGCACCTCCTACTCCTAGTGGTGGAGGTGGCAAATGATCCTGCGCTGCATGGCTGCCCCCTGCCCCCACGTCATCATACTCATCTTCTTCCCCACTGCTCTCGGAGAAGACCTCGATATAATGTGCTTTGCCAGCAGCACATCTGTGTCCTAGTGCCCATGGCTCCTAACAGGTGAAACACAATCTCTTCTTCTTCAACTCCCTCCTGGCATCATCATCCAACTGTCCTCTACCTTGATCCCCTTTGGAGGCGGAATCCTCACATCCTTCCCCTTAGGCTGGAAGGCCTGTCTCTGGGGGTAAGGCGTCCTGGTCTTGGGTAAGGCATCCTGCAAGTCCCGTGTCCTGCCAACTGCGTCATGGAGTGTGGTCGGTCTAGTGGATCTGACCAATCCTTGAAGCGACTTTGCTAGCCCATCAATGAACATGTAGATCATCCGTTCTGTAGATAGATCTGGTACCATCATTGAGAGTCTCAAGAAATCTGAGATGTATGTATTCGGACTCCCGGTCTGCTTGAGCCTCGTTAGCTCAACAAAGTGCTCCTCCGGATCCCTTCGATCAAACCTCTCTATGAACCTCCTGGTGAACTCGGCATAAGCTGTCACTGTCGAGTGCCCGAGTGTAACCATCCCGTGGTACCACCAATCTTGGGCCTCGCCATCTAGATGCAGCGCTGCCACCTTGATAGCCTTCGTCTCTGCCATCTGTTTGAGATGGAAGTATATGTCCAACTTCTCCACCCAAGCTTTTGCCGAACTGTTTGATGAACCATCAAACATAGGCAAATGGAACCTGCTCATCGTACGCTGAGTGTCTCCATCATGATAATGCCAATGTCCCCTATGATGGTCGCAGGGTCTGCTGTCCCACTGGAGCTGGAAAAAATCACGAAATGAAAGGGCATCCCTGAACTCCTGCCCGTATGCCTAGTATTCAGCAAAGTAATCACCCATGTGGCCATGTTCCTGCTCCTACTGTGCTCCTGCCCTTGTGTCTGCAGCCAGAAAAGTGGGCATAGTGGAACGTGTGGGTGCATGAGATGCCATATGCTGAGTGGCATCGTGCTCCTGCAAATGGTGGGATGTTCCTGATACCTCACCAATCTGGAAACCCCTTGGGGTTTCACGCTACCTAGCCTCTACAGCAGTGAATCTCTGTCCCATCACCTCAATCTACCTTGACAGATCCTGTACTGAGTTGAGGAGCATTTCCCCAAACTTCTTCGCATCACTATCATCTGCCATCAGTTCCTCTTGCTCTACGTCCACTACTGGAGCGCAGTCACCCTCTCCGTAGGTGATTTTCAACCTACGCTCTTCGTCATGGTACTTCATACCTCTGTAGCAAATATACGGCTTTTCTTCCAGTGTCATAGACATCTCGCTCCACAGGCTGAGCTAGGTCTATGAGCTCTGATACCACTGTAATATCCAGAAGGGGAAATAGACAGTAATACAAAGCATATAACAAGACATATAGTGCTAGAAACAAACCATGAAGCAGATACACATGAAATAGAGAGAATGCTAAGCCATTTTATTATATTGAGAAATATAAAGAAGTACAGGAGGTGATCAGAATGATGGCACTTCGACTTGCACCAGGCAAGTGTAGGAATACTCTCAGAATGTCAAGGGAAATGGCTGCTCCTTGCTGTAACTCCAACTGCTGAAATACTGTCGTGCTGCTGCAACTGCTGGAACCAAAATGAGTATATGGGGCTGCTCCCCTACTCAGAAAATGCTGATACTTTGGAATCGGCCTCTACTCACAATACCCAAAAAAGCCCAGAGAGTGTTTCTGAAATGCTCGACCCCCGAAAATGCCTCCCTTGAGGATCTATGCTATCCTCCTGAGGGCCACGCTGGTGCTGAATGACTATCTCCAAAATAGGGACTCCCTCTCTCCCAAATATCTCCAATAGGCAAGGGCTAGCCCCTAGCTCAATTCTCCGGCCCAAATCCTCCAAAATGGCACCAATCCGGAGCTTCCCCAAGATGAACTGCGTCCCCTCTCTCAAGACTGCGCAGTCCCTAGATGCTCTGCTCCACAACGAAGGCAACCACAAACCCTCTTGCAAAAATGATGGTAGAATACCTCACCCGAGCAAGCACTCGAAGTCTCCCGGGGCTGAGGGTGGGATCTCTGCACAGAGACACCTGGTGTACTAAACAGTCCTGCAGACAAGCTAAACAGCCAGCATGCTCCAAGTCGAAATGACAAGCTCAAGATGCATAAACATGAATGACCAAATGAAGAGGCTCTCCTCCCTTTTATCACGATGAGCCTCTCTCAACCCTGGCTCCACCATCTCCTACGTACCCCTTGGCCCACACTGCCTCTCTCAACTGCGTGAGGTAGGCCCCACGTTGCCCACGTGGTCTACTTCCTCCTCTCCCTACGCTGTCCATGTGGTCACTAGGCCCCACTTCCTCAAATACGATGTGGACTTTAGGAAGATACCTTATCCTAAGTGAGTTATTTAATATTTCACCACTTTATTCATGCTCCAACTAAAATAAGGCAAAATTGGTCAAAATTAATATTTCCAATTAGTTATCGCTAATTGGGAATATTACAAAATCTTCAAACTAAAATCAGACATAAATGTTTTCAAGGCCAAAACATGTTGTTAGACTCTTGTATTTTTATAGTATCACAAGGTGACTGCCTATTCCTTATATTTTTAATGCTGAAAATAATATTCCATGACTATCATTTATTTTTAGAAAGGAAAAGGAGATCCTTGTTGACAAAGGGGTCAAATAAGTCCATCTACCATTTGATTCAGTTAAAAGAGGAAATTTTTTCTGATTAAGTGCGATGGTAAGCCAAATCTCAATGCCTTCATTATTTTCATTTACCCTCTTCATTACCTATCATTTTACTTATTTCTAACACTCCCATGCTCTGAAATCCCATTTTAACCCCTAAACCCACATATATATAGCCTTTTCCCCTTCTTAAACCCCATTCCCATTACTAATATCCCTTCCTCTTTACTAATTCCCCTTTCCATTAAAAACATGTAAAACCCAATTTTACATAGTTTTTAAATAAATAAAATATACCCCGGGCCCCACTGCAAAAATCCATTCCCGATATCATTTTAAACCCCCTCCTAAAGTATTTCTATTCCCCCACCTTATATTAATTCCCCGCTTATTTATATCCCTCCTCCGCTATACTAATCCGGGTCCCACTTTAATAAACCCTGTTTATTAAATCACCCGAACCCTATTATGTTAAATCGCTGACTCATATTTATATTAAAACCTCTGCTTTAAACCCTTCCCCGACCCTACTTACATCTACCCCTCCACTTAAATAAATACTCGGCCCCACCTCTTTTAAACCTCACATATCCATCTATTACCCGATCTCCATAGATTTGATCCAACAACCATACTCCATTTCGCGAATCGCACCCCTGACTGCCCGATATTTAAATGCCACAAGAGGTTGCGAAATGGGCAGTTTTGCACTCTCGTCCATTTGCTACGTGGCACTCCCTCATCTTATCGCATCCCCTCAACTAAAACCACAAACCATTCCTGCACTGTGCGATAAACCATAAACCACCTTTCCATTAGATTGCCCGGTCCCACCTCTTACCATCCATCCGAAACTACGACAGCCATCCGATCTCCACCATCTGATCCAATGACCTACACGCCTTTTTGCATTCCCCGCCTGTTTTCCTCCTGCCACGTGGCTCTCCCACAATCCATCGCATTCCCCATATTAAAACCGCCTAACCGCTTTTTGTGATGCGATAAACCATAAAACCGCCTTCGCGCCATAAGATGAAACCACTGACATTTGAAATATTATAAACTCTGTGCCATTTGCGGCAAAAATCCCGAACCACTGCGATAACCCCTGTGACATTGCTAAAATATCTGGAAGGCCATTTCTAACGCAGAGTTAAAATCTCAAGAGTTTGGACTCAACCCACAGACTTCCTCATTACCTGAAGGCATTATCCCTTCTCTACAAAACTGTGTTCCATTAACTATTGTTTTATTGTTGCAAAGATTTAAACAAATAATCAAAAGCTTGGATAAATAGTTGATACTAGTTCAAAACTGTTTACTCCAAGACTCACAGGGTATGGATTCGAATGGTTTTCCTCAACATAAGATTCTATACAGCAATGGAGCAGAAAGAAAGATAGTAATGATTATCAAGGATTATACATTTACTCCAAAAACAACAAAGTTTATTCAAAATAAAGGATAGTGAAAGGTAAAAGATTTACTGTGATAGTGAAAGGTAAAAGAAGTAAACAAAATAGTCCAAGGTAAAGGTGAAAACAGATGATAAGCAGCGTGAAAGATTAATTTTTGCAGTACCAACAATGAATCCTCTCTTATGGTCTATGAAGTGGTAAATCCAAAGACAAAGCCAAATGTCAGGACTACTCAGCATTGCCTCTTCGCAACCATGTTGGCCACCTCTAGCTTAAATTTTGATTTACTAAAAGCTACCAAAATTAATATTATAGTCAAAGATATTTTAACATCAGTTCAGAAATTATTATAGAAGTTAATTTTGCAGGCAGTTGGCCAAAAATATTTAAAATTTAGCTCATAACTTAATTTAGAAGTTAATGTTACAGTAGGTTTGTCAGAGATATTTTGGCTTGGGCCTTGCATGGTCAAAAATTGTCAAAAATTTATTTACTTTGTAGTAAATGCAGTCTGTCACCCTAGATTAGGGTAACCACCTCAGTTGCAGTTAAATACTGCATGTATTTTCATTATCAAGGGTTGGACTTTGTTTAGACTCTGCATTGAAAAGATTATTGGATTAGACCACTGTAACAGTTTTTGAGCTGGACATCAATAATACAAGCACGTTCACAGGATCCTTGAGCTATGTTAATGGTGATGTTATCACTTTTGTGTTAATGTTTTCCCTTTGTTTTTCCATACTGTACATCAATCTCCCTGATAGAAGAACATAAATTTTAGATTAAGATATGTTGCATAAGCACCTTAATTTTGTCTGTTACTGTAATCTCAATGTTTTCCTCTGCAAATATAACTAAAGAATTCTTAACTGCTCTTTAGTTTCGCTGAAACTATTATCTTGAGGTTTTTCTTGTGAAGTTGAGTTGAAGAATTCTTAACTGCTATTTACCCCCACTGAACTGTTATCTTAAATGCTTTCCTCTAAAGACCTGAATGTAGAATTCAGAGACTGTCTGCTCTGCATTTATGTTGAAGTATAGTTAAAGAATTCTTAACTGCTCTTTAGCTTTACCGAACTCACTACCATCTCATATTCACACTGCCATTATGATCCATTTTGCATAGTTAGCTTGCCTTATGAAAACCCTTGAAAAGTTAATGTATAATTCAGCCCTTTTATGACTCCATAGCCCAATGGATTAAGTTTCCCACATTCTATCTATCCAACCAAACAAACAACCCTAATCATTATAACTAGCCTAAAATCAGAAAACATAATCATAAAACGAAATCAGTGAATCATAAATACAGAGAGAGCCCTCTCTGAGCCTAGGAAGGCTAGGTCCTGGACTCCAAAGTGGTTTTATGTTGTTCTCTGCTAGTTGTTCTTGCCAATCTTACAAATTACAAGGGGCTAACACACGTGAAGCTACAAGAATAAAATAAGAAATGGAGAGCAGTCTAGCAAAGGAGAATGAAGAAATCTTCATAATGAAATCAAATATCATCTCCCTTAAAATCGAAGCACACGAACCAACAAGGATGATGGAAGAAATGAAAAAGAAACTAGTTATGAAAGATGAAGATTGTGAAAATTTGAAACGAGAAATTATCTTTCTTAAAAAGGAAGTTAACTTGCTAAATAAGAACTTGAAAAGCTCTCAAACCCTAGATGGCATCCTAAGTCATCAAAGTTCTCCCCTTGATAAATTAGGTCTTGGCTATGCAGGTGAATCCTCAAGCAAAAATGATAATGTGAGGAACCCAAAAAGAAATGTTGATGCTCCCAGTTCCAACGAAGGCAAGGAGAAGAATCAAGACAACAATGGAAGAAATTCTACTCCAAGGAGACTTGCAGATGGTGTCAAGAATACAGAAGGCAATAAATATCATCAAAGAATCCCAAGGCAAAAAGACTTCAGAAGTACTTCAAGGAAGTCTTCATCTCCCAGGTACCAAAGTATATTTCTTGGATATTGTTGTTGAAATTTGGTTACTGAAGGACAGGCAGTTCCCTAAGGCTTTGATCTTTGGCCTAGGGAAAAGTGTCCAAATGTATTTCACTTTTTCTCCTAGAGTGACTTATTAAGTTGTAAAGTCAAATCTAATTTAAAAGTGACTTTAAGTGATAAAGTTACTAAGTCTAATTTTAAAATGACTTTAATAAAGTCAATGTGAAATTAGAAAGTGAAAAGTGACTTTGGAAATAAATGACTAAGAGGGTCTTTATTAAAGTGGAGTGAATTAAAAAATAGAAAGTGAGATTTAAATGCACATTTAATGTTATGAACCTAATTCATAACTAAAGTAATAAATATATTCATTAATGGAATAAATACAAATAAATGTAATTACTAGCTAATCAATTAGGATTATGTTTAATAGTCATTAGGTTAATGAAAAGGCATGTCTAAAAGACATGCCCATTCGTGAAAAGGTACCTGCATAGGTATAAAAGCAGGACCTCATTGTAATCATTCAATCGTCTTATATCATATCATATTAATAAATATTTATTATTATAAATACCTCGTGTATTTTTATAATTAAAGCTATTTTGCTACTAAGTCAACAAATCTACAAGTCTTGCTGCTACAGAAACCGAATCTACAACTTCCGCTGCTACAGTGGTATCGGAGCCATATTAAGGACAAGTTGAAGCAATGGCACACAACATCATTCTACAAGCCTACGAACATAGTTTACAAGCTCGAGAACATTGTTTACCGTATAATGTGCCATTACGTGAAGATCCCAAAAAAATTGAGCAGATTAGAAAAATTCAAGAAAAGCTTCAGCAATTAGAGAATTCATGTGCAAAAGTCACAAATGGTTATAAAAAAATTTCTGCAAGTCTTAAAAAAAATTCTGAAGTAATCCATAATAGAGAAGATGAAAAATGTTGTAATAATTAGAAGGCAGTTAGTTATGCCAAGGGAAAATCAAGTAGAACATCCATGGAAAATTCAAGTAAATACATTCCCCCACCAATGCATAATAAAGGAAAACAACCAACTAATATTGAAAGTAAAGAAGAAGGGAAATGTTGGAAGTGTGGAGACAAATATTTTGCAAGACATAAATGTACATTTTATACAAGAAATATCGTTGCCAACAACAGTAAGGTTCATGAGAAAAATATAAAGAAGTTGTGTGATATGAATGTAGACTCATCAGCACTTTCAGGAAATAGAAGCATGATTATGGAGAGCTTTGTGATAAATCCAATATCACATACATCATGTTCTTCCAATGGTGGTCCTTTGGAGCAGACTAGTGGCCACCCTAGCAATGACTTTGTATTTCCTTCTGGGAGCATCCCTTCACTCTGTTTACCTACGGTGGCCAGCAGCTATACAAGTTTAGTTCCTAGCTGTCGGAAGGTAAATGCTTCTCTGTCGGAAATAGAGAGAAACCCAACTTTTGTATCAATCGGTTATATTCCTGCAGACGAGAATGATCTCATGCCATGCATCTCAGGCACTTGTCCCGATATGTGTCTTGCCAAGGAGAGGGCACAGAGAGGGAGACTGGGAGACTTGGCAGTTTTTGGAAGGTTAAATGGAAACCCACGGAAGACTTCTGCTAGTACTGCTGTTAAAAAGTTTTGCAGGACTATTTCAATTTCAGATACTCAACCATCAGATATACGGCCACTTACAGTGTTATGGAATACACTGAAATATTTAGTGAAACTACTTGACACTTCAGAACATGGATTTGAAGTTGTGCATGAGTTTGTCTTTGATCGCACACGTGCAATCCGCCAGGATCTGACCATCCAAAATATTATTAATCACCAATCAATAGCCATGCATGAAAAAATGGTCAGGTTTCACATTTTGTCACAGCAGAAGCTTCAGCATCTTGGCAACAATAAAGATACATCATTGCTTCACCTGAATTTGGAACAGCTTTCCAAATGTCTCAAATCCCTTCTTGATCTGTATCATGTCACCAGAAAAATTGAACCCAGTTCTGAAAATCAAGCTGAATTCTGTTGTTATTATGTTCTTATGAATCTGGGGTCTGACAAGCTATGGCAGGGAGAAACACTTGCTGTATGGTCTCAGAGTATAAGACCATCACTATGGAAATCAAAAAAGATGGAATTTTCCAGGAATGTATTAAGGTGTTATCGCATGGGAAATTTCAAGGGCTTCTTTAATCTTGTTAGAAATTTAGATGATCATTTGGTGTCTACTGTGAGGGTTAGTACAGTTCGTGCAGATTATGGGTGCTAGCCTTTGGAAATAAAGAATTTATCAGAAAATATTAAAATAGGTGAATTAGATGATCGGTGGCGTAGAGACGACGTTCATCGTTCCATATTGGATAATGGGATCACTGAAAGAGAAGATGAGGACTATCTCACAACATTTACATTTCCTCACAACATTATTGTTGTTCGATACATACAAGATTATCGCCAACCTAACGGAGAAGGATTGACTGAAGGTCAAATTATATGGAATTCCAGATTCTCATGGCGTGAGATCAAACCATATGTACAAGGCTATACGCATAACTTCGATTTAAGAGCTGAAATTATCATTGTTCACTCTGGAGAGCAAGGATTAACCGTGAATAATAGTAGTGTTGCAGTGGATGGGTTTCCATCCATTATGATTAACGAAGAAGGTGGAAACGGTGACGGAATGATGTGCCCAATTTGTCAAGACCCATTTTCCACTATAGAGCCTGCAAAACAACTGCCGTGCACACATTTTATCATTCGAAGTGCATATTCCTATGGTTTTGTCGTGAAAATTCATGTCCAATTGTAGACATTAATCTCGTGGATTCATGTCCAATTTGTAGACGTCAACCTGCTTTCCCTAACATTAATCCTATGGATTAAATACTGACTTGATATTCTTAAAAAAAAAACAAAAAAACAAAACTGTCGACCCCCGTCATCAAACATCGTAACCCAGGTTGAAGGGTCAGCGGGTGTGAAGTGTGACCATTGGTGGCCATTCGTACGGCAATGTATAAAGGTTGTTCGTTATATAAGTTAAGAGATGTCGTACTTAAAATACAGTGGAGAGTTGAAATAATATATTCGCTTAACATTTTTTGCGTTGAAGTAATCCGATTAGCTGATATATACAGTTGCTTCGAAATCATACGATTGGCCGATATATTTCACATTCGTTGGACAAACTGAGGCTCAGGTCGATATTTATAACGCTGGTAATTATAACATTATAACCAGTGGGTAGAGGCTATATATGTTACGAATTAATAATTATATATATATAAATTATTAAAAAAAACAACAAAAAAATTAAATTAAATTAATTAAATTGATTTAATTAATTAAAATTATTTAATTGATTAAATTAAAATTATTTAATTAATTAAATTTATAAATTAAAAAAAATATATATATATATATGCATATTAGTTTAATTGTGAAAAAAAGAAAAAGAAAAGGGGATTTAAGGACAGAGTACAAGAGAATTCTACAAGGAAGGTACCATTCAAGAACATGTCTAATAGATAAAATTCGAAGTACAGGAAATTGTCGAAAAGTTAAGCTTTGAGGACAAAGCTTTTCGAGAAAGAGGCAATGTGATGAACCTAATTCATAACTAAAGTAATAAATATAGTCATTAATGGAATAAATACAAATAAATGTAATTACTAGCTAATCAATTAGGATTATGTTTAATAGTCATTAGGTTAATGAAAAGGCATGTCTAAAAGACATGCCCATTCGTGAAAAGGTACCTGCATAGGTATAAAAGCAGGACCTCATTGTAATCATTCAATCGTCTTATATCATATCATATTAATAAATATTTATTATTATAAATACCTCCTGTATTTTTATAATTAAAGCTATTTTGCTGTTAAGTCAACAAATCTACAAGTCTTGCCACTACAGAAACCGAATCTACAACTTCCGTTGCTACATTTAATCTCAACCCTAGATCTAAAGCCATCTTAACTATTGAATTTAAGGATTCTCCAAAAGTCACTTAGGGTTGAGTTAAAGGAGGAAAAGAGGGAAAAAAATCATTCGTTTCTTTCATGAGCAGATTGAGAGAGGAGGAGAGAAAGCAAGGAGACATTTCTGAGCAGTGAGAAGAAAGATGGCAACAACAAGGAGACTTCAACAAATCCGTACAACAACTTAGAGGCACATTTCCCAAGGCAGAAATCCATACAACAGGAGGTTGGCACACTTTTTGAGGAAGGAGGCACAGAAAAAGAGCGATTCCATAGAACAGCTTTAGCATGCATCCCAAGGCAAATTTTGGGCTCGAAAACCCAGGAGGAGTTTGCTGTTTTTTTTGGCACAGATTTCAAGGAAATTCGTACAGCAGGACAACACTATTTTCGAGGTTGTTTTCAAGCACAGGAATTGAGGAGGAAGTACAACTATTCTTTTCGTACAGTACGTACAGCCGTACAGCTAAAATCTGGGCACACATTTTGAGGGTGGTAGTTCAACATTTAATGCTGTAATAAATGCTGTAAAATTTCTGTTTTGTTAGTTTGTTGTTTGGCACGTTTTCCGAGGCAGTGTGCAAGCACAAAAATCGAGATAAGTACATTTGTGTGGTTGCTAGAATTTTTACTGTATTTTCTGTCTCGTTGTAAAAGAAATATTCAGAAATAAAGGAGCTTTCGAACTGGTTTTCCCCAAGAGTTGTAGGGAGTTTTTCCAGGGTCATATTCACCAAAAATCAACGTGTCATTTTCTATGTGTAGCTGATATATTTTCTGAGTTTTCATTTCTGCATTTTAGCACTCTGAAATTTCCAGAATTTGTGTTTTCAGAAAATATTTATTATTTCCAGCTTGTTGAATGAATGGTTATGGGAACGGGCATTTAACTACATGAGAGTAATAAGGAGAAACTGAAAACCGGGGTTGAGTCAAAATTTCTACATGGTATCAGAGCTTGGGTGGCTGAAAAGTGCAGTTTGGGACAGTAAAAAAAAATTCCAGCAAGCTGATTTTACACACAGAAAACTGAACCTTTACCACAACAGTGAAATTTTCAGTTTATTAGGACAGCAAGCATGTCTTTGGGCTTGAGGGTGGAGGATAGGTTGGATGGGCATAGCAACTACAGTACATGGAAGGAAAGAATGCAGAGCATCTTTGAGGAGGCATAAGTCTGGGGTATAATGGTGCATACCCAATAGCACTCTGTAAATGTGCCTATTGATCCTGTTCAATTGACAGACTTTAATAAGAAGAATAACAAGGGTAAGAGACTGATTCTTAATGGTATTAAAGACTATTGAATTCCTCATGTGAGAGGAAAGAGACTTGCTCATGAGATGTGGACAGCCTTGACCAATCTCTACTAGAGTACCAATGAGAGCAGAAAAATGGTCCTAAGAGAGAAGCTGAAGGCCATTAAGATGGAAAAGACTGATAGTGTTACTGCATACCTCACAAGGATCACTAATGTGAGAGATGAGTTGGCAGCAATTGGAGAGGTCATTCCACCCACTGAGTTGGTGCGGATTACAGTGAATGGGCTTCCGAGTACATGGCTGAACTTTGATGATGGGATTGTTGCACGGGAGACCCTTCCCACTTGGGAGGGGTTGTGGGATGATTGCATACAGAATGAAATCGGAAAGAACCAGCTTGGGGCAGCCAAACTTGTTGAGGATGATAATATAGCACTGTTAGCAGGAGACAAGAAAGGCAAGGGAAAGAAGCAAGCTTCCACAAGTGGTGGTGGGGCCAAAGGCAAAGGTAAAGGTGAGTAGTTGAACAAGGAGAAGGACTATTCCAAGGTGAAGTGTTGGAATTGTCAGAAGATGGGACACTATGCAGTTGTGTGCCCGAAGAAGAAGAAGAAGGGGAAAAACAAGACCATGGCAGCATCAACAGAGATAGAGGACTTTTCAAAGAGCTTTGACTGAGAGTTTGGGTTCATTGCTTGTGAGTCCACTAGTGCAGGATCACCTGCCACGGAGGTTGAGAGGGAGTGTGCATTTCCCTCCACTAGCAGAGCATCTTCAGGTATTTGGTATGTTGACAGTGGGGCTTCACGTCATATGATAGGAGTCAGTGAGTACTTCTCAGAGCTTTCAGAGAGTGGCACTGATATAGAGGTAGTACTCGGAGACGACAATATTGTTAGAGCAGTCGGTGTGGGGACATTGACATTTGATAGGGAACCCAAACCTCCTTTGAAAGTGTCGGATGTTCTATACCTGCCAGGGATGAGGAAGAACCTCATATCCGTCTCGGCATTAGAGGACAGAGGGTATGAGATAATGTTTAGTAGAGAACAGGTGCTTATATATCCCAGGGGTGATTCAGCTGATTCAGTTACAGTGATTGGTGTACGCCATGCAAAGGTGTACAAGTTTGCGTTTCAGCCCCTTTTGGCATTGGGCAGTGGTACCGGCAGTAGAGCTAGCAGTTCAGAGCTGTGCGAGATTTGGCACCGCAGGATGAGGCACATGTATCATGGGGCCTTGAGGACATTGCGAGAGATCACTATAGGTGTGCCAGATTTCAGTTCTGATCACCTAGATACATGTAAAGGATGTGCTATGGGCAAGTTTTCCAAATCCCCTTTTCCCAGCATTGACAACAGATCGACTAGGATTCTTGATTTGATTCATACCGATGTGAGTGGTCGGATGTTTCATGTTTCCTTGAGTGGATATGAGTACTATGTTTTATTCATTGATGATCACTCCAGGAAGACCTAGATTTATTTCTTGAAGACCAAGAGTGAGGTATTCAAGTGGTATCATGAGTTCAGAGCTCTTGTGGACACTCAGACAGGTCGGAATATCAAGTCCCTCAGGTCGGACAATGGAGGGGAGTACACCCTTGGTGAGTTTGTTGATTATTGTGCGGAGGCAGGCATCAGGAGGGAGTTCACAGTTCCTTACAACCCCCAGCAGAACGGGGTTGCGGAGAGGAAGAACAGATCCATCGTTGGGGCTGGCAAAGCCATGCTACATGATTAGGGGTTACCATTGTTTTTGTGGGCAGAGGCCTGCAACACTTTTGTGTACTTGCAGAACAAGAGTCCGCATCGTGCCTTGGGGCATGTGACTCCAGAGGAGGCTTTTTCTGGGAAGAAACCTTATGTTGGTTTCTTCCGTATCTTTGGGTGTATTGCATACTCCTATGTACCCAAGGAGAAGCGGACCAAGCTAGAGCCCACCGCAAAGAAGGGTATCTTTGTGGGCTACAGTGAGACCTCGAAAGCCTTTCAGATTTATATTCTTGCACAGAGGAGAGTTGTTGTCAGGCGAGATGTGAAGTTCGAGGAGGACAGGGCTTTCAGGAGGTCACGGGAGTTAGAGTATCTGGATCACCCAGACTCTCTAGAGCAGCTAAGTCAGTCACAGGGATCCACTGGGCAGGGATCAGGAGGTACATCGATTACGGTGTCAGGTCCATCACTGAGCAGTGGCTCGTAGAGTCAGAGGGGTGGTGCTTCGGGCAGCATGCAGAGCAGTTCACTAGGCAGTCCACTGATGGACAATTCACACAGTACATCGGCATCTACAGGTACAGGTTCAGGCAGGAGGACAACAGACAGACATTCAGGAGTTCAAGCTTCTGATGAGGATGAGGAGTTTCACTCTCGGGTGGGAGAAGTGTGCTCAGGGAAGAGGAAGCCCAAGTGGCTTCAAGATACCTTGAGAGAGGCCACATCTGTTGCTGGGCCGAAGAGACCAGTCAAAGAGAGAAGACAACCTGAGCGGTTCTGTAGCCATATGGAAATGGTTTCCAACATCGTTGACTCTGAGCATTCTAGCTATGAGGAGGCAGCTAGCCAGCAGGTCTGGAGAGAGGCCATGCGGGAGGAGTATTCTTCTATCATGAAGAATGATGTTTGGGAGGTGGTGCCGAGGCCTGAGGGAAAATCCGTGGTTACTTCCAGATGGCTTTACAAGGTAAAGCATGCTATAGATGGCAGCATCGAGAAGTTCAAGGCAAGGTTTGTGACTAGAGGGTTCTCCCAGGTAGAGGGAGTAGATTATGAGGATATCTTCGCTCCCGTGGCTCGATATACTTCAATTCGCTCCATTGTATTGATAGCAACAGAGATGGGTTGGAAGATCCACCAGATGGATGTGAAGACTGCATTTCTCAATGGCTTCATACATGAGGAGGTGTACATTGAGTAGCCACAGGGCTTTGAGGTGCATGGGAAGGAGTCCCATGTGTGCAGACAAAAGAAGGCCCTTTATGGCATGAAACAAGCTCCTAGAGCTTGGTACTCCAAGATTGATACGTACTTGCAGGAGATGGGTTTCACAAAGAGTGATGCAGATCCAAACCTATACTTTATTGTGATAGGTGAGAAGCCTCACATTCTGGTGTTGTATGTGGATGACTTGGTCATTACGGGTGCAGAGAGACTCATAGAGAGTTGCAAGAGAGATCTCGCTTCAGAGTTCGAGATGAAGGACATTGGCTTGATGCATTACTTTTTGGGTTTGGAGGTGTGGCAGGAGGGGCATTTCTTCTTGGGACAGGGGGAGTATATTGTGGACATCCTTAGCAGATTCCACATCGAGGATTGTAGACCCATGAAGACACCTATGATCACTAACTGGAAGAAGCTTCATGCTTCAGATTCCGAGTTGGTGGATCCCACATTGTATAGACAGCTAATTGGTTCCTAGATGTATTTGGTCAACACTAGACTAGATATATGTTTTGCAGTCAACACGATGAGTCAGTTCATGTGTCAGCCCAGGAGAGTGCACTGGGTTGCTACAAAACACATTTTGTGGTACTTGCAGGGGACAGTGGATTATGGTCTGGATTATAGACAGGGAGATGGAGTGAGATTTGCAGGGTACACTGATTCTGATTGGGCAGGTTGTGCTTCTGATAGGAAGAGCACTTCAGGGTGTTGTTTTGGGTTGGGTTCGGCAGTGGTATTGTGGTTCAGCCGAAAGCAGCAGTCAGTAGCATTGAGTTCAGCAGAAGCAGAGTACATGGCAGCCAGTGTAGCTATTTATGAGGCCATATGGCTTCACAAGATGTTGTTTGGCTTGTTTGGTCAATCGTTGAGACCTTCTGTGATTTACTGTGATAATCAGAGTTGCATTAAACTCATGAAGAATCTAGTATTTCATTACAGGTCAAAGCATATCTGGATCAGATATCATTTCATCAAAGACTATGTTCAGAAGGGAGTTGTGAAGCTTGAGTATATTCCCACAGATGAGCAGGTAGCAGATATTTTCACCAAAGCCTTACCACAGGGCAAGCATGTCTACTTCAAAGACAAGATGGGTGTGGTGAAGAACACCTTCCTCCATAAGAGGGAGTGTTGAAATTTTGTTACTGGAGGACAGGTGGTTCTCGAAGACTTTAATCTTTGGCCTAGCGAAAAGTGTCCAAATGTATTTCACTTTTTCTCCTAAGATGACTTTATAAGTTGTAAAATCAAATCTAATTTAAAAGTGACTTTAAGTGATAAAGTTACTAAGTCTAGTTTTAAAGTGACTTTAATAAAGTCAATGTGAAATTAGAAAGTGAAAAGTGACTTTGGAAATAAATGACTAAGAGGGTCTTTATTAAAGTGGGGTGAATTAAAAAATAGAAAGTGAGATTTAAATGCACATTTAATCTCAGCCCTAGATCTAAAGCTATCTCACCCATTGGATTTAGGGTTTCCCCAAAAGTCACTTAGGGTTAGGTTAAAGGAGGAAAAGAGGGAAAAGATCATTCATTTCTTTCATGAGCAGATTGAGAGAGGAGGAGAGAAAGCAAGGAGACATTTCTGAGCAGTGAGAAGAAAGAGGGCAGCAGTGAGGAGACTTAAGTGAATCTGTACAACAGCTGAGAGGCACATTTCCCAAGGCAGAAATCTGTACAGCAGGAGGTTGGCACACTTTTCGAGGAAGGAGGCACATAAAAAGAGTGATTCTGTATAGCAACTTCAGCACACATTCCAAGGCAGATTTTGGGCTCGAAAACCAAGGAGTTTGCTGTTTTTTTGGCACAAATTTCGAATTTGTATAGCAGGACAACATTCTTTTCGAGGCTGTTTTCAGGCACATGAATCGAGGAGGACGTACAACTGTGTTTTTCGTACAACCGTACAACCATACTGCTGAAATTTGGGCATGCATTTCGAGAGTGGCAATTCAACATTTGATGATGTAAAATTTATGTTTTGTAAGTTTGCTGTTTGGCACATTTTTCGAGGCAATGTGCAAGCACAGAAATCAAGATAAGTACGTGTGGTTGCTGGAATTTTCACTGTATTTTCTGTCTCACTGTAAAAGCAATATTCAGAAATAAAGGAGCTTTCGAACTTGTTTTCCCCAAGGGTTTTAAGGGTTTTTCCAAGGCCATATTGACAAAAAATCAGCGTGTCATTTTCTGTGTGTGTAGCTGATGTATTTTTTGAGGCTTTATTTCTGCATTTTCAGCATTGTGAAATTTCCATAATTTGTGTTTTCAGAAAATATTTATTATTTTCAGCTTGTTAAATGAATGGTTATGGGAATGGGCATTTAACTACATGGGAGCAATAAGGAGAAACTAAAAACCGAGGTTGGGTCAAAATTTTTACAATTGCTATTCTTGTACAAACTTTGGGCACATGGCGAAGGATTGTAGGCCAGATGACAAAGACAAAAATAATGGTCCCTATCAATCTCCTAGAAGCAATTTTGCAAGAAGTCATGATTTCTTATTCATGAGCAAGATAGAGTACTTCAATTTCCATAACATTGGACATATGGCACGTGATTGTAACTTAACTTGCGTCCCTAAAACCATGACAACCAAGCCAGAGAATAAAATTACACAAATATGGAGAAGGAAGCAAATTGGATCCAAAATTCCCTTGAACACTCCAGGCAACAACACATGTTGTTGATTTGAGGAAGACATCTTTGGCAGAGATGATATTACAAGGTTTGATGATGAATTTCTACCAAGAAGAAGACTATGCATACTGTTAGGGGAAGCTTGTGATTCTTGACCATTCTTGTAGAGGCTATCTGTCAATGGGCCCTGTGAAAACCTTGATGAGTCACACTTGGACGATCATCCTTTGATAGATCATCTCTTGGGAGAAACTTCATTGAAGAACATGATCCCTTATTCATCCGATGAACTGGTTTTGTTCCACTTGTTTACAACGCAACAAGTTTTCTTGAGTTAGAAGAGTTTATGCAGGCAGGAGAAGTTGGATCACCATATGAATAAATGCAAATATATCATGGACCACATTGCCAAAATGAAGAGCACCATGACAGGGAGAGTAACCTATGTATGAAATACTACTATTCATGAAGAAAATAAGTAGTTTGACAGGGGGAGTACTTAGGCACCCCGTTTGCCATTGATGTCAAAGGGGGAGAGAATGTTGGAAGGGAAAGAAATATTGCCATCAATGACAAAGGGGGATATCGTTAATCAAGGTTGTCATTGATGTCAATATGGCATTGACTGAGATGTCAATATTATTGAGATGTCTGGTTCCAGATGATGATGCCATGACTCTTGGTTGACTAGGAGACCATTTATGAAGATGTCAAGCCACTAATGAAGAAGTGTTGTCCTAAATATCCATTGACCATAATGTCCTAGTAACGAAAGTCCTTGAACTAACCATGATGATGCCAAGTGCCAATCATGTGCCTTGATTGATGTTCGTAGTGATCCAGACCTTAAGTGCCAATGATGAGCCCTTAATGATATATGGAGGACTATACATGAATGACCACATTTGATGATGTCATATGTGATGGCACCTGATGAAGGTCTTGATCACATGGTTGGAGACTATATGATGACATGGATGACCATTTAATGACATGGACAATGACTACACGACATAAAGAACTTGGAGATCACTTGATGGCATATTAATGGATACTGCACTTTGACATATGGATGACATATCACTGCACTATTACATGACATCTAAGTCAACTAATACGGGGATACGGGGATACGGGGATTCGAGAATCAGATTTGGGTACGGTGACCCCCGGAACAGGACACATCTGGGATACGATACGTTATATATTATTTTATTAAAAATGTATATATATATATATATATATATATTAAAAATTAGATATTTTTTACACAAATTCATTGATTCAAACATAGATTTCAGATCTTAGATACTCATACATGATATATTGATACATCATACAAATTACAATTGTCAAATTTACTCAGAAAGACAAGATAATAAGATACTGTAGTTTTCTCATTAAGTCATCATAATCAAAATGTGTTACATAAGTACATTGCCAATGGCAATTAGAAATAGAAAATACAAAAAAACTACAGTCTACAAGACTACAAGCCTGAAGCCTGAATGAGTCAGAGTCAATGAGTCATCAATCCTCATCATCATAATCAGCATCACTGTCCTCATCCCGATCATCATGCTCACCACTGCTCTCCTCTGGCTTTGATGCATCCTCCTCCTCTGTCATTTCTGCATCTGCTGGTGTGGAGGATGATGCCTCTACTCCATCATCAAATGTGATAGGCTCTAGCACTGGCGCATCGAGATCCAAGTTGGCCAATGCCAACTCAACACTTCTGTCCAGACCCATATCATCAGGAAAGACATCTCACATCTTTGTATTTCCCTTCAACCAATCCTCCCTCTGCCTGTAGATGAGACGAAGGTTGGTGTGCACATACACCATTGTCTCTGCCTTGGACTACTCAAGCCTGCTCTTCTTCACACTATACAAATTCTCATATGTGCTCCAATTCCTCTCGCAACAAGAGGATGAAGTCACCTGAGAGAGGAGCCTCATGGCTAACTGCTGTAGAGGAGGGCTTGTTGCCCCATGAGTTGCCCAGCAAGAATAGGGCTTCTTAGCCCCCCTGTCTCGAATCACATCATAGCCTGCAAATCGCCCAGTGCCAATGGAAAACTCTGCAAAGGCATCCTCCACCTCATCAAGGGATGCCCTCTCCTGAAAAATCCTCCTCAATGCATCTTTCCTCCCCTGTGAGATTTCACCATCCATGTGAGGAGGGAATCTGCGGGAAGGTCCACCATTCAGCCACTCATGGCTGTAGTATTTTGGGTTCAAGGAGTGAGCCAAACAATGTAAAGGTGTGAAATTCTTGTCCCATCTGCTGACAAGAATATCCTGTATGCTGGTGAAGAAGGCCTCTGGTGATGTCTCATACTCTGGGCACTGACTCTGTAAAACAATGGTCCTCACAGACTCAATCATGAAATCCCATCCCTCATAAACCTCTCCTAGGATGGGTTGGTCTGTATCTGCAAATCGGAGCAAGGAAATGATAGGCTCCATGATCTGAATAACTAGATCTATCTTCTCCCACCATAGATCATCCAACACTGTGTCCTTCACTTTCTTTGAGGCTACTTGATCCGTCTTTCTCCAAAAATACCAAAACTCTGAAATAACCATGGCCCCAAGAGCGGTCTTGACCTCCCTCAACCTCTTCAACATGATGAATGAAGAGGCAAACCATGTATCTGCAATCTTCAACAATGATAGATTGTTGTACTCCTTGTAGATAGTGAGGGCATTTGTATGGTTTTGTACAAAGTTTCGAATATGTCGTGCATCTTCAATAATGGCTCCAATCCAAAGCACATCATAAGCAATAGATTTCAGTGCCAAGTTCAATGAATGGGCAATGCAAGGTGTCCAAAATATTTGTGGATATTTTGCTTCCACAATCATGCCAACAGCCTTGCAAATAGGTGCATTATCTGTAATGATTTGCACACAAGAATCGACACCTACGTCTTCAATAATTTTAGTATATAACTCACCCATATATTGTACATCCTTGTATTTTCCAAGGGCATCCACTGATTTCAAGAAAACTGGACCATTCAAGGATGACACAATGAAGTTGATGAGTGGGTGGCGTGCTGGATCTGTCCATCCATTAGAAACAATGCTAACCCCAGATGTTGGCCATGCTGATTTAATAGGCTCAAGAATTTTGTCCACCTCTTTCTTTGCCTTTGTCAACAATGTGGTTCTGAGCTTCTCTAACCCAGGGGGCACATACCCTGATGGAGCCCCATGACTAAGAGCTCGACACATCTCAATAAATAGAGGTGACCGTGCAAAATTAAAGGATATGAAGTTCTGATAGAAAAAAAATGCAATGGTGAGATCAAGCTCTTCCCTCTTCTCTTTTTGAAAAATCTTGTCCATTGGACCAACTGCAGTTGCCTTTCTCTTTGCTAATTGTCCCCTACTAAAAGTCTCAAAAGGGAACTTGTTGCTTCTTTTCCTTAAGAATGGAAGGGGGTCATCATTCTTGTTTTTTTTTTTTTTTTTGATACCACATTTGCCTCACCAATAAATTGCTCTTTCTCCAATTCCTTCCTCTGTGGCGATTGAGTTGTTGTACAACCTTTAATGCCACAACCTGGAATACCCAACAAATGAGCTTTCACACGGAAATATGTGCAAGTGAAATGGCCGTTGCAAAAATTGCATTTCCATGAACAATTTCCTCCTCCTCCCTCTCTTGTCACATGTTTCCACAATGGGTATTTGGGGTCAACAATTTGTTTTCCCTGCACATTTGAAGTTGTTGTTGCAGCTCCACTTCCAATAGATGGAATACTTGCAGACTCTGATGAAACAGGGACAGGAGGGGCATCTCCAATGGGGACATTCTTCCCCTTTCTTTGCCCCTGTCTTGCTGCCTTTGATTGAGCCATGAATACTGTAAAAAATAAACAAAAATAACCAAATATATAAAACATATGCACATGCAAACACTAACAACAAACTAAATGCAAAATATAGAGGGGCAGTGCACTTACCGGATGCTCGAATCTCTTCGAAAGAATTCCCTTTCTCCTTGCTCACACTTGCTCCTTGCTCACCCTAGCTCCCTTCTCACTTCACAAAATGAAATCGGTGAGAAAGAATGACAAAAACCGGCCTTTTATCAAAAAAACAGTGCACTTTTTTGGATGGCGTGTCCGGCCATACCCGATTCACGGGGTACGGCCGTATCCGTACAGGGTACGGTCGGGATTCGCCGTACCCTGTACGGATACAGTCGTACCTCGTGAATCAGGTATGAATCCAGCCGAATTGTATCCGATTCGCGAGATTCGAGATTCGGAGCCCCTTGGGGACGAATCCAGTTTCTTAGCATGACATGGATGCTACACTACCATGATGACATGCATGATATTGGTGACATACATGATGACACTCTATGATGAAGAACTTGGAGTCATAACAATGAAGAAGCCCTAAAGACCTTGCTGTCCTAATCACCTTCTGCACTAAAAATTGCAAGAGCAGTCACAATTTTTTTATTATTTTGGACACCTTGGAGGCATCTTTCCACAATAAGTTCTATACCATCTTAAAGAGGATTTTTTCCTCTTTATAATGAGCCTTTACTTGTCCCAAAACTCCCAGCGGTTGATGAGATATTGAATTTTTAAGTTAAGAAAAATATAATTAATTATGAGCCGACTTACACTTTGGTATTCATGTTGGCCTACCTCTAGAAAGACGTGTTCCTTCATCTTGACGTCAATATTATATAAAAAGGAGGTTCAAACTATTCATTTGACCAAGTATTTTCGGTAAAAATTTAGAATATAACCGTAGAGAAGCAATTGGAGGCTGAGGAGGACTTGAAGACTTTTGTTTGGGCTAATTCTTCTTACAGTAGTGGACAGTCATTGCAGAGGCAAATATTTGGATAACTTGAGAAGATCTGTGGAAGAAGAGAACAGGGATATCACTGGTTGGACAAATTTTTATGGTATACCCTCTCTTCCAACTCGGACTAGGCTACATCCAACCACAAAACTTCATACAGGCAACCTACAAGTGAGTACAGTCATCTTTTCAAGCTCTGGATAGTCACCATAAGTTCGGATTATATATATTAAAGTCACCTGGGAATGCTATACCACATAACTCATTTGCTGGAGGAAAAAAACTTACCAAAAAACTCAGAATTGAAAGATCAGTGAAGCTGGAACAGTAGACTGTCATTTGACTGTATTAATTCTTGTAGATGAATCAAATTTAAAAGACCATTTATGTTGGACACCTAATCCTCAATGGGTAGGTGTGGAAGGCGAATGGACAAATGGAGTCCAAGAGACCCCTTGGAATGGGAAACCAAGGGTCACCTACTATATTATATATATGCATCTTTATGAATCATAATGGATCTCATGCATATCTTTCCCGATCTCATGCTTATCTCTCCTACGTGTGTGTGCTTGACATAGTCGTGTCTAACATGGTATCAAAGTCGAAGATCTACTGTCTGTTCAAAGCCAAAGATCTACTGCTTGTTCATGTGAATGAGCCACTTGTTTTTGTGGTTTTTCTCTACTGTGAGTCCTTCCTCCCTCAGTTTTGCATCATAGCGCAGGTTCTAAATTTGGCTATCTCAACCCTTGTAACTCCTCTCTCGCTATTCATTGCTTGGCTCATCTACTAGTCAAATCTTCCCAGGTGATCTCTCAATCTTATTTGAGCCATATAATAATGGCATGTTGCCATTCGCTGCCAAACCTGTCTAAGCTTCCTTGAATAGCACTGGTCCATGAAAGATTTGCGCACTTAATTGTTTTTTCTCAGCATACCTGCTCCTTTGTTAAGCTTCGTTCCTACTAGCACCATATTTGTAATGCCTATTTTTTGCATGAACCATCATGGCTTGGTGCTGTTGATAACACCCCACTGGACTGTGTGCTCATACTCTATCAAAGCATATATCCCTACTCTGTCCATTATTTCCAACAACCTGAGGGCCTGTTGTGCAATATTTCTCATGAGAACTATGCATTGAGTGCCTTGGAGTCACAGTTCACCGACTCCTCCCTCACTCCCTCATCGTGAGCCTGCGGCCTCCCACTACGTCCTACCTCCTGCACGGTGGTGTTGCTACTTCCATATCGTGGCCATACCCTCCTTAGCACTCCAACACTCTGCGTGTTATACGACTCCCCTCCATGCTTTGCTAGCGTATTCTTCGACAATTGGCTGTCGAATTTCGTTATGAACTGAACCTTGGTCCCTCTCTGCTCCCCATCTGTGCACTGGCACTCCAAACGTTGTCTGTCATATTCGACCCTCACAACAATACATTCCCTTATACATATTCGCGGTGGAGTCTCGACACCACATCGGCTCCTGCTCCATTGCTCCATCTATAACATTGTAAAGGTTTTCTTATTTTTATGATGCTAGCAGTGGTGTCATTCTTGGGTGAAATGGAAATCCTATGAATTATATTCAATCCATATCTATGGTATACACTCATTCGGTCTTCACAGTTGGCCATCCTCCTGTTTGACATCACACCCCTACCAAACGCTATCACGATAGCCCTCCAACATTGCACCCTCCTCTATGCACACGGTGATCACGGCTACCGCTTGGTATCCTAGCTTGTACTCTGCTCTTGTACGCAGCTTCCTAATGCACATACATGTTCCCCACTGCACCATGGTACCTGCTCGCCCATGCTCATGATCATAGCTTTTGGGACGAGCTGAAGAAGACCCTATTTGACCCATCGACCCTTTGATGCACTTCTCGGCATTTGTTGAGGAGAAGAAGACCAAATCTAGCACTAAATCCACTCGTGGATGGCCTTTTCCTATTAGAGGGGGATTCAGAAACGATGGAATAAGGGTACGTGGGGCCTATGCTAGTCAGGGAAATGGAAGGGTTGATTTTGTGAATAGGGCCGATTTTGGAAACAAAGCTTGAGGTTCTTTATCTGGACAGGCTGGATGGTTTTCTGATGCTCCCGAAGGACACAAAAGGGATAATCAAATTCGAAATGATGGGAGAGGCACTCAACGAGGTGGTATGATGACAAGCAATGGTCTTTGCTGCATGACATCTAGGACAACAACTTGGTTGACTTGTTTGCCTAGACTTGGGTTGTTCACTTAGAGAATTCAGGAGCTTAAAGTTGCAATTTTGATAGAATTGTGATATTATTTTAAGCAATCTTCCATTTGGAGGGTTTGAATAACCAATAGTTTGGCAGGATTGCATAAATGCAAACAATTTTGGATCAGATTTTCTGATTTTTTCACAGATTTCTTCAAATTAATATTAAAAACTGTGAGGGTGGCCATTCATTGCCTCTTCGAGTTTGCTACTGAATAGCGACGATGAGTTTAGAAAGTACACGTTATTTGTAGCCGCAAGTACAGTCATTTTTTGTAAAAAAAATTATAAGCTGTTAAGAGTCTCTAATATAATTTCTGTTAGAGCTAAAAAAAAAAATGGCCCGACTTGATGATACATTAGAAGCGTTGAATACCCTAATCCATTCCACTGTTGATGAGGTCAGAAAAAGCGATCTTTTTGAAATTAAAACTAGTCTACAAAATGCACAAGAATAGATTTAGTTTTTGCAGCTTGAATCTCAACTACAACAAGAGGAGTTACAGAAGCATAGCCATCATTCTGAATTTGTCTTTGTTCAGGACAATCCTCTCTTTGAGACTAAGACAAAATCCCATAAACTGTCAAAAACTAATTAGATCAACAAGGTTAAGGTTGAGTCAATACCCATTTCAGGAGCAAATTTGGAGAAAGAAGCAAAAATCTAGCCTGCACTTCCCAAACCCATCATCAAACCTTGGGAAGAGTTTGTACACAACAAGCACAGAACTGGTCTTGGATATGACAAGGAGTTGTCCTTTCATATTCCAGACTACTCCAAGCCCATTCAATTTCAGAGTGCCAAATTTCTTTATTACAGTTCACCTTCAGTTGTTCCAGATCCTGCTCCTCTTCCATAGAAGAACCAACAAATTGAAAAATGCCAACACTTTGATCGAGTTGGTCATATGAAATATCAATGTTTCGATCTTCACCCATGCAAGCATTGTGGTCAGCACAATCATTCTTCACACAAATGCTTTAGAAACAAGCCTCCTGCAAGAACAAAGATTCATCTTGGATGGATCGCTTCTTCGAAATGGGCATCAGCAACCAAGAAGATGCTTAAGTCATCTATCAGAACTTGTTCTAGAATATCGAACAATCTTGCAGTTGAGTTTTCGCCATCATCTCACCTTGTACCTGAAAGGGGGGAAAATGATGGTCATCTACAAGCTTCGAAGCCACATCAAGCGAGCCAGAGACACAACACATCAACTGAGCCTGAACCACAACCTGTCATTCCAGATTCAGAGTTGTAGCCAGAGACACAACAATTCAAGTGAGCCTGAGCCACAACCTGTCATTCCAGATTCAGAGTTGTAGCCAGAGACGTGGATGCCCACGAGCACTCTTTTGGTCGGTGGACAACCTTAAACCATCCATGCGAGGTTGATATTCTTCCTCTTCAAAGAATTCAGAACACTTCCTTTAGCAGAAGACTTCAGCTTCTTGCCAATTTTGGTAGAGTTCCAGGAAATGCATCAAGCATTCCAGAGTTGGTGGTCATCCTTAAACCATCGCGGGTTGTAGACCTCCCTTCTTCTAGGTTGAAGGTCTCCCTCTTAAAAATATGAGGGACACTTCCTCTAGCAGAAGACCTCAGCTTCTTGCCAGATTTGGAAGAGTTCCAAGAACTGCACTAAGCATTCCAGTGTTGGTGGTCATCCTTAAATCACTTCTTTATGCCAACATTTCAGAGAGCTCATTCAGCCTAAGTGTTGCCATGCATACTTTTCCAATTTTGTGTTACAACTCTCTTCTTGGACTCACACATACCTCTTCCGATTAAGGAGGGGAATGTTGGACACCTAATCCTCAATGGGTAGGTGTGGAAGGCAAATGGAGTCCAATAGACCACTTGGAATGGGAAACCAAAGGTCACCTACTATATTATATATATGCATCTTTATGAATCATAATGGATATCATGCGTATCTTTCCCAATCTCATGCTTTTCTTTCCTATGTGTGTGTGCTTGACATAGCTGTGTCTAACAATTTAGAGCAATACTTCGAAGAATTTTTGGACCATTGACTAAAGATTATTGAAGCATTATTTGGTGAAGCAACTTAATGAAGCAAATGTCGTGAAGAACTTTGCAATTTTTAGAGAGTACCTTGAAGCAACATAGTGACCTCTTGGGAGTATGCTTGAAGAACAGACTCTTGGAAGACCTCCTACTAACCTTGTTGGAGCAGACTTGTTGAGAAGATTTGAGGCCTTGTAGAAGCAGTATTGAAGGTCTATTAAAGTCCTCTTGAGCATATTTAAAGACCATCTAGTGTATTTGAAGAAGATTATGTTGACTTGAGGTAGCATACCTTGGAACACCACTTAGGCCATTGGAGAATATTTTTGAAGCAATTATTGAAGACACCTTGTAATAATAGATATTGGAGTTAATCTTGGAGACCATGATGCATTGAAGCCATCATGAGGTGACTTTGGAGATCTTTGGTTGGGTACCATGAAGAGCTATGGAGACACCCTCTAAAGAAGACAAGGTTGTCATTGATGAAGTGATTTGGAGAAGGCAATGTTGGCTAAGAGTTTGACAAGGCTCGTTATAGATGTTATTGGCAGCCTTGAAGAACCATTGAATATATCTTGACAAATTGAAGCTGTGGGTTGGAGCCCTAGAGGATAGGAGTCCTCAAGAACACCAAGTGGGTGCTTGTACTAGAGATAGGTTTGGAGCCCTATAGGTTGGAGCCTCAAAGTGACAAGGTTGGTGCCTTGGGAAGACAGGGTTGGAGCCCTAGAGGTCGGAGCCTGGTGAAGTCCAAGTTGGTGCTTGGAAAAGTATAGGTTGGTGCCTGGAAGGATTGAAGATTGGTGTCTTCATCTGGGGTTGGAGGCCTACACATTATTGTACTTGATTTATTGTAAAGAAGATATTAACAAAAGTATTTACTCTTATTGTTTATTTTGTGTTCTAATTATAAGTGATCTAACTGGTAAAACTAACAATTGAAAAGAAAATATTGATTCAGCCCCATCTCAGTATTTCCAACATCCACAAAGTTTCAGAGCTAGAGCAGATCCGATGCTACCCAAAATATCAACACTCCCTCTTAGCGAGGAATGTGTTCTAGCAACACTTCACCACTGAAGCATCACCCTAATCTATGGCATCGGTCCCCCATGCTGCTGATGCTCGACTTGTTGCCCTTCATCTGTTGCGCTGCTTTCTGTACTGCTGCCCATGTCGCTGCCACTGACACTGCCACATCTTTACTGGAGCTCCCTCTCAAATGCTACATCATGCTGCCCATAGCATTGCCACTTCTAATTGCTGCACTGCAACTCAGTTGCTGAGAAGTAAGTGTGGAAATTTCTGAATCTTTACACTTTATGCAGAAATTATTTATTGTTAATATGGTTATGCTCCTCCTACTTAGACAAGTTATTAACTGAATAAATTCAAGTTAAAATTGAAGCAAAACACATAACAGATCTCCACCAATCCAGATCTAGAATAAGTTCATGCACATATAGACAAAGTGACAGTTATTTCTGGACAAATAGTCCCTGGAAAAACCCAATGCAGGAAAACCAGTCTTATGGCTGCTCGAGGGTTTTATTATTAATAATTTTCTGAATACAGCAAGCCTGGGTTCCAGATCTGGAAAACCCGATAGAGAAATAATAGATGTACAATTCACTGGCTTATCTAGGGCCAAAATAATGACTAATCCACACCCATAAACGGGATTTACAGAACTCAGCCAAAATTAGGGCCTAGAAACCCCAGCGCTGCCCCTGAAGCCTCTGCGTCAGCCTCTGAATTCCATCTGACCCTCAGCGCTGCTCCCGAAAGGGTTGCGTTACCCTAGATTGGGTGACGTAGTCCCTACGCTGCCCCTTAGGGTCTCTGTGTAAACCCTAAGGGTTTCCTGCAACAATTATGTTGTCCTTGAGGGACTACGCAACACCTACATAGCACAAGTTCCTGCCCTCCTGCTGCTACCCTCCTGCTTCTTTGCGCTGCCTCTCTAAGCTGATCTCTGCCTCTTGCTGATTCTAGACCCTGGGATCAGATCATCCCCTTGGCCTAAATTCCCCTTTCTGCGGCTGAAACACTTCTTATTATTCTTAGCAAACCCACCCTAGAATCTCAGCTTAGCTTCAGTGCTCTGCCTCTGTGTGTCTTTACAAGTGACCCCAAGCCTTTCCTTTATACTTTTCTTGTTGGGAAACCAACGACCATGATCAGACCTTGAATCAATGGCTAAGATTAAAAGAAAGCTTGATCCGTGTGACTTAAGACAATTTCATCACATGTTTAATTAAATTCACTTTAATTATTTAAGTTCTTTAAGTTTTAACTTAGGAAATACATTTAAATAATCAATTAATTTAATATCTCCTAAACCAGATGAAATTTCCCAAATCCTTTTCTGGGTCTTGTAGATCAAGTGTACTCTAGTCCCTCCACAAAATTTGGGAGCTAGAGCACCACTAATGCTACCCCAAATACACAAAATCTCAACACTCCCTCTTAGCATCAAGGGTGTGCTCTAGCAATACATCACACTTATGCATTACATGATTTTGGGTACTAGTTTTGTGTTGTTGATGCTTGGCCTGATGTCACTCAAGTCTGCACTGCTGCTGCCATTCTGTACTGCTTCCCATGACTCTGCCACTGCCACTGCAACCTCTGTACTGCAACTCCCTCTCAATACGCTGCATCTGTGCTGCTCATAGCATTGCCATTGCTGCTCTGCTGCACTGCAACTTCAGTTGTTGAGAGAAACAACTGAATCTCCTGCCCAATCTTTGACAAACAAGTCAGATAGGTTGCATCCTCATCACTGAAGCTCCATAGGCTACAGATCTGTGCTGACATCTGAAGAATGATGCACAATTACAGCACTGCATTGCGTAAGCAGACTTCCTCTGCACTACTGAAGTCACATCAGCCCCTTGCGCTGAAATCTCTCATGCTGTTGTTGCATTGCGTTGTCCCTCTTAAGCCTTCCACATTGTTGTAGCTCTGCACTGCGTAAGCAGCTCTGCTTTGCGTTGTTGAAGTCACATCAGCCTCCGCGCTGCAGCTGCTTTTACGTTGCTGCTGCTCTGCTCTGTGCTGCTCCTCCTAGTCCTCAGATTTGCCTCTACTTCATCTATGATATATGCACCCTGTTGTGGATCATCTGCATATCCTTTTCTATTTTATTTTGAAAATCGAAAAATAAAAATAAAAATCTGAAATTTGCAAAAAGTATATGTTATGGTATAATGTTTTTATACTATAGCATAAAAAAGAAGTATTTAACAAAAGTGCGTTACCAATTAAGTTTATTATTAAACTTTATTTGGCTTTGTATTATAGTTTGATGTTTAAATATTGAGCAAGTTTTAAAGTGGAAGCGGCAAAGTGTTGAAGATCGTAATCGGGTGATCAAATACGGGGGCGCAAAGAGCTCGTGCATTATTCAATCCGGCACCCCCGCAGTTGACTTGTTGACCGTGAGGTAAACGAAGATCGACGGTGTGGATGTATTGCGGGGGGGGGCAACCCAAAATTTGCCGTCGTACTTCGGCAGCCCCCGCAATGATGTCATGCGAAGCAGCTGTACTCCACGTCAGCAACATTACACGTCATTACAGGCATTTAATATGGCTTTGCGCAGTTGTTAAAAGGTTTTTTTTTTATCCCATTTTCAAAGTACCTGCTGTCGTTTTCCCCCTTTCGAGCTGTATCACCGTCACCTTTCCGTTCGCTATCTGTTGTCCGTTAAGCCATGGCAAAATGAGTCTCACTATCTGGTTCAACAAGCCTCAGTTCCCTCATGGACAGTGAAAAAGACGTCCAGGATACCACGTCTTCTGTAAACCATTTCTTATTGCATCATCAAGTGACCCTAAACGCTGAGAAATCCCCAGTTTTTTCCGCCATGAAGAAATCCGATGTCTTGTCCGCCTGTAACCCAAAAGCCCATTTCTTTCCCGAATTTATCTCATGGCTGGTTTCTTCAATGTATCCTAGTAAGTGCTTCATAATAAATTCGCAGGGAGAAAACGTTTTGCAGGTATCGACGCAGTTAATTCGCCAAGCATTATGCTTTCCTGAAAACGAGTCACCACTGCAATTCTCTGAAGATTCATTGGCTCGTTATTTTGAGGACCTTTCAGATGAAGAATTTGATCAATGTATGTCCTACTTGAGATCAAATTCAAAGGAAGCTCAACTAGAAGGAGAAGAATTTAGTTTGGAAGTATTCGATGCTGAGTATAGACCAATTCTGAGTTGCATTGCAGAGATTTTGGGCAAAGACAATGACCATACAGTTGATAAATCTGTATTGGGAATGTACGCGCTAATGATGAAACCATGGGTTGTTCTCGACATTCCATCTTTCTGGCAGGAGATTGTAAATTCTCAGTTGATGACCTTTCCTCTTACAGGTTTCTTTAAATTCCCGTCATTGATTGTGTATTTATTTTTATATCAAAATGTCGAAGAATTTATGAGTTTGGGGTTGAATATAGTTGATGTTAACAAGCAAAAGAAATCAGTTTTATTTTGGACTGACATGACTAGAAAAGAAGGAAATGAAGCAGGGTTATTTGAGTTTGCTAGTCATTATATGTCTATTGCTTATAGAATTTTGAATGGAGTCCCTCCTCCATGTTTTCTACCAAAAGCCCGGGAGTTTCTACAGTTAGGACCTAGTTGCAGATTCGAAGATTGGTTTGTGTTTGAAGAATATTCAGAGATAAGATTGTATGGAGCTAGTATTGAGCCTTATAGGCTCCCGACTTTTGTACCTATGCGGCTTTTCGCCTTGGAATTCATAAGACAGAGCTTTAATGTGGATCAGGTGCACTTTCTTCCCATGAAGAAAGGTTTTATGTATAAATTGCCTATGAGTGTGAGACCTTTCGTGGTCAATATGAGGCAAGCTTTTGATGAAGTTTCTAAAATGTTGGAAGAGACACATTTGCTACTAGGAGAAAAATGGTCATATGATCCGCATAGAGTGATTTCCCAGAGAAGAATTGAGAATGGATATTCTGCGTTTTCTCATGTAAGCATACCTGATCAGGAGAAGCTGGCAAACCTAGGCGAATTAAATACATCAAAAACGAGTATTCAAACACCTGTTATAACTAAAAGGGCAAATAAAAGAGGTAGGGATGATGTTGTTGAAGTAGATGATGAAGAGCTGAGAGAGGAAAAGAGAACTAAATTGGCTGAAGATCATTCTTCAAACTCACCTGGTTTTACCTTCCATATCAATGAAGAACAAAATGTCCCCTCTTCTGCTAGAGGCCATGAACTTTACTCAGAGAAGATGCCTTCAGTCAAACAAATATTTACACAGATTGAAGAAAGAAATCAGAGAATAAAAGCTAATGTAGAGGCTCAGGCGGAGCATCATATAGCTGCTGATCAGACTAGGTTGTTGACTATAATGGATCTTGAAAAGGATCAATTCAGAATGGCTCTAACACATCCAACAGGGATGTCCCTTGGATCTTCAAGCAGTTTCAATGAGGTAAATATAACTATGGATGTTAAGAAGATCCCACTGTGGGATAAGATGAACCTTCATATGCAGACTGGACAGTTAATTGTTAATGATTTAACCAAAACTAATGCCACGGCAGTTAAAGCTGAAAACATGCTTGCAAAAGTTATCAAACAGTTCAGAATGGAAAAGGCCAATTCAAGGGCCTTATCAGTTCAAAACAAAGAGTTAAAAAAGATTATCATGAAGATTGGTGTGGATCCGAATGACAAGGCTGCAGTGCAGAAGCTCATGAAGAGTGCAGAAATAGAGATATCCACCCTAAGAAGAAAGCTGAAGTTACCTGCTGCAAAACATTCAATGGCTGCAGAAGTAGCAGAGGTGGAAAAAGAGAAAGAAGAATTGCATCAGCAATTGTTGCAGAAAGATGAAGAGTTGACTAAAGTAAAGCAGACTGCTATTTCATTACAAAACCATATTGAAAATCATACTTGTACATTTGTTTTTCCTACAGGTAATACAGACCCTCAAGCACAGATTGTTCAGCTCAGCACAGAATTGAAGATGGCAGAACGAGATCGAAAGCAGGCTCAATCAGAGTTAGAAACGGCCACCAAGATCATGCGGGCACTAGAAGATAAAGCGGATGAAAATAAGCAGAAATTACAGAAGGCTGAAGATGAAATTAAAGATCTCAAGGAGAAGTTAAAAGGTAATATCTCACTTATAAAAGCTAAAGATATCATTTGGGGTGAGATTATTTCAAAAATGAAGTCAAATTGGAATTCCCTGAATATAGTTGCTAAAGAGAAAAGTCTCATCTCAGAACATGAAGAGGAGATATTATCTGAAAAGCAGACGGCCATTAAAAGAGCAAATTGGGCTAGGAAGTTTATAAATTTTATCAATTCCAAATCAGACGAAGAATTAGAAGATATTGGAATACAAGACAGAGATTTTTATGCTGAGGAAGTTAATAAGATGATAATTAAGAATGATCTTCGAAAGGTTGCAGAGAAAAGGTTACTGGGAATCAAGGAGACAGTAAAGAAGTTTGATATATCATTTGACAAATTGACCAGAACAAGTTTACCTTCATGCTGGACTGAGAAAGGAAATATCATGTCATGGAAGTTTTATGAAGATCAGTTAACATTAGCAAAAAGTAAGGCAGATAATAGGCATGAAGAGACAGATATTAAAAGGGGAAACTGTGTTTAACTTCTTGCATAGGCATTTCAATTTGCTAAGGATGGTGAAGACTCTCTTTACAGGAAAACCTACACACAGTCAAATTGTGGCGTTCAAGATAGAATATCAAAGTTTCAAAAATTCCTCGACAACTCAAAATGAGCTATGGAAGAAGTGCAAGAAATTTTCAATGGACTCAACAAAAGAGGTCCCAATGGCTCAACCAAAAGTAGCCGTTGATTCAACAACCGCTTCAGGAGCAGCTGTTCTCATAGATTAGAAGTTTTTAAATTCTCATTATGTTATTTCTCAAAATCATGTAAATGTAATAGAACCTTTTTGAGGCATGTGCCTCCGTAACAGTCAGTAGTTCAAGTAGTTAGAATTAGTTAGGGCAGTTAAAATCAGTTTCATTACTGGAAACTGTATTGTGATAGTGTATTTAAAGACAATTTCAAGAAAGATGGAGGTTCTCAGTTTTTGAACCTTGAAGCTAAATTTTGTACTGGAGAACAGAAAATCAATAAAATAAGTATGCAAGTTTCCATCATTCTGTTTATACTGAAAAGTTATCTAGTTTACACTATGTTCTCATATCTGTGAATAAAATGGAGTAATTTGAGTTGCGGGTCTCTTTATACATGTGTATTTAAGAGTTATACAAACCTTAATGTGTGCTCCTCTATTTTAACTTTATCTTTACATAATTCTTCTAGGTTTTAAAATGGTAGATTCTGTTTTAAACAGCATACCAGTTTGAAATTCTCTTCTCGTTTTCTTCCATCCATTCATTTCAGCATAAGTGGAATATGGCATTGCAGAAACATGTATGGGTTTGATATTTGAAGGTTACAGAATCAATGCTTAGGGGTTTTTAATACAGAGACAAAATATATTCATTTGTGACAGAATTAGATAATGTCTTGAGCACGGATTTCTTTACACAGCAAGGAATTGTTTCTTAAGGTACAACACACCCACTGCTCCATTTGTCCCGCTACTATCTCAAGGCTGTCGTAGCTTACATTTGATCCAAGAGATGAGTTGCTCAAGGATCCCGCCTTCTTCTATGTAGCTCCTCTACATATCCATGTCGCCCCACTTTCGTGGTTCATGAGCGCTCATGGCTGCATCATCTTCCGACCCATCATCTGCCACAACAACCTTAGAAGAAGAGCCTTCCTTGTCCTTTTTCTTCTGAGGACAATTCTTGGCAAAATGTCCCATTTCACCACACTGGAAGCACTTGATCTTTGACAAATCCTTCTTCTTCTTTCCCTGTTGTCTCTTTGATGCCAAGGTTGCATCTTCTTCATCTTCCTTCTTCACTTTGCTTGATCCCAAGCTATATTTCTTCTTGGTGAATCTGCAGAGTCCTTCTTGACGTAGAATTGACCACAAGCTGTCCCAATCTGGGAGGTCTGCTCTGCCCAAGATACTTTGGACAAAGGTTTGCCACTCATCCGTGACCTGCATTGAGGGCGGTCCTTACCATCGCATCGTCTTCCACCTTTGCACCAGTTGCAGTCAACTAATCTCTGATTGATTGCAGTCTGAAAAGGAAATGATCCATGTCTTCTCCCTTGGCCATCATGAATGACCTCATCTGTGTCTCCAACATCTTCCTTTGGACAGATTTTCCCTCATATAGGGAGATCAAGGCCTTCCACATCTCATTAGCTATTTTCTTCTCAGCTAAGTGTGGTACAATATGGTCCTTGATTCCATCCATAATCAGCCACTTGGCATGCCTAGTAGCCTCCTTATCCTTCCGAAGGAGATCCAGATCTGTCGGTGTGGGCAGAGTTTGCACTGCATGCTCTCTAAGATTGTATGCCTCAAGGACTATCAGGATCCTTGCCTTCCAAACTGAAAAGTTTGAGAGGCCATCTGGCCTGTCCTGATCACACAGTCCATGAGGAGCCATCTGCTCAGAATGTGTCAGAACTTCCTTTTCTCTTTTCTAGGGAAATGGATCTAAGGCCTTTGGTGAAACAAGCACCTTCTGCTCCCTCTGACAACTGATTTCCCTCGGAAATCTGCCAAATCAACTACAATTCAACTCTCTTTGATCCTCTGATCAAACTGCAGGTTTCTTTTGGCTAGAAACTCTTTGAGAAGTTGATTCCCTCCCGCTCTTTGTCACTTGTGCTTAGGCTAAAAATCTGAAACCTTCGGAAATTTAACCCCACCAGCACCTTCTGAATTTCTGCAGCGTTTCTGATGTCTTTTATGGATCTGACATATTCAGATCTGCATCACACCAACAAGCTTCAGACTAATACAACATTATTTCTGAGCTGCCTCTGCGCAATAACTGCGTGGGTTTGATATGAGACAGCATTAGACTGTATCACCCTTCCCTCTGCGTGAATCTGCCTCTGAAAACTACATTGTCCCTTTAGATCTGCGTTTCTGTTGCTTTTCCAGCTGCTTCCTGCAGCGAAAACTTTCAGTCTCTTGCTGGCGAACCTCTTAGATTTGCACTTGCTCTGATACCATGTGGAATTTCTAAATCTTTACACTTTATGAAGAAATTATTTACTGTTAATTTGGTTATGCTCCTCCTACTTAGACAAGTTATTAATTGAATAAATTCAAGTTAAAATCGAAGCAAAACACATAACAGATCTCCACCAATCCAGACCTAGAATAAGTTCATGTGCATATAGACTAAGTGACAGTTATTTCTTGACAAATAGTCCCTGGAAAAATCCAATGCGAGAAAACCGGTCTTCTGGCTACTTAAAGGGTTTTATTATTAAGAATTTTTTGAATACAACAAGCCTGGGTTTCAGATCTGGAAAACCCAATAGAGAAATAATAGATCTACAACTCACTAACTGATCTAGGGCCAAAATAATGACTTATCCACACCCTGAAACATGATTTACAGAACTCAACCAAAATTAGGGACTAGAAACCCCATCGTTGGCCCTGAAGCCTTTGCGTCAGCCTCTGAAGTCCCTTTGACCCTAAGCGCTGCTCTCGAAAGGGCTGTGTTACCCTAGACTGGGTGACACAGTCCCTACGCTGTCCTTTAGGGTCTCTGTGTAACTCCTGAGAGTTTCCTGCAGCAATTACGTTGTCCTTGAGGGACTGCGCAACACCTACGTAGCACAAGTTGTTGCCCTCTTGCTTCTCTGCGCTGCCTCTCTAAGTTGATCTCTGCCTCTTGCTGATTCTAGACCCTGGGATCAGATCATCCCCTTGGCCTAAATTCCCCTTTCTGCGGCTGAAACACTTCTTATTATTCTTAGCAAACCCACCCTAGAATCTCAGCTTAGCTTCAGTGCTCTGCCTCTGTGTGTCTTTACAAGTGACCCCAAGCCTTTCCTTTATACTTTTCTTGTTGGGAAACCAACAGCCATGATCAGATCTTGAATCAATGGCTAAGATTAAAAGAAAGCTTGATCTATGTGACTTAAGACAATTTCATCACATGTTTAATTAAATTCACTTTAATTATTTAAGTTCTCCTAAACCAGATGAAATTTCCCAAATCCTTTTCTGGGTCTTGTAGATCAAGTGTACTCTAGTCCCTCCACAAAATTTGGGAGCTATAGCACCACTGATGCTACCCCAATTACACAAAATATCAAAAGTGAGCAACTGAAGGACATCACCCAACAACTGACAGACGAGTCAGTCTAGCTGCATCTCATCACTAAAGCACCCTCTGCTGCTACTCTGTGCTTTCTCTAGAGCCTCTGCGCTACTGCTGGCCTGCACTGCATAAGCACTGACCCTCTGCACTATTGCTGCTACTGCACTGTGTTGCGATAATCTTCAGTGTTCAAGCACTGCCTCTACTTCTCCATGATCTTCTACACCCACTGACTCTAGTCATCCTGCTACTAAGGCTCCCATAGCTCGTATGTGATCCAAGAGTTTGGGCACCTCTAAGCTCATCCATCAGCTCATCTATGCGAAGAATGGGGTACTTGTTCTTCAAAGTCTTCTTATTCAATTCTTGTTAGTCTATGCACATGCGCAACGTCCCATCCTTCTTCTTCACCAACATTACAAAAGAAGCAAAGTGACTAGAGCTAGGCCTGACATGCCCCAATCTCAATAACTCCTGTATAGCCTACTCTATCTTGTCCTTATAGGACTTGGGATGCCTATAAGGTGTGGTGATGATTGCGTTCACACCCTCCTCCAACTCAGTAGTGTGCTTGAACACCCGATCTGGTGGCCTCCTTCAGAACATCTCCAAAAACCCCCTGATGTCGCTCCAACAAAGCTAATATGTCCGGGTGCGTAGCCTTGTCCTGTGACCTAGCCTCAGAAATGTGTAGCTCCACTGATTCCCATTCCACATCTCCATGCAACAAGTTGGCCTCCATCCTGTGAGATGAAACTGTTTGAGGTGGATAGGAGTGTATCCCTCTCAGTAATGTCGGCCTCCCATCTGGCCCCTTGAACTTCATCTCCAGTTTCTCCCAATCAATGGTGACCTTCGCCAATGTGTACAACCATTGAACTCATAACACCACATTGTTGTCTAGAATGTCAACCACAAAGAAATGATCGATGAGAGAATAGTTCCCCATCTGCAAAGTCAATTCGGGAACATATCTCGTACACTGCATGGTCCGATCTCCTAGCACCAAGACTGAAAACCCCTCAAATGTAGTTGTTTGAATACCTCTGAACTCCACCATCTGGGCATCAAGAAAATATTGGGTTGCCCCACTGTCAACTAGAACTGACACAAGTTGCCCTTGAATAGTCCCCATGATCCTTAGTGTAAGATGCTTCGGTACACCCCGAAGTGAAGCAAGAACTCCTCCTGTTGGGGAAATGGTCCTCCTCCATGTGTTGCTGGGGGTGGTCCTCCTGCTCCTGATGGCCTTCCCTCATCCCTCGACTCCTCTACTATATCGGTCTCCTCCTCCTCTGGCTCACTATCCGAGAATACTTCAATGAAATGGGCCTTGCCCTTGGTGCACTTGTGCCGTAGTGCCCATGGCTCCTGACACGTAAAACATGATATCCTCCTCCTGAGGTCCCTATGGGTCTCATCATCCATCTACCCACACCCTCCATCTCTCTGTAGTGGTCTCATCTCCCTGTTTCGCTACGGGGTTGTGGGTCTGGTAGGTACGAAAGCCTTGTTCTTGGGCACTGAGTCAATCATATCCAGAGCTCGGGAAATGATATCTTGTAACGATGTGGGCTTATAGGCCCTTACCCATCCACACAATGGCTCAACAAGCCCCTCTACAAACAACATGATCAGTCGTCTCTCGGAAATATCTATCACCATCACTGCTAGCCTCTGGAACTCAGTGATGAAGGCCTCTGCGCTGCCTGTCTATCTAAAGTGGGTCAGCTCTCTGAAGTGCAGCTCTAGATCCTTCCTCTCAAATATCTCCAACAACCTTCAGGTGAACTCTTGGTATGAAGTGATGTGGATATGTGAAAGTGTGATCAACCCATGGTACCAACACTCTTGGGCATCTCCCTCCAAGTGAATGGTGGAAAATCTTATGGCATCTGCTTCTTTCATTGGATTCAAGTAAAAATAGGTGTCCAGATTTTGTATCCATGCTCGTGCTAAACTCTTTGCTGCCCCATCGAAATTTGGAAGTGTGACCTTCCTTGCCAACCTTTCAACCTCATTGCTGGAAGATCCTACTCTGAAATAATTACCAGCCCCCGTGGTACGTCTCTCCTTTAGGTGAATGAATTCACCGAAGGACATCACCCGTCTGATCTGGGCATCCAATCCCTCATACTCATGGCTAGATGATCCTACTCTGAAATAATTACCAACCCCCGTGGTACGTCCCTCCTTTAGGTAAATGAATTCACCAAAGGACATCACCCGTCTGATCCGGGCATCCAATCCCTCATACTCATCGATGCTTGATGCAACTGAGTGTGCTAGATCTTCAACTGGATTTATCTCCCTCTTAGGCTCTGGCTCCTCTACTAAGTTTGGCCTCAAAGGTTTGCCAGCTTGCCCATGCTGTGGAGTGTGTGGGAGCTGGGTTGTACGACTGCCTCCCGCTCTGGAACCTCCATCACCTTGAGGTTTTGTTGCTTCATCTGGTCTTCCACCCAAATGCAATCCCATCGCCTACTGCATCATGTCCATCATGATCTGCCGCTGTCTCATCATCTGTTGATTTGTTCTCAGTAACTCCTCCAAAATCTGGTCCTGGCCCCTTGGCCTAGGCTTCTCCTCCTCGTCGTGCTGGTCCATTCCTTCCCTCCTGGCTTCTAGTTTTGTGTCTGAAAATGGGTCTAGGTTACCTTCTCTCCCACAGCCTCTACCTCTGCCTCTATCACGACCTCTATGGAAAACCACTCATTGGTATCTTTGTGGCATTAATTGCTCCTGTTCCCCACCCTAGCCAAGAACATGCTTTGATACCATTGTAATATTCCAAACAAAAAATTTACAGTGATAACAAAAGATATGTCATAAAATTTAACACAGACTTTTATTCAACAAACACAAGTACAAAAAAATATGCCCAGAACACCAATTTTATTAATATGATCAGCTGAAATACAATATGAGATGGAGGAGTGTGTTTGGGCTTGCACAAGGCAAGCTACAAGCCTCAAGTGATCAACAACAAAATGTAGAGCTGCTACAATGAACTGCTCTCCTGGAAACTGCGCTATTCTCGGTTTTCTGCACTGTTGGCTGACTTTGGCACTTGATTTGCCCACTAAATAATGCCCAGAAAATTTTAGGAATTTGGGAAGGTGATACTTGCCCAAAACCTAGAAAAAACTAGAAAGGGTTCTCCCAACTTCCAATATTCAAAATTGGACTCCTCACTGCTTAGCCCTCCTCTAATTTCGAATTCTGCTATTGTAGATGCTCATGTAGATTTCTACCCTCCAAAATACCAGAAAACCTCCTCAACTATATCCCTAAACAAACCCCCAAATACTCAGTTCCTAATTCCTCTGTCAAATGCTGCTCCAAGTTGTTGACCTCTTATGACTGCGCAGTCATTGGGAGAATGACACAGTCCCTGAAGAATATCTGAGGAGAACTGTGTGTAGCTGATCCCTTATGGTCTGAAGCTGCTCCAGCACTCCTAAAAATCCCCCATGATTCCTCCTGTAGCTGCTCCGGATGATTTTCTCCACAACCCAACTTCTCCAACACCAACTGACTCCCTCTACTGCGCAGAAACAACTCTAATTGCGTCCAAGCCTCTCCAAAAATGTGTGGGACCCGTAGAATCTACCTCCTCTAATCACAAGGTACTAAAAAATCCCTTCTTGAGGGGCACTTGAAGTCCACCGGAGAAGGGATGAGCTTCTCTCCTTGGGAAGCTTTTGTGCTAAACAACACAATGTTGGCTCAACTAAACAACTAAGGCAATTTGATTTTTTGAATGAGCAAATGATGTGAATGCCTCCTCCAAACCTTCCTTTTATAAGTGTTGGGTATGCATTCCTTGTGGGTCCCTACACAAATTCGATTTTCCCAAGGGAATTCCAATTGCTTCCTTCACTAATACAGTTTCCCTTGTGGGTCCCATTCTCCACTAGCAATTTGATTTATTCTTTTTACTTGTGTTGGCCACAAAAAGGTACTTTAAGTTATTTAATTCAAAATTGACAAAAATGTATTTTCCAAACATTAGGAAAATTTAGGAAGGGACATTACAAAAACCACAACTCATACTCCGCCATAATATCAAACCCTCTCACCAAAATATGAATGTTGCATAATACAATCAACAACATAAAACACAAAAACAAATGTGAGGGTCATAAACTTGCAGCTATTCCAAGCTCTCCATCAATCCCATACTCTGCTATAGTTCTCTGCATCTATGATGTCAAATCTAGAATTCCGAACCAATACTATGTTTTAGGAGATAGATCTGCTCATACTATTGCCATTAGAGCTCATACACTAAAGCAATCAAGCTCACTAATGGCTCTAAAGCATATTCACACAATGCAACCTTCTCTAACTCACTATCACACACCATCAACCATCACACAACTCCAAAATCAAGTATATAAAACATGGAGGGAGAAATTTCCCTTTGAGCTAGGATCAAAGGTGCACAAATTGGACTAAATCAATCTACTATCACCACTACTTGTGCACTAGAGGTTTTAACATCATTGCAGGACCCTTGCAAACCATTCTTGACCATTACAACTTATTCTATAAGTCTATGGGAATTTCCATGCCAATTTTCATCCGGTTTGCGCGAGGAATGCAGATAATTTTTCGTGAAAAAGCTTAGTCGCATGCAAAACACTAGCTAAGCTCGATTGAAGACCTTCAGTTGCTTGCACAATAATGTCTCCTAGTTACTAGAGGATTTTAGTCGCTTGCATAAGTATGCCTCCATGCGACTGGGGCAGAGCATAAGGAAAATCCACAAGCCCTCAACTCAGAATCTCTGCCACCTGTTGTATCCTCTGCTTTAGCATCTAAACTCACCTCCAAACCTCTACTAAGCTTAGTAACAACTCTGCAAATAGATAAAACAAGTCTCCTAAGTGCCATTGTCAGGTTCCTGCACAAGGTCTTAAACACCGCTAGTACATGAGCAACCATCAATAACATTTTAATATTTGCATACAAACCATGTCACAACCATCACCATAGGATCATCATCATTTCCAACACAAGACAACTCAAGGTGTTGACCACACTTTGTCAACGACTCCATAGCAGTACACCCCCATTTTTTCAAATGGCATTCATCATGTTCGATGTGGTCGCACCATTCAGATTCCATCATCAGACGACATTTTTATAAATGATGTAAACCCATTCTGCATGTTTATGATGTAAATGATCTAAGTAAGACCGTCATGTATGTAACAACCTAGGTAAGCTTAGAATGTTGGTGACGATTTCTATCCTAGGAAGTTTTTTGTCTCATTGATTTACTTGTGTTTTTCAACACAAGTTATCGGCAGAGTTTTCCCCTCTAGCCTCACCCCAAAGCTAGGGTGGATTTTGTCATCAGCATGCTAAGTAAGTCCTTGTGTTTTCTATCGAGTCCTTGTAAAATTAGTTTGGGAATAATCCTAGCTATTTGGCTAGATTATTTTATTACAAGCTACTTGGTCTACTAGATCATGTTTTGAGTCGCAGAATTGGGTACCTATTTGAGGGTCTATACGAATGGGTATTCCCCCTTCATGTGTCTAAATGTATTTATCTTATGTAAAGAGGGTTGGAAAAAATAATTAAAATAACCTCTCAGTCAATTAATTAAATTTTCTGGTCAAATTAATTAAAAAATCATAAGCCAGAAATTTAATTAATTTTAGGTCTTAAGTGAGTATAAAGTTCTTCAAAGGAAAAATTCGTTGGTCCTTAAAAAATGAATTTTTAAAGGCCCCATGCTAAGGGAATATTGAAAATTTTAAGAAATTTTAGACCCTTGGGCCTAGGTGGTTAAGTCAAAGTCAAAATTTTGAGGTAATTAACTCAATAATAGTATTTTCGAGTTAATTAAAATGGAATTAAATGATAAATTCGTTTTTTCCTCAAATTTATAATTTCGACAGTCCAGATTAAAAGATGATCAAATCTTTTCGACAGTCGAGATTATTTTGACATGGATCAACTGAACTAGCCGTTGGATATTTTGTCTTATAAATTAGAGGTCTTGATGTGACAATCATCTGATCTTTGGATCGTGCACTTGTTCTTGGAAGCTCTTATGATTCCTTTTGATGAATAAAGCATAAAGACTTTGGGGTTACAAACTTTGGTGTTCCTTTTCCAGATTTATGTGGTGATTTATCTCTAAACTCTGCTACTTTATTTTGTATTTTTATGGTTGATGGCCTTTATGGATTAATCTGCATACCAGTGTCTTGTGCAGTTTTCTGGGTTCGTAAAATGACATTTTTTATTTAACAGAAAAACTAATTATCTATTTTTCTAAAAGGTTTCATGTTTATTTTCTTAAATCTCTATCAATCTAAATTTCAGATCTAAGTGTGCAAGGAATTTTTTTTTAAGGTTTGAGCGTCTGGGGAAGTCTTTAGTTGGACAAGCCAATTCTCAGATTTCGTAGATCTGAAAAAGCCCATTGTTTCTAAATTCCCAAAGCTATCTTACAGAATTAGTGGTTTTGCAGAGTCTTTTAAGACTTGTGCCTCTTTAAAATTTCAAATTTCTAAAAATTGTGCTGAAATGAGTTTAAATCTGGCCATGAGGGCCTTCGATCTGTAGATTAACATTGTAAATTTGTATATTTGCTCTAGGCTGTAAGGGTTTCATAAATTTTTGTGCATATTTTTTGGATATGTTCTGGTTTTGCAGGTTGCAGGGTTTTCTCAGAATTTTTTTTAAGATCTGAGCCAGATCTAGCCCTCGAGGGCAAGATCTGGCCTTAGAATCGCTTCTGTTGGCAGATCTGCATGTTATTCGATTTAAGGAGCATCTAAAAGCTGATTTTGACGAAAAGATTTTGATTCTGCAGGACGAATTTTTTATTGTACTGGGTTTTGCTAAGGTTTTCTCTGCATTTGGCACAAGGCATTTCCCTTTCCATCCTCAACGCTGCCTTCATTCCTTAGTGTCCTCCCTCATTTAACGCAAGCATTGTCGATCCCATCTCCTCTACCCTCGATTTTCTTAGCCGTCGCTACCAAGCCTCCGCGATTTTCCTCTGCCGTCCTGCCTTTCCCTTCGACCATATTCATCTGCATACACCTCTTTTCCTCGTCGTCCAACCTTATTCTTTACAGTCTCTCTGCCGTCCTCACGTCTCCATTGTCCACCGCCACAAATTCCATCTCCTTTGCCTCCTGTTCCAGGCGTCGTGCTCCTTTCTTGTCCATCGTCGTGCGCCTTCTCAGCCTGCAAACAAACAAAAACGCACACATTCAAAAATTCAAACAACATATATGCGTTAAAATTTTTAAGTTCGGATTCCGTTTTAGTGTTAGATTTATTTTAAATTGTTAGATTTTAATTTTTGATAAAAATTAGCGTTAGTTTTTTTTTTTTTAAGTCTTTTTAGATTTTATTTAGTTTAGTTTGGTTTAGTTTTAGGTTTTAATTCATTTCAGTTTTGTTAGTGTTAGTTAGTAATAGAGTTAGTTTTAGGTTCATTTATTAATTCGATTTTTTTTAGACTTCAGTTTTAATAATTAGATTGTAGTCTTAGTTTAGATTTTGATTTTTAGTTTTGTTTCAATTTAGAATTTCATTTTTTTATTTTTAGATTAAATCTTTAGATTTTAGTCCATGGTTTTCGTTTGATTTGAATAGATATATTTTGTTTAAAAATAATAAAAAAATATGAATATAAAAATTGCAAAAAAATTTGAAATTTTTTTCTAGTCAAATGAGCTTAAATTTTTTATCTAAAATTTGACTATAGAAACATTTCAATTTTTGGATTGGGTTATTTAGAATATCATAGATTCAGAAACATTGCAAGCATCTGGCATTTATTTTTAATGATCATTTCATGATAGCTTTGCTGTTGGCTTAAGTATTTTAATGAATGGTTGTGGTGCTTTCTATTGAATATCATTGTGGTCATTTGTGTTTTCATTGCAACAGTTATACATCAATTACTTGGCTTTAATTGCATAATGGGATCTTTTAACTCCATAAGGCACTGGTTTTAATACAATTGATCTGTGAAATCTCGTTAATCTCATCAAGTACTCGATTATTTGACTGTGTCTCCTGAGTTGGTTGACTTGCAACCAATTCTATTCCTTCATTTTTGTTAGGGTCTACCTCCCTTAGCTTGCAAGGAAACAGCTTAGATAGAGAGATTGGGGATCAAGGTGACAGCCCCCGATTTGAGCCATTGTCGCAGTGCCTAGACATTCTGTGCAACAACATTTTTTGGCGTATAGAGCTTTTCTGTCCTTGGTCTTAACGACATTTTCTAATATTCTAATCTTCTTTCGCCATTCATTAGCCTGTCACAAGGGATCGCATTTTCTGGCATCATTTCATCTCTTCATCTTTTCATCATCTTATATTTCATCATCTCACTAATCATTTCATCATCGTATCTTTAGCACCTGGACATTTCGGTTGGCTTCTTGTTTGGGTGGTGACTCCACTTATTCATCTATTTACTTCCAGACAAGAATCTCCCCTTGATATCCATCTGCTACTCTCGATTATTTCTCCTGTTTCAGAATTATTTTCATGTTCAAGTGGCGACTCCAACTCTTTCATTTCTTACAAGAGTTCCTGCTAAGAAGTTCGCTTCTTGAGGACCTTTTGACTGTTCTTGAACACGGAAATAATTCTTAACTTTTAAGCAGATCATCATGGATGATGCCTTTCATGACATGCCAGAAGAGGCCATTTCAAAATTGCCTTTTTTCTCAGGTGGTGATCCAGGCACTGCTCTAGTGCATCTAAAGATGCTCACCTTTTTTATATATAAATATTGTCGTCCTTCACAATATAATCATGAAGATGTCAAGATACATATCTTTGGCTATTCCTTAAAAGGTGATGCTATCGATTGATTGGTTTCGAAATTTTCTTGAGGAGTATTGTTTACAAGACATCATCAATGCTTTTACAGATAAATATACAAAACATGACTCGCCTTGTGCTCCCAATATTATGCAAAATAATGAAATTGATATTGTAGAGGACTCAACTATCAGCAGGAGATTTCCAGACAATTCTCAGGATGAATCCACTTGTACCACGACAGCACAAATCCATGATAGTGCTGAAACAGAAACAAGTTGTCAAATTAGTGTTGACAACGATAAGCATTGTTAACGAATTGATTCAGATGGTTAAGAATATACAGCTAAATCAAGCTCAGGTAATCAAGAATATGGAGGCTAACCATGCTCAAATTATTAAGAATATGGAACTTAATCAAGAAAAAATAATAGTGGATCATGCCAGGGAAATTGGTTCTATGCAGAGCAAGTTATTGGCCTTAGAAAAAAAGATGACGATCATGGAAGCAAATCATGAGAAAGAGATGAACTGTATGAAAAATCTCTTCATGGCCATGAAAGCAGATAATGATGAATAAACAAAAAACATGGAACACAAATTGTTGACAATTGAAGAGAGTCATGCACAGGAAATAAACGTCATGGAAAACAGGTTAAAAATGATGGAAGTTAATCATTCTAATCAGATGTCTCTTCAACACAATTTTTTGACTATTAAAGAGAGTCATGTGAAGGAAATTACTGTTGATAATGTTAAGCGTTATACTGATATCCAAAATAAGTTGGAAAAAATGGAAAGATCACACACACATAATTTCCAACCCAAGTCATATTTGTCAACAGATCATAGGCCTCCCAGTTCGCTGAAGCAATTTCCATCTCATCACATGAAGGTCACTTTTCCCATTAAGGAAAAATTATCTATGGTTACAAAGGATGATCAAGCTTAAGTGTCACCATTGACAGAGTATATTCATAATAAGATTGGTCACAATACAGGTTCATCAGATGTTTTGTACAAGCATTTTCAAGATAGGGACAAGAAATCTACAGTGGTCTCATTACTGACATCACAACCCTTTCAAACGAAGAGAAAAAAGCAGAAAAGAAGAAGTAAGTGGTTTGATTTGTCTGATCGCCGAGAGTAGCTTGATATTCGGAGAAGACAAATTCCTACCATATGCAAAAATGCACATGGCACATCTGAAAAGAAGCCAACAGACTTGTCTGATTGCAAATGCTCAACATGCAATATATTGAGCACATCTGATGCCATTGGGCATCCTCTGTATTCTATTTCTAACCCTACTCCTAGTCCTTTCAGAATTTCATTTATGTAGTTAGATTAGATTTACTTTTCATGTCGAGTAGAATAATAAATGTTAGAAGAGCTTCTATTTTTCATGTGCTTAATGTTATATGATGATATTTGGATGGACACTACTTATGTAATTTTGTGTGTTGCTTGGATGCAGAATCTGGATTCTCACATTGCTTCGATGAAGCAACGTGTCCCCAAGTAGAGCCAGATGTTGACCATACTTTGTCAATGACTCCATAGCAGTACACCCCCATTTTTTCAAATGGGATTCATCATGTTCGACGTGGTCACGCCATTCAGATTCCATCATCAGACGACATTTTTATAAATGATGTAAACCCATTCTGCATGTTTATGATGTAAATGATCTAAGTAATACCGTCATGTATGTAACAACTTAGGTAAGCCTAGTATTTTGGTGATGATTTCTATCCTAGGAGGTTTTTTGTCTCACTGATTTACTTGTGTTTTTCGACACAAGTTATCGGCATAGTTTTCCCCTCCAGCCTCACCCCAAAGCTAGGGTGGATTTTGTTATCAGCATGCTAAGTGAGTCCTAGTGTTTTCTACCGAGTCCTTGTAAAAGTAGTTTGGGAATAATCCTAGCTATTTGGCTAGATTATTTTATTACAAGCTACTTGGTCTACTAGATCATGTTTTGAGTTACAGAATTGCGTACCTATTTGAGGGTCTATACGAATGGGTATTCCCCCTTCATGTGTCTAAATGTATTTATCTTATGTAAAGAGGGTTGGAAAAAATAATTAAAATCCCCTCTCATTCAATTAATTAAATTTTCTGGTCAAATTAATTAAAAAATCTTAAGCCAGAAATTTAATTAATTTTAGGTCTTAGGTGAGTATAAAATTCTTCAAAGGAAAAATTTGCTGGTCCTTAAAAAATGAATTTTTAAAGGCCCCAGACCAAGGGAATATTGAGAATTTTAAGAAATTTTGGACTCTTGGGCCTAGGTGGTTGAGTCAAAGTCAAAATTTTGAAGTAATTAACTCAAAAATAGTATTCTTGAGTTAATTAAAAGAGAATTAAATGATAAATTCGTTTTTTCCTCAAATTTATAATTTCGACGGTCCAGATTAAAAGATGATCAAATATTTTCGACGGTCGAGATTATTTTGACATGGATCAACTGAACTAGCCGTTGGATATTTTGTCTTATAAATTAGAGGTCTTGATGTGACATAATCATCCGATCTTTGGATCGTGCACTTGTTCTTGGAAGCTCTTGTGATTCCTTTTGATGAATAAAGCATAAAGACTTTGGGGTTACAAACTTTGGTGTTCCTTTTCCAGATTTATGTGGTGATTTATCTCTAAACTCTACTACTTTAATTTGTATTTTTATGGTTGATGGCCTTGATGGATTAATCTATCTTGTGCAGTTTTCTGGTTTCATAAAATGACATTTTTTATTTAACAGAAAAACTAGTTATCTATTTTTCTAAAAGGTCTCATGTTTATTTTCTTAAATCTCTATCAATCTAAATTTCAGATCTAAGTGTGCAGGGAATTTTTTTTAAAGGTTTGAGCATCTGGGGAAGTCTTGTAATATTCCCAATTAGTGATAGCTAATTGGAAATATTAATTTTGATCAATTTTGCCTTCTATAGTTAAATTATAAATAAAGTGAGTAGAGGGGGACATAACTCACTCTAAAGATAAAGTGCACTCCCTAGTAGACACAACATTATAACTTAAGTGGGCCAAGGAGGGGCCAAGAGACCACGTAGAGGGGGACCCACTTAGACCACGTGGGATGGACTGCGCAGGTTGAGTTGGCAAACGTGGGCAAAGGGAGGCTACGTTGGAGATGGTTGGGCCTAGGGTTTGAGAGAGGCCCATCGTTATAAAAAGGAGGAGAGCCTCCTCATTTTGGCATTCGATTTTTATGCATATGGAACTGGTCACTTCGACTACTTGAGCACGCTAGCTGTTTAGCTTGTCTGTAGCACTGTTTAGTGCACCGAGTGTCTCCATTCAGAGATCTCACCCTCAGCCCCGGGAGACTTCGAGTGCTTACTTGGGCGAGGCATTCCTATCAGTATTTTTGCAGGAGAATCGAGTTGAGGATTTGTTGTGGAGCATTGCATCTAGTGACTGCACAGTCTTGAGAGGGAGGACGCAATTCATTTCGTGGGAGCTCTGGGTTGATGTCATTTGGAGGTTTTGGGTCTAGAGATTGTGCAAGGGGCCAACCCTTGCCTATTGGAGGCTTTTGGCAGAGTTTGTGGCAGTATGTTGGTGGATTCCATTCAGCCTCAGCGCAGAGCCTTGGAGGATAGCGTAGATCCTCAAGGGGGTGATTTTCGAGGGTCGACCTTTTCTGAAATGCTCTCTGGGCTTTTCTGGGTTTGGTGAGTAGAGGCTGATTCCAGAGTTTCAGCGAGTAGAGGCTGATTCCAGAGTTTCAGCTTTTTCCGAGTAGGAGAGCAGCCCCAAATACTCATTTTGGTTTCAGTAGTAGCAGCAGCACAGCAATTCCCCAGTAGCTTGGACGCAGATCAGAGTGTAGCCATTTCCTTGCCATTCTGAGAGTGTTTCTTCACTTTACTGGTGCAAGACTAGGTGCCATCACTCTGATCACCTATTGTACTCACTTATATTTCTCAGTATAATAAAATGGCTTAGCATTCTCTCTACATTTCTTGAGTATATGTTACATGTTCCATATATGCTATTGTATGCTTGCACTATTGTTATTTTTCTCTTCGAGCATTCCAGTTACTATACCACTTGGTGTGTTTTCCCCATACTCTTAGACAGAGTCTGGAAAGGGCCAGGTAGCCTCCAGATCTCACCCTCTTTTCAGAGATGAAATATCTAGTAAACGCCCTCCCAGTCCATCTCTGATTGGAGTTTGCTTGTGTTTGAGGGATATCCCTGAAAAGGGATATTACAGTCGTATCAAAGCTCATAGATCTGGCTCAGCCTATGGCGCTGGTTGTCTATGACACCGGGGGAGAAGCCGTATATTTGCCACAGAGCTAGGAGGTACCGTGACAGAGAGCGTAGGTTACAGATTTCCTACGGAGAGGGTGACTACGTTCTAGTAGTGGACACAGAACAAGAGGAACCAGTGGTGGACGCAGAACAAGATCCAATAGCAGACGCAGAACAGGAAGAGCCAATGGCAGATGGTAGCAATGCAAAACAGTTTGGAGAAGCACTCCTCAAATCAGTACAGGATCTGGCGAGGCAGATCGAGGTGATGGGTCAGAGATTCACTGTTGTACAGGCTAGATAACATGAAACCCCAAGGGGTTTCCAGGTTGGTGAGGGGTCGGGCACATCCCACCATTTGCAGGAGCGGGATGCCACTCCGCACCAGGCATCACATGCCCCCACTCGTTCCACTATGCCCACTTTTCTAGGTGCAAACACTGGGGCAGGAGCACAGCAAGAGCCAGAGCCTAGCCACATGGGTGATTATTTTGCTGAGTATCAGGCATATGGGCAAGAGTTCAGGAATGCCCTTTCATTCGGAGATTTTGTTCAGCTTCAGCAGCACAGCAGACCCCATGACCATCACAGAGGGCATCGGCATTATCACAAGGGAGATACCTAGCGTACAGTGAGCAAGTTCCATTTGCCTAGGTTTGATGCTTCATCAAACAGTTCGGCAAAGTCTTGGGTAGAGAAGCTGGACATATACTTCCAGCTCAACCAGATGGCAGAGACCGAGGCCATCAAGGTGGCGACGCTGCATTTGGATGGTGAGGCCCAGGATTGGTGGTTCCATGGGATGGTTACACTCGGGCATTCGACAATGACCACATATGCCAAATTCACCCGCAGATTGATAGAGAGGTTTGACCAGAGGGATCCGGAGGAGCACTTTGTGGAGCTGACGAGGCTCAAATAGACCGGGAGCCCGGAGACATATATTGCAGATTTCCTGAGACTTTCAGTGATGGTGCCCGATCTATCCACGACACGGATGATATACATGTTCATTGAGGGGTTCGCAGAGCCGCTTCGAGGTTTGGTCAGATCCGCCAGACCAGCCACACTACAGGACGCAGTTGGCAGGACCTGGGATTTGCAGGATGTTTTACCTCGGACCAGGACACCTTACCCCCAGAGACAGGCTTTCCAACCAAAGGGGAAGGATTTGAGGATTCCGCCTCCTAAGGGGAATTCGGGTAGGGGGCAGTTAGATGATGATGCCAAGAGGGAGTTGAAGAAGAAGAGGCTGTGTTTTACCTGTCAGGAACCGTGGGCACCAGGACACAGATGTGCTACTGGAAAAGCACATTTTATCGAGGTCTTCTCCGAGAGCGGCGGGGAAGAGGATGAGTATGATGATGGAGAGGCAGGAGACAGTTAGGCAGCGTAGGACCATTTGCCGCCTCCACCTCCAGGAGCAGGAGGTGCAGCTTTTGCACCCACAGGGGGGACCCTTGCAGCATTGCGAGAAGTACCCAAGTATTTGACGCTGCATGTTCGAGGGACAGTACGTGGGCAGCGAGTTTCAGTCCTGGTAGACAGTGGGGCAACCCACAACTTCGTCGATGCACAGATGGTTGAGCGGAGAGGCATACCGACAAAGAGCTTCGATGGATTTTCAGTATTGGTCCCAAGAGATCAGACGATGCAGTGTGCCAGATATGTTCCAGAGCTGGCTGTGACGATGGGAAACTACACAATGACTGACCACTTTTTTGTGGTTAACATACTGGATACCAATGTGGTATTGGGTGTACAGTGGTTGATTAATCTAGAGAAGGTCACCACAGATTGGGAGGCCTTGGAGATGGAGCGGGATGATAAGAAGACCGGGAAGCATAAGAAGATACGGGGGATGCACACTTACCCACCCCAGACTGTTTCAGCTCACCGGATGGAGGCAGACTTCCGGAAGGGAGACATAGAGTGGGCAGTAGAGCTGCGTGCATCAGAGGCAGGGACTATCGGGCAGTCAATTCATCCTGAGATACAGTCCATCCTTGACCGGTATGCCGTGGTGTTTGGGGAGATACCGTCGGGACAGCCACCAGATCGAGGATTTGAGCACACTATTGAGTTAGAGCAGGGCATTCAGGCCATTATCACCACACCCTATAGGCACCCCAAGGCCTATCGGGATGAGATTGAGCGGGCCATCCAGGAGTTGCTAGCTCTTGGACACATTCGGCCTATCACCGGTCCTTTTGCTTGTTCAGTAGTGTTGGTGAAGAAGAAGGACGGCACGTTGAGAATGTGCATTTATTACAGGGCTCTGAATAAAAAGACCATGAAGAACAGGTACCCTATACCGCGGATTGATGAGCTGATGGATGAGTTGAGAGGAGCACAGTTCTTCTCGAAGATCGATTTGAGATCCGGGTACCACCAGATTCGCGTGAGGGAACAGGACATTCCCAAGACCACTTTCAGGTGCCATTATGGCCACTTTGAGTTCTTGGTTATGCCTTTTGGGCTAACCAACGCACCAGCCACCTTCCAGTCATGCATGAACCACATCTTCCACAGTCACCTAAGGAAGTTTGTGTTGGTCTTTTTTGATGATATACTGATATATAGCAGGACTTGGGAGGAGCATCTTCAACACATAGAGGCAGTGCTACGTATTTTGGAGGAGCAGCAGTTCTATGCTAAGCTCTCCCAGTGCGAGTTTGGGTTGACGGAGATGCTATACTTGGGACAGGGCCATCATAGGAGTGGACGGAGTGAGGGTCCACGAGGAGAAGATCAGGGCCATCAGGGATTGGCCAAAGCCGAAAAACGTGACGAAACTTTGAGAATTTGTTGGTATCTGCACTTATTACAGGAAGTTCGTCAAGAGTTTCTCTCAGCTTGCTGCACCCCTTACAGATTTGATGAAGAAGGGGGCATTCAGTTGGTCGGATACAGCGCAGCGGGCCTTTGACAGGCTCAAGGAGGTGATGAGCAGCTGCCCAGTACTTGCATTGCCGGATTTCACGCAGCCGTTTGTCCTAGAGTGTGATGCATTGGGAGAGGGGATCGATGCAGTATTGATGCAGGGAGGTCACCCGATAGCTTTTGAGAGCCGGAAGCTCCTTCCACATGAGCGGTTATATGCCATATATGACAAGGAGATGTTGGCCATTATGCATGCCTTGGCCAAATTCCGGCAGTACCTGGTGGGTAACAGGTCAGGGTGAGAACTGACCACAACAGCCTCAGGTTCTTTTTAGAGAAGAAGCAGCTACAGGAGAGGCAGCAGAAGTGGGTCAGCAAGATCCAGGCCTACGACTTTGACATAGAGTATGTCAAAGGGAAGAACAACGTGATGGCTGATGCACTTTCACGGAGACCTGCCGCGTTGTCCTTGATGAGTCTGGACGCAGATTGGAGGGCTCGACTTTTGGTGGAGTACTCCAAGGACAGGTTTGCTTGCAAGGTTCTGGATGGACAGGTGACGGGTGATCGATACAGGGTGATGGATGAGATCATCTACTACAGGGACAGGATCTTCTTGACTGAGGGCTTTCAGCTCAAGAAGAAGATACTACAGGCTTCTCATGATTCACCATTGGCTGGTCACCAGGGGTTTACCAAAACCTACAGGGCCATCAGAGAGAGGTTCTCATGGAAGGGCGTCAAGGAGGACGTACTCTAGCATGTCAGGGAGTGCGAAGTTTGCCAGCGCAACAAGGGGGAGATGAACCATCCAGCAGGATTGTTGCAGCCTCTTCCCATTCCAGAGGGGAAATGGGAGAGTATTTCGATGGATTTCATCACAGGGTTGCCTGCGGTGCAGGGCAAGGACTGTATATTTGTCGTCGTTGATCGACTGACAAAATATGCACATTTTTTTGCCATGTCCGCACACTATACAGCAGCACAGGTGGCAGAGATGTTCTTCCGGGATATCTTCAGGTTACATGGTCTTCCCAAGACCATTGTCAGTGACAGGGACAGCCGCTTCATGGGCAGATTTTGGCAGGAGCTTTTTTGGTTGGTGGGGACAGAGTTGACACCGAGTACCAGCAACCACCCACAGATAGACGGGCAGACGGAGATAGTTAACAAGTGGCTGGAGGGCTACTTGCGTAACTATGTCAGTGGGCAGCAGAGAGTGTGGCTGAAGTGGCTGCACCTAGGAGAGTACTGCTACAACACCACCCATCATATGTCTATCGGTATGTCTCCGTTTTATGCATTGTATGGTTATCATGCTTTATCTTTCGTTGATGTGATGTTTGGTGCCAGCAAGGCTCCGAGAGCCAAGATTTGGATCCAAGAGAGTCAGGACATCCTCCAAGCTCTCAAGGATAACCTGGCTACAACACAAAATCAACAGAAGTTGTACGCCGACAAGGGTCGGGTGGAGAGACAGTTTGAGGTAGGGGACTTGGTCTACCTACGCTGGCAGCCATACCGACAGTCAACTCTGAAGCAGAAGGGGGCTGAAAAGATGAAGCCCTGCTTTTATGGACCATATAGGGTAATACGCAGGGTTGGACAGGTTGCCTATGAGTTGGAGCTGCCCCAAGGCAGCAAGATTCATAACATTTTTCATGTATCATGCCTGAAGAAGGCTTTGGGATAGCAGATAACAGTGACGGAGGAGCTTCCGCCTACAGATGATGAGGGGCATTTGGTGCTACAGCCGGAGGCCATCATTGATGTCAAAGAGAGGCAGCTGCGGAGCACAGTTCGGGAATTCTTGGTGAGGTGGAAGAATTTGCTGGATGAGGATGTCACTTGGGAGAATGAGAAGATCTTGCAGCATCCATCACTACAATTGTTTGGGGTCAAGCAACATTTTTCCGGGGGAGACTGTAATATTCCTAATTAGCGATAGCTAATTGGAAATATTAATTTTGATCAATTTTTCCTTCCATAGTTAAATTATAAATAAAGTGAGTAGAGGGGGGCATAACTCACTCTAAAGATAAAGTGCACTCCCTAGTCGACACAACGTTATAACTTAAGTGGGCCAAGGAGGGGCCAAGAGACCACGTGGGATGGACTGTGCAAGTTGAGTTGGCAAACGTGGGCAAAGGGAGGCTACGTTGGAGATGGTGGGGCCTAGGGTTTGAGAGAGGCCCATCATTATAAAAAGGAGGAGAGCCTCCTCATTTTGGCATGCGATGTTTATGCATATTGAGCTGGTCACTTCGACTACTTGAGCACGCTAGCTGTTTAGCTTGTCTGCAGCACTGTTTAGTGCACCAAGTGTCTTCGTTCGGAGATCCCACCCTCAGCCCTGGGAGACTTCGAGTGCTTGCTTGAGCGAGGCATTCCTATCAGTATTTTTGCAGGAGAATCGAGTTGAGGCTTTGTTGTGGAGCATTGCATCTAGTGACTGCGCAGTCTTGAGAGGGAGGACGCAATTCATTTCGTGGGAGCTCTGGGTTGATGTCATTTGGAGGTTTCGGGTCTAGAGATTGTGCAAGGGGCCAGCCCTTGCCTATTGGAGGCTTTTGGCAGAGTTTGTGGCAGTATTTTGGTGGATTCCATTCAGCCTCCAGCAGAGCCTTGGAGGATAGCGTAGATCCTCAAGGGGGTGATTTTTGGGGGTCGGCCATTTCAGAAATGCTCTCTGGGCTTTTCTGAGTTTGGTGAGTAGAGGCTGATTCCAGAGTTTCAGCTTTTTCCGAGTAGGGGAGCAGCCCCAAATACTCATTTTGGTTCTAGCAGTAGCAGCAGCACAGCAGTTCCCCAGTAGCTTGGAGCAGATCAGAGAGCAGCCATTTCCTTGCCATTCTGAGAGTGTTTCTTCACTTGCCTGATGCAAGACTAGGTGCCATCACTCTGATCACCTATTGTACTCACTTATATTTCTCAGTATAATAAAATGGCTTAGAATTCTCTCTACATTACTTGAGTATCTGTTACATGTTCCATATATGCTATTGTATGCTTGCACTACTGTTATTTTTCTCTTCGAGCATTCCAGTTACTATACCACTTGGTGTGTTTTCCCCATACTCTTAGACAGAGTCTGGAAAGGGCTAAGTAGCCTCCAGATCTCACCCTCTTTTTAGAGATGAAATATCTGGTAAACGCCCTCCCAGTCCATCTCTGGTTGGAGTTTGCTTGTGTTTGAGGGATATCCCTGAAAAGGGATATTACAAGTCTTCAGTTCGACCAACCGACTCTCAGATTTCGTAGATCTGAAAAAGCCCATTGTTTCTAAATTCCCAAAGCTATCTTACGGAATTAGTGGTTTTGCAGAGTCTTTTAAGACTTGTGCCTCTCTTTAAAATTTCAAATTTCTAAAAATTGTGCTAAAATGAGTTTAAATCTGGCCATGAGGGCCTTCGATTTGTAGATTAACATTGTAAATTTGTATATTTGCTCTAGGCTATAAGGGTTTCATAAATTTTTGAGCATATTTTTTGGATCTGTTCTGATTTTGCAGGTTGCAGGGTTTTCTCAAAAAAAAATTTAAGATCTGAGCCAGATCTAGCCCCCGAGGGCGAGATCTGGCCTCAGAACTGCTTCTGTTGGCAGATCTGCATGTTATTCGATTTAAGGAGCATCTAAAAGCTGATTTTGATGGAAAGATTTTGATTCCGCTGGACGAATTTTTGATTGTACTGGGTTTTGCTGAGGTTTTCTCTGCATTCGGCACAAGGCACTTCCCTTTCCGTCCTCAACGCTGCCTTCATTCCTTAGTGTCCTCCCTCATTTAACGCAAGCATTGTCGATCCCATCTCCTCTGCCCTCGATTTTCTTAGCTGTCGCTGCCAAGCCTCCGCGATTTTCCTCTGCCGTCCTGCCTTTCCCTTCGACCATCTTCATCTGCTGTAATATTCCTAATTAGCACCGCTAATTGGAATATTTCATTTTTGTATAGTTTTGCCGCCTATAGTTAATTAATAAATAAAAGTGAGAAAGAGGGGTCAACTCACTTTAATAAAATAAAGTGCTTCCTAGTAGGAGCAACGTTGTGACTTAAAGGACAGCCTTGGGGGTCCACACTTCGTATGAGAGAGGCCTCACGTAGGCTCTAGAAGCAATTGCGCAGGCATAGGAGGAGCACTTGGAGAGAGGGGACGCAGTTAGGGTTATGAGGGGAGCTAGCACTATAAAAGGTGGGAGAGTCACTCCATTTGGTATTATTGATATGTTGATGATATTTTGAGCTAGACTCATGTCTACTTGAACATGCTGGCTGTTTAGTCGGTGTGCAGCACTGTTTAATGCGACTGAGTGTCTCCGGTCAGAGATCTCGCCCTTGGCCCCGGGGGACTTCGAGTGCCTGCTCGGGCAAGGTATTCCTTCAGTCTTCAGTAGTTGATTTGCAGGTAATTTGGTTGGACGTTTTGCAGAGGAGCTGAGCTTCATTGGGTGACTGCGCAGTCTTAGAGGGAGGACGCAGTTGGAGTTAGAGCAGCTCAGTTGTGGGGATTTCGTGGGAGATTCAGTGTATTTCAGCTTGGAGGGTTAGTCTCTTCCAGTTGGAGAGTTTGCAGAGAGATTTGTGGCTCTTTCACAGCATTCTTCTTTGGGCATCTGCGCTGGGCCTGGAGGGACAACGTTTTCCTTGAGGAGGGCTTCTGGGGTGTTTTTCGGAGGTAGTCCATTTGCTTCATGGTTTCTGGGTTTTGTCCGGAGCAGAGAGTACAGGCGGTCTACCGATTTTCAGCTCATTTCGGTGAGGGGATCAACCCCTAGTTCCAGTTCATTGCAGCAGCAGCATTTTACGGTAGATTCTTCCAGCAGCTGGGATGCAGTCTCTATAGTAGCCATTTCCTGTTCTGAGAGGGTTCTTCACTTGCCTTGTGCAAGGATAGGTGCACTTATTTCGATTATCTATTGTACCCATATATATTCTCAGACTAATAAAATGGCTTAGCATTTCTGGTATTTTTATGTGTACTTGCTCTATTTTCTATTTTCGGCATTTTTCCTATATAGTTGTATGCTTGTATTGCTGTGTATTGTTGTCTATTTCCTATTGGGGATATTACAGTGGTATCAGAGCATAGTTCTGGCTCAGCCTGTGGAGCTAGCAGTCTATGACGCCCGGGGATAAACCCTACACCTATTATAGGAAGAGATACAGAGACGTTGAGCGTAGGTGGGAGAACACCTACAGAGAGGGGGAGCTTGTGACGGATTCCGATCAGGATCTGCCTGAGATAGATTCAGAGCAGGAGCAGCCTGTGGGGTACGTAGAACAGCAGGGTCCTATGGCAGACGAGGAGGATTCGAGGAGATTTAGAGAGGCGCTCCTCCAACACATGCAGGAAGTGTCACAGAGACTCACGGCGATAGAGATCAAGTAGCGGGAAACCCCAAGGGGTTTTCGGATCGGGTACGTCCCATCATGTGCCGGATGCTATCCCCATCATAGCATCACATGCACCCACGCGATCCACTATGCCCACATTCTTAGCAGAGGACACAGGGGCAGGAGCACAGAGGGATATTCCAGCACCCACGCGATCCACCATGCCTACCTTCCTAGCAGAGGACACAAGGGCAGCAACACAGCGGGAGCCGGAAGTTGACCCTGCCCAGATGGACGCCTACATTGTAGAGTACCTGGCACGTGGGCCGGCGATCAGAGATCTTATCTCATTCAGAGATTATGTTCAGCTCCAGCGTGATGGTAGGCCCCGTGATCATCACAGGGGGCACAGACATCATCATGATGACCACCGCGCAGCTAGCAGATTTCATTTGCCCACGTTTGACGGCACATCAAACGTGTCGACAAAGTCTTGGGTAGAGAAGTTGGACATCTACTTCCAGCTTAATCAGATGTCGCAGTCAGAGGCCATTAAGGTGGCAACATTACATCTGGATGGTGAGGCCCAGGACTGGTGGTTTCACGGGATGACGACACTCGGGCATTCTACAGTGACGACATACGCCGAGTTTACCAGTAGGGTGATAGAGCATTTTGACCGGAGGGATCCGGAGCAGCACTTCGTTGAGCTGACAAAGCTCAAGCAGACTGGGAGCCCAGAGACGTACATTTTAGACTTCTTGAGGATTTCAGTGATGGTGCCTGATCTATCCGCGGCTCGGATGGTCTACATGTTTGTGGAGGGGTTGACAGAGCCACTTCGTGGCCTAGTCAGGTCGACTAGACCAGCTACACTTCAGGATGCCATCAGCAGGACCCGGGATTTACAGGATGTCTTACCCAGGACTCGGGCACCTTACCCCCAGAGACAGGCCTTCCAGCCTAAGGGGAAGGACACGAGGATTCTGCCTCCCAAGGCGAATCCTGGGCGAGGGCAGTTTGATGATGAGGCCAAGAGAGAGTTGAGGAGGAAGCAGTTGTGCTTCACTTGCCAGGAGCCATGGGCACCGGGACATAGATGTGCTGCAGGGAAAGCACATTTCATTGAGGTCTTCTCCGAGAGCAGCAGGGAAGAGGATGAGGGGGATGACGTGGAGGCAGGAGATTGTTATGCAGCGCAGGGTACCTTACCACCTCCACCACCCGCAGCAGGTGGTGCATCATTTGCACCTACTGGAGGAGCTCTAGCCACATTGCGGGGAGTTCCCAAGTATTAGACGTTGCGCGTACGGGGGACAGTATGTGGACAGCGGGTCTCAGTCTTGGTCGATAGTGGGGCCACCCACAATTTTATTGATGCACAGATGGTTGAGCGGAGAGGCATACAGACTGAGAGTTTTGATGGATTTTCCGTTTTGGTCCCAGGGGATCAGACTATGGTGTGTGCTCGGTATGTCCCAGAGTTATCAGTGACGATGGGCACTTATACATTGACAGATCATTTCTTTGTGGTGGATATCCCGGACACCAACATGATATTGGGTGTTCAGTGGCTCATTACTCTGGGGAAGGTCACGACAGATTGGAAGGCCCTAGAGATGGAGTGGGATGATCCCAAGACAGGGAGGCATGAGAAGATACAGGGGCAGCACACATACCCGCCTCAGACAGTGTCAGCACATAGAATGGAGGCAACCTTCCGCAAGGGAGACATAGAGTGGGCCGTAGAGTTGCGAGCTTCAGAGGCAGTAGATACAGGTCAGGCAGTGCATCCTGAGTTACAGACTATCCTCGACAGGTATGCCGTAGTGTTCGGGGATATTCCACCAAGGCAGCCACCGGATCGGGGGTTTGAGCATACTATTGAGCTTGAGCAGGGTATACAGGCAGTGATCACCACACCGTATAGGCATCCCAAGGCCTATCGGGATGAGATAGAGCGTGCTATTCAGGAGTTGTTGGCCCTTGGTCACATTCGGTCGAGCACAAGTCCTTTTGCTTCTTCCGTGGTGTTGGTGAAGAAGAAGGACGACACATTGCGGATGTGCATTGACTACAGGGCTCTGAATAAAAAGACCCTGAAGAACAGGTACCCCATCCCCAGGATCGATGAGCTGATGGACGAGTTGAGAGGAGCACGGTTCTTCTCAAAGATTGACTTGAGATCTGGGTACCATCAGATACGCGTGAGGGAACAGGACATTCCCAAGACCGCCTTCCGGTGTCATTATGGGCACTTCAAGTTTCTGGTCATGCCTTTGGGGCTGACCAATGCACCCGCTACCTTTCAGTCGTGCATGAACCACATTTTCAGGGGTCATCTGAGGAAGTTTGTGCTGGTCTTCTTCGATGACATACTTATATATAGCAGGACTTGGGAGGAGCATCTCCAACACATTGAGACAGTTTTGCGCATCTTGGAGGAGCAGCAGTTCTATGCCAAGCTCTCCAAGTGTGAGTTCGGCTTGACGGAGATGCTGTACTTAGGGCATATTATAGGAGTGGACGGAGTGAGAGTCCACGAGGAGAAAATCAGGGCCATCAGAGATTGGCCAGAGCCGAGGAATGTAACGGAGCTTCGGGGATTTATTGGCATTTGCACATACTACAGGAAATTCATCAAGGGCTTCTCACAGCTTGCTGCACCCCTCACAGACTTGACGAGGAAGGGGGCATTCAGTTGGTCGGACACAGCACAACGAGCTTTTGATAAGCTCAAGGAGGTGATGAGCAGCTGCCCCGTGCTTGCGTTGCCAGATTTCACGTAGCCATTTGTCCTCGAGTGTGATGCATCAGGAGAGGGGATTGGTGCGGTATTGATGCAGGGTGGTCACCCTATAGCTTTTGAGAGTCGGAAGCTCCTTCCGCATGAGAGGTTGTATTCCACATGCATGCATTGGCCAAGTACCGGCAGTATTTAGTGGGTAGCCGATTCAGGGTGAGATCAGATCACAACAGCCTCAGGTACTTTCTGGAGCAAAAGCAGTTGCAGGAGAGGCAGCAGAAGTGGATCAGTAAGATCCAAGCCTATGACTTTGACATAGAGTACGTCAAAGGCAAGAATAATGTGGTAGCTGATGCCCTTTCCCGTAGACCGGCCACGTTATCTCTTATGAGCTTGGACACTGATTGGAGGGCTCGACTGTTGGTAGAGTACTCCAAGGACAAGTTTGCGTGTGAGGTGTTGGATGGGCAGGTAGCAGATGACAAGTACAGGGTGGTCGACGAGATCATCTATTACAGGGACAGGATCTTCTTGACTGAGGGATCTCAGCTCAAGAAGAAGATACTCCAGGCTTCACACGATTCTCCATTGGCGGGCCATCAGGGGTTCACCAAGACTTACAGGGCCATCAGGGAGAGGTTCTCATGGAAGGGCCTCAAGGAGGACGTACTCCAACATGTCAGGGAGTGCGATGTTTGCCAGAGAAACAAGGGAGAGATGAGCCATCCTGCAGGGTTGTTGCAGCCTCTTCCCATTCCAGAGGGAAAATGGGAGAGCATATCGATGGACTTCATCACAGGGTTGCCCATGGTGCAGGGCAAGGACTGCATCTTTGTCGTCGTTGACCGACTGACGAAGTATGCTCATTTTTTCGCCATATCCGCACACCACACAACAGCGCAGGTGGCTGAGCTGTTCTTCAGGGAGATTTTCAGGTTACATGGTCTACCTAAGACCATTGTCAGTGACAGGGACAGCCGCTTCATGGGCGGATTCTGGTAGGAGCTCTTTCGGCTAGTGGGGACAGAGTTGACGCCGAGCACTAGTTATCACCCCCAGACGGACGGACAGACAGAGATAGTTAACAAGTGGCTGGAGGGCTACTTGCGTAACTATGTCAGTGGGCAGCAGAAGGCATGGCTGAAGTGGCTGCATCTGGGAGAGTACTGCTACAACACGACGCATCACATGTCCATTGGTATGTCACCTTTCTATGCTTTATATGGATATCATCCTTTATCTTTTGTGGACATGATGTTTGGTGCTAGTAGGGCTCCGAGAGCCAAGATCTGGATCCAAGAGAGCCAGGATATTCTCCGAGCTCTCAAGGACAATATAGCCACAGCGCAAAATCAGCAAAAGTTATATGCTGATAAGGGTCGGGTGGAGAGACACTTTGAGGTCGGAGACTTGGTCTTCCTGCGACTACAGCCGTACCGACAGTCTTCACTTAAGCAGAAGGGGGCCGAGAAGCTTAAGCCCCGTTTTTATGGGCCATACAGGGTGATACGCAGGATTGGGCAGGTTGCATATGAGTTGGAGCTGCCCCAAGGCAGCAAGATCCATAACATTTTTCATGTATCATGCCTGAAAAAGGCATTGGGCCAGCAGGTGATAGTCACAGATGAGCTACCACCCACGGATGATGAGGGGCATCTGGTGTTGCAGCCGGAGGCTATTATTGATACTAGGGAGAGGCAGCTGCGGAGCAGGACGATCCGGGAGTTCTTGGTGAGGTGGAAGAATTTGCCGGATGAGGATGCCACTTGGGAGGATGAGAAGATTTTGCAGCATCCATCACTTCAGTTTCTTGAGGACAAGCAACGTTCTGCCGGGGGAGACTGTAATATTCCTAATTAGCACCGCTAATTGGAATATTTCATTTTTGTATAGTTTTGCCGCCTATAGTTAATTAATAAATAAAAGTGAGAAAGGGGTCAACTCACTTTAATAAAATAAAGTGCTTCCTAGTAGGAGCAACGTTGTGACTTAAAGGAAAGCCTTGGGGATCCACACTTCGTATGAGAGAGGCCTCACGTAGGCTCTAGAAGCAACTGCGCAGGCATAGGAGGAGCACGTGGAGAGAGGGGACGCAGTTAGGGTTTTGAGGGGAGCTAGCACTATTAAAGGTGGAAGAGTCACTCCATTTGGATTATTGATATGTTGATGATATTTTGAGCTAGACTTCTGTCTACTTGAGCACGCTGGCTGTTTAGTCGGTCTGCAGCACTGTTTAGTGCGACTGAGTGTCTCCGGTCGGAGATCTCACCCTTGGCCCCAGGGGACTTCGAGTGCCTGCTCGGGCAAGGTATTCCTTCAGTCTTTAGCAGTTGATTTGCAGGTGATTTGGTTGGACGTTTTGTTGTGGAGCTGAGCTTCATTGGGTGACTGCGCAGTCTTGGAGGGAGGACGCAGTTTGAGTTAGAGCAGCTCAGTTGTGGGGATTTTCGTGGGAGATTCAGTGTGTTTCAGCGTGGAGGGTTAGTCTCTTCAGTTGGAGAGTTTGCAGAGGGATTTTTGGCTCTTTCTCAGCATTCTTCTTTTGGCATCTGCGCTGGGCCTGGAGGGACAGCGTTTTCCTTGAGGAGGGCTTCTGGGGTGTTTTTCGGAGGTGGCCCATTTGCTTCATGGTTTCTGGGTTTTGTCCGGAGCAGAGAGTACAGGTGATCTACCGATTTTCAGCTCATTCCGGCGAGGGGATCAGCCCCTAGTTCCAGTTCATTGCAGCAGCAGCATTTTACGGCAGATTCTTCCAGCAGCTGGGACGCAATCTCTATAGCAGCCATTTCCTGTTCTGAGAGGGTTCTTCACTTGCCTTGTGCAAGGATAGGTGCACTTATTCTGATTATCTATTGTACCCATATATATTCTCAGACTAATAAAATGGCTTAGCATTTCTGGTATTTTTATGTGTACTTGCTCTATATTCTATTTCCGGCATTTTTCCTACATAGTTGTATGCTTGTATTGCTGTGTATTACTGTCTATTTCCTATTGGGGATATTACATCTGCATACGCCTCTTTTCCTCGCCGTACAACCTTGTTCTTGACAGTCTCTCTGTCGTCCTCACGTGTCTGTTGTACACCGCCGCAGATTCCATCTCCTTTGCCTCATGTTCCAGTCGTCGTGCTCCTTTCCTGTCCGCCGTCGTGCCCCTTCTCGACCTGCAAACAAACAAAAACGCACACATTCAAAAATTCAAACCACATATATGCGTTAAAATTTTTAAGTTCGGATTCCGTTTTAGTGTTAGATTTATTTTAAATTGTTAGATTTTAACTTTTGATAAAGGTTAGCATTAGTTTTTTTACAGTCTTTTTAGATTTTATTTAGTTTAGTTTGGTTTAGTTTTAGGTTTTAATTCTTTTCGATTTTGTTAGTGTTAGTTAGTGATAGCGTTAGTTTTAGGTTCATTTATTAATTCGATTTTTTTTAGACTTTAGTTTTAATAATTAGATTGTAGTCTTAGTTTAGATTTTGATTTTTAGTTTTGTTTCAATTTAGAATTTCATTTTTTATATTTAGATTTAAATCTTTAGATTTTAGTCCATGGTTTTCATTTTATTTGAATTGATATATTTTGTTTAAAAATAATAAAAAAATTTAAATATAAAAATTGCAAAAAATTCTGAAAAAATTTTCTAGTCAAATGAGCTTAAATTTTTTATCTAAAATTTGACTATAGAAACATTTCAATTTCTGGATTGGGTTATTTAGAATATCATAGATTCAGAAACATTGCAAGCATCTGACATTTATTTTTAATGATCGTTTCATGATAGCTTTGCTGTTGGCTTAAGTATTTTAATGAATGGTTGTGGTGCTTTCTATTGAATATCATTGTGGTCATTTGTGTTTTCATAGCAGCAGTTATACATCAATTACTTGGCTTTAATTGCATAACGGGATCTTTTAACTCCATAAGGCACTGGTTTTAATATAATTGATCTGTGAAATCTCGTTAATCTCATCAAGTACTCAGTTATTTGACTGTGTCTCCTGAGTTGGTTGACTTGCAACCAATTCTATTCCTTCATTTTTGTTAGGGTCTACCTCCCTTGGCTTGCAAGGAGACAACTTAGATAGAGAGATTGGGGACCAGGGTGACAACGCCCGATCTGAGCCGTTGTCGCGGTGCCTAGACATTCTGTGCGACAACACAAGGCAACACCTCCATGAACACCATACAACCAACAAGCTACATCAATGCCATCATCCGACCATCAGTGTGACACCATATGGTTGACATCAATGCCAACACACTCATCTCATTCTCAACTCAACTAGCAGCAACCATGCTACAAGGGGAAGGCATACATACATTAGCTAGGCTACATAGGATTAACATGAATGCCAACATGAGCTAGCTGCCATCATGAACCAATGGAAATATTAGCTAGCTGGAACCATGTACACCATAATGACTGTAGAAATTTTGACCCAACCCCGGTTATCAGTGTGTCCTTATTACTCCCATGTAGTTAAATTCCCATTCCCATAACCATACATTCAACAAGCTGGAAGTAATGAATATTTCTGAAAACACAAATTCTAGAAATTTCAAAGTGCTGGAAAATACAGAAATAAAACTCAGAAATAATTTCAGCCACACACATAGAAAATGACACGTTGATTTTTGGTCAATATGACCCTGGGAAACCCCCCTACAACTCTTGGGGAAAACCAGTTCGAAAGCTTCTCTTTATTTCTGAATATTGCTTTTACAGTGAGATAGAAAATACAATAAAAAATTCAGCAACCAGTGTTTTTACTTATCTCGAAAACCATGCACAAACTCCGCCTCGACTTTCGTGCCAAATACAAACAGAAAAATAACAACAAAACGTACAGCCTTAAATGTTGTACGGACAACACCGAAAACAGTGTCGCAAAAGCTAGACAGCCTCCCTCGAAAATTGTGCCACTTGCTACCTCAATTTTCGTGCTATACAACTGTTGTACGAACCTCATTTTGCATGTTGCTAGCTACTGTATGGATTCCAAAAAACAACTCTCTTTCTCTGTTTTACGAAACTTGATTTCTGTACCTCCCTGCTGTTGTACGAACATCGAAAAATGTGCTGCAATAAATGTTGTTTTTCCACCCTCGAAATTCGTGCCACTTGCCTTGAACTTCGTGCTGCTGCTTGCTGTACGGATTTGCTGAATCTCCTTGTTGCTGCCCTCTTTCTTCTCACTGCTCAGAAATGTCTCTTTGCTTTCTCTCCTCCTCTCTCAATCTACTCATGAAAGACTGAATGATCTTTTCTCTTCTTTTCCTCCTTTAACCTAACCTTAAGTGACTTTTGGGGAATCCCTAAATCTAATGGCTAAGATAGCTTTAGATCTAGGGCTGAGATTAAATGTGCATTTAAATCTCACTTTCTATTTTTTAATTCACCCCACTTTAGTAAAGACCCTCTTAGTCATTTATTTCCAAAGTCACTTTTCACTTTCTAATTTCACATTGACTTTATTAAAGTCACTTTAAAATTAGACTTAGTAACTTTATCACTTATAAGTCACTTTTAAATTAGATTTGACTTTACAACTTATAAAGTCACTTTAGGAGAAAAATTTAAATTCTTTTGGACACTTTTCCCTAGGCCAAAGATCAAAGCCTTAGGGAACCACTTGTCCTCTGGTACCCAAATTTCAACACTCCCTCTTACCGAGGAAAGTGTTCCTCACCACACCCATCTTGTCTCTGAAGTAGACATGCTTGCCCCGTGATAAGCATTTGGTGAAAATATCTGCTACCTGCTAATCTGTGGGAATATACTCAAGCTTCACAACTCCCTTCTGAACATAGTCTCTGATAAAATGATATTTGAACCTGATATGCTTTGACCTGTCATGAAATACTGGATTCTCCGTGAGTTTAATGCAACTCTGATTATCATAGTAAATCACTGAAGGTCTCAACAGTTGACCAAATAAGCCAAACAACATCTTACGAAGCCATATGGTCTCACAACTAGCTAGACTGGCTGCCATGTACTCTACTTCCGCTGAACTCAATGCTACTGACTGTTGCTTTCGGCTGAACCACGACACAACTGCCGAACCCAATCCAAAACAACACGCTGAAGTGCTCTTCCTATCAGAAGCACAACCTGCCCAATCAGAATCAGTGTACCCTGCCAATCTCACTCGATCTCCCTGTCTATAATCCAGACCATAATCCATTGTCCCCTGCAAGTACTGCAAAATATATTTTGCAGCAACCCGGTGCACTCTTCGGGGCTCACACATGCACTGGCTCATATATCTGATCTAGTGTTGACCAAATACATCAAGGATCCAATTAGTTGTCTATACAATGTGGGATCCACCAACTCGGAATCTGAAGCGTGAAGCTTCTTCCAATTAGTGATCATAGGTGTCGACATGGGTCTACAATCCTCCATGTGGAATCTGCTAAGGATGTCCACAATATACTTCCCCTGTCCCGGGAAGAAATGCCCCTCCTCCTGCCACACCTCCAAACCCAAAAAGTAATGCATCAAGCCAATTTCCTTTATCTCAAACTCCGAAGCAATATCTCTCTTGCAGCCCTCTATTAGTCTCTTTGCACCCGTAATGACCAAGTCATCCACATACAACACCAGAATGAGAGGCTCCTCACCTATCACAATAAAGTATAGGTTTGGATCTGCATCACTCTTTGTGAAACCCATCTCCTGCAAGTACACATCAATCATGAAGTACCAAGCTTTAGGAGCTTGCTTCAGGCCATAAAGTGCCTTCTTCAGCTGGCATACATGGGACTCCTTCCCATGCACCTGAAATCCCTGCGGCTCCTCAATGTACACCTCCTCCTGTATGAAGCCATTGAGAAATGCGGTCTTCACATCCATCTAGTGGATCTTCCAACCCATCTCTGCTGCTATCGATATAATGGAGCGAATGGAAGTATATCGAGGCACGAGAGCGAAGGTCTCCTCATATCTACTCCCTCTACCTAGGAGAACCCTTTAGCCACAAACCTAGCCTTGAACTTCTCGATGCTGCCATTGCAGTGTGCTTTACCTTGTAAAGCCATCTGGAAGTAACCACGGATGTGCCCTCAAGCCTCGGCACCACTTCCCATACATCATTCTTCATGATAGAAGAATACTCCTCCTGCATGGTCTCTCTCCAGACCTGCTGGCTAGTTGCCTCCTCATAGCTAGAAGGCTCAGAGTCAACGATGTTGGCAACCATTGTCATATAGCTACAAAACCACTCAAGTGGTTTGCTCTCTTTGACCAGTCTCTTCGGCCCAACAATAGATGCGGCCTCTCTCAAGGTATCTTGAAGCCACTTGGGCTTCCTCTTCCCTGAGCACAATTCTCCCACCGGAGAATGAAACTCCTCATCCTCATTAGAAGCCTGAACTCCTGAATGTTTGTATGTTATCCTCCTACCTGAACTTGTACCTGTAGATGTTGAAGTACCGTGTGAACTGTCCATCAATGGACTACCTAGTGAACTGCACTGCGAACTGCTCTGCATGCTGCCCAAAGCACCACCCCTCTGACTCTGCGAGCCACTGCTCACTGATGGACCTGACACCATAATCGATGTACCTCCTGATCTCTGCCCACTGGATCCCTGTGACTGACTCAGCTGCTCCTGAGGGTCTGGCCGATCCAGATACTCTAACTCCCGTGACCTCCTAAAAGCCCTGTCCTCCTCGAACTTCACATCCCGCCTGACAACAACTCTCCTCTGTGCAGGAATATAAATCCAAAAGGCTTTCAAGCTCTCACTGTAGCCCACAAAGATACCATTCTCTGCGGTGGGCTCTATCTTGGTCCTCTTCTCCTTGGGTACATAAGAGTATGTAATGCACCCAAAGATACGAAAATTACCAACAGTAGGCTTATTCCCAGAAAAAGCCTCCTCCAGAGTCACATGCCCAAAGGCAGGATGTGGACTCCTGTTCTGCAAATACACAGCAGTGTTGCAGGGCTCTGCCCACGAAAACAACGGTAACCCCTGATCATGTAGCATGGCTTTGGCAGCCCCAACGATGGATCTGTTCTTCCTCTCCGCAACCCTGTTCTGCTAGGGGTTTTAAGGAACTGTGAACTCCCTCTTGATGCTTGCCTCCGCACAATAATCAACAAACTCACCAAGGGTGTACTCCCCTCCATTGCCCGACCTGAGGGACTTGATCTTCCGACCTGTCTGAGTCTCCACAAGAGCGTTGAACTCCTGAAACCGCTTGAAGACCTCACTCTTGGTTTTCAAGTAATAAATCTAGGTCCTCCTGAGTGATCATCAATGAATAAAACATAGTACTCATATCCACTCAAGGAAACATGAGACATCCAACTACTCACATCGGTATGAATCAAATCAAGAATCCCAGTGGATCTGCTGTCACTGCTGGGAAAAGGGGATTTTGCCAACTTCCCCATATCACATCCTCTACATGTATCAATGTGATCAGAACTGAAAACTGGCACACCTTTAATGATATCCCATAATGTCCTCAAGGCCCCATGATACATGTGCCCCATCCTGCGGTGCCAAATCTCCCACAGCTCTGAACTGCTAGCTCTATTGCCGGTACTACTGCTTAATGCCAAAAGGGGCTGAAACACAAACTTTTACACTTTTGCATGGCGTACACCAATCACTCTAGCTGAATCAGCTGGAGTGCCTCTGGGATATATAAGCACCTGTCCTCTCCTGAACAATACCTCATACCCTCTGTCCTCCAATGCTAAGACGGATATAAGGTTCTTCCTCATCCCTGGCACATATAAAACATCCGACACTTTCAAGGGAGGTTTGGGTTCCCTATCAAATGTCAATATCCCGACACCGACTGCTCTAACAATGTTGTCATCTCAGAGTACTACCTCTATATCAGTGCCACTCTCTGAAAGCTTTGAGAAGTACTCACGTACTCCTATCATATGATGTGAAGCCCTACTGTCAACATACCAAATACCTGAAGATGCTCGGCGAGTGGAGGGAAATGCCCACTCCCTCTCAACCGCCGTGGCAGGTGATCCTACATTAGTGGACTCACAAGCAATGAAACCAAACTCCCAGTCAAAGCTCTCCGAAAAGTCCTCTATCTCTGCTGATGCTTCCATGGTCTTGTTCTTTCCCTTCTTCTTCTTCTCCGGGCACACAACTGCATAGTATCCCATCTTCTGACAATTCCAACACTTCACCTTGGAATAGTCCTTCTGCATGTTCACCTGCTTACCTTTACCTTTGTCTTTTCCCACACCACCACTTGTGGAAGCTTGCTTCTTTCCCTTGCCTTTCTTGCCTCTTGCTAACAATGCTACATTGTCATCCTCCTCAACTAGTTTGGCTACCCCAAGCTGGTTCTTTCTAATTTCATTTTGTATGCAATCATCCCACAACCTCTCCCAAGTGGGAAGGGTTTCTTGTGCAACAGTGCCATCAACAAAGTTCAACCATGTACTGGGAAGGCCATTCACTGTGATCCGCACCAACTCAGTGGGTGGACTGACCTCTCCAACTGCTGCCAACTCATCTCTCACATTAGTGATCTTTGTGAGGTATGCAGTAACACTCTCAGTCTTTGCCATCTTAATGGCCTTCAGCTTCTCCCTTAGGACCATTTTTTTGTTTTCATTGGTACTCTGGTAGAGATTCGTCAAGGCTATCCACATCTCATGAGCAAGTCTCTTTCCTCTCACATGAGGAATGACATGGTCTTTAATACCATCCAGAATCAGTTTCTTTCCCTTGTTATTCTTCTTATTAAACTCAGCCAATTGAACAACGTCAGTAGACACTTCTATTGGGTGTTATTGGGTATGCACCATTATACTCCAGACTTCTGCCTCCTCAAAGATGCTCTGCATTCTCTCTTTCTATGTACTGTAGTTGCTATGCCCATCCAACCTATCCTCCACCCTCAAGCCCAAAGACATGCTTGCTTTCTGTGTGAAATATAAGTTTGCTGTAATTTTTCACTTGTTGTCCCAAACTGCACTTTTCAGCGAACCAAGCTCTGATATCATGTAGAAATTTTGACCCAACCCCGGTTATCAATTTCTCCTTATTACTCCCATGTAGTTAAATGCCCATTCCCATAACCATACATTCAACAAGCTGGAAATAATAAATATTTATGAAAACACAAATTCTGGAAATTTCAAAGTGCTGGAAAATGCAGAAATAAAACTCAGAAATAATTTCAGCCACACACACAAAAAATGACACTTTGATTTTTGGTTAATATGACCCTGGAAAAAACCCCTACAACTCTTGGGGAAAACCAGTTCGAAAGCTTCTCTTTATTTCTGAATATTACTTTTACAGTGAGACAGAAAATACAGCAAAAAATTGAACAACCAATATTTTTACTTATCTCGAAAACCGTGCACAAACTCTGCCTCGATTTTCGAGCCAACTATAAACAGAAAAATAACAGTAGAAAGTACAACCTTAAATGTTGTATGGACAACACCGAAAACAATGTCGGAACAATTGTACGACCTCCCTCGAAAACTGTGCCACTTGCTGCCTCGATTTCTGTGTTGTACGGCTACTATACAGACCTTGTTTTGCATGCTGCTAGTTGTTGTACAGATTCCAAAAAAACAACTCTCTTTCTCTATTATACGAACCTTGATTTCCGTGCCACCTTGCTGCTGTACGGACCTCGAAAAATGTGTTGCAATAAATGTTGTTTTTCCACCCTCAAAATTCGTGCCACTTGCCTTGAACTTCGTGCTGCTGCTTGTTGTACGGATTTGCTGAATCTCCTTGCTGCTGCCCTCTTTCTTCTCACTGCTTAGAAATGTCTCCTTGCTTTCTCTCCTCCTCTCTCAATCTGCTCATGAAAGACTGAATGATCTTTTCTCTTCTTTTCCTCCTTTAACCTAACCCTAAGTAACTTTTGGGGAATACCTAAATCCAATGGCTGAGATAGCTTTAGATCTAGGGCTGAGATTAAATGTACATTTAAATCTCATTTTCTATTTTTTAATTCACCGCACTTTAATAAAGACCCTCTTAGTCATTTATTTCCAAAGTCACTTTTCACTTTCTAATTTCACATCGACTTTATTAAAGTCACTTTAAAATTAGACTTAGTAACTTTATCACTTATAAAGTCACTTCTAAATTATATTTGACTTTACCACTTATAAAGTCACTTTAGGAGAAAAAGTTAAATTCTTTTGGACACTTTTCCCTAGGCCAAAGATCAAAGCCTTAGGGAACCACTTGTCCTCTGGTACCCAAATTTCAACTATGACAACACTCACAAGTGCTAATTACCCAATCCAAGTGATGATGAGAGAATGAATCACCACTCATCTATTTATACAATCTCTAATGAGTTCGTTATGCCTAATTTGGCAGAATTGATCCCAAAATAATAAAATAATGTGAAATAATAACATCCCATGGTGACAAGCCCACCAAGATACCTTAATAACATAAGAATAAGCCTCTCAAGAGGGTAGAATCAGAATGATTAATAAAATGAATAATTGGGCCTTTGAGGAGGCCTAATGAAGTCCAAAGTGTGTCATGATGTGAGAATAGACCTCCCGTGTTTTCCAAGAAAATCCATGTGGTGCTCCCAAGTGGGTGTGGGGGCACATGAACATCCTCATGGGTCTCCAAGTGGATTGAAAATGCCTGTAAACCATATATAAGGGCCAAGATGATGACATAAGTGTTGGTCAAAGTTGTCATTGATGTCAATATGGCATTGTTGGAGATGGCAAATATTCTTGTGATACATGAATAACCCTAACTTCATGCAAACCCTAGAAAACCCTAAGAATGAAGATGATGCATATTCAAGTCACATGATGCATATATTCCTAGCTACATTTATATCCCTATCTTGATCTAATAATGCATGATCTAATGATGCATTTGATGCACGATCTAATAATGCATTATGATAGATGAAGTGCCTTTTTCCATGAAACCCTCCTAGGATCCTAACCCTAGCCATACCCTAACCTATGTCTTGCCTATAAGATGACCTTCGCATCCAGACTAATAAAACCCCAGCCTTTGCATAAATGAAAGTTGAAACCCCAACCTCAGTCCTTGGAAACAAATTCCTAAATAACATCCTATGCCCTAATCATCTATTCCCTAAGTCATTTCTTAAGAAACCCTAGCTCTATCTAAACAACGACAACTCTAGATTTTTGATGCCCAATATAAATCAGTGATGCCCTTGCTTTGGTCCTTGTTCCTTATTTAATGAAGAAGCCTTAATTCTAATAAATAAAGAAATTGCCCTAATCTAGATATTCTTGCATGCCCTAAAATTCCCATGTGAAGATGCTCTAATAAGAAGCCCTAACATTATCCAATTCATACTACATGATGTCCTAGATTCATGAAAAGACATCCTCAAATAAGGGTGTCATGAAAGAAACATGGCTGTCAAAGAAGGAAATTGATATTATTCACAATAGAAATAATTTCTTGAAAGGATTATTCCACAAATATATAAAGGGATTCAAGAACTTTCTAATGAGTCCTTACACACCATATAATTCGTTATCATTGAGGATAAATTTAATATTTTGAAATACACTATTCATCAATCCTACATAAGCCTACCCAAGTTGGCTTCCCCATGGTCATGTCGGCTCTTTTGAAGAGACATGACTGTTCAAAACACTCAAACCACCATAAATATAACTCTGATCTCATTTCTCTAGATATGAAGTCGGTGATCATTTCAGAAAAGAAATTTGGTGAAGATCAACAGAATAGCAAGAGCGCCAAGTAGGACTGTTTGGGAAAAATTCTGTGGTGGACAAAAGCTCGGACCCTTGTGGCAGCAACCTGTGGACTTGTACCTCAGATTGTTGACTACTATAGAAACTTGAATAAAGATCAGTAAGAACAGTGACCATTGCAAAGTCTTTTAGAGGTTGCAACTTGTATCTTTGGTAGCTCGGACGTGTTTTGTGAGAGCATTCCATTCCGGAGTGGACAGTCATCAAAGAAGATAGCTCACAGCTTGGAACCCTGTGATCACCGTTGCAGACCCTCGGACTTTACTGTTGTTGAGACTTGTGGACAGTTTCTCACATTTAAACCTTCGGACTTGTGAGAGAGATACACATTAAACACCTCGGATAAAGGATAGCCACCTCTGGAGCCTCCATTCAAGCTCAGACTACAGGAGGCATATAAAATACTCAATTGCAGTGCAGTAAAAGCCTTGAAAAAGCCTCGGTTTGTGAACACAATTTTGGAGACTAGTTTCAGAATGGACCTGTGGAGGGGACCTCATTACAGCTTGGTGTGTGGACAGAAGAAACCTACATCCTGTAGCTTCTCGGTGGGCTTCCTAGTATATTTTGTGGTGTATTTTGGTAACAATTCTTTTGCCACAAACTTGGACTGTGGAGCACTTTGATTCGGAAGCACTGTGGTACCTCTGATCTGTGTGCTAACTTGTGGCATATGGTTGAGGGCTAGTATTAAGCCTAGTCCAATAGCATGTTGGAGCAACATAGCTTGGAGGGAGGCCACATTACTTGAGGAGGTCTGGAAGGCTATAAAAAAGAATTATGGAGCAACAATTTTGTGTGTATCATTGAAGTCACCCTTGCAGCAGATCTAAAAGGTTATCATTGAAGGAATATTTGAGCAGACTCTTTGGAGCAACCATTGAAGAATCCTTAGAGCAGTTCTTGAAGAGATTCTTGGAGCAGTTTGTAGAACAATTTATGATTGAAGACATTTAGATGAAGGTGTGAAGTGAGTAAGTCTTCGAAGCCTATTGAAGATACTCTTGGAGAAGCCCATTGAAGACACTCTTGGAGAAGCCAACTGAAGTCATCATGAGGTGACCTTGAAGAAAGTTGTTTGGGTAACATGAAGAGCAGTGGTGACACCTTCATGAGAAGACCAAGTTGTCATTGATTAGCTAGGTGCCTTGGATGTTGAAATGTGACAACAAATTGAGTAATTAATGTAATTATGGGTAAATTTGGTTCTTTACCAGCCAGTCAGTTGTATAACGAGAAGAAGTTACGTAACAAAGTGGCCCATATTAATTGGGATGGCCCAATAGGCTTGTAAGGATGGAGAATTATCTTTGAATAATAGATTTCCAATCCCTTGCCCCGTGGAGGTTTCCTTGACACACTGTCAAGGTTTTACCACGTAAAATTTTTGTGTTCTTGTTGTGTGTTAAATTCAGTTTCCTATTCAGTTTTTTGTCTTCCTGTGTGAATGTGTTTAATAGCTATAAAGTTCAATAAGTCGTATCAGAGCATGTCGGGTCATTGAGATCGTTGAGAAACAAGCCCGTAGAACAGCTGCCAAAGAGAGAAAGGGGATCTGCTGCCTGAGAGAACACACCGTCCGAGCCTGTGCGTGATAGAAATTGCTGAAGGTTACTGTCGACGTGTTGGCTGTTGAAGAATAGTTGAAGGCAACATCCTGCCACGCTGAGAAAACCGTAGCCGCCATGTGAAGGAATCTGTTGGCCAAAGAGAAAAGGAAAGAGCCACTTTCTTAAAGCCACACATGAAGTCGAAAGCGAGCCGAGGATAATCTGATTGTGCCGCTGGAGAGAACCTTGAAGAGGAAGGGTCAAGCTGTCGTCGCCTGAGAAATCCGCAAAGGAGAAGAGTTGAGTGTTGGGGCCCTCGAAACCAACGGAATCGTGAAGTTGTGAGTTGCCGAAAGCCGTGAGCCGCCATTTTCCTGGAGTCAAAATCGTGAAGTTGTGAGCCGCGAGTAAAGTCGTCATTTTCCTAATGTTGCAGTTGTAAAAGGCTGCTATCAGTTGCAAAGAGGTCGTTGAGTATGAGAGAGGAGCCAACTGTTTGTTGAAGAATGTAATTAGGTTCGGTCTTCTTTATTATTGTATTTGTCAAAAAAAATTAAATTATTATTAAATGAATTATTAAAACATGGGTTTCATGCTTGGGTCATATTTTAGTTTAAGATCCCAATTATGGACTTCTAGGTTAGTCATTACAGATTTAAATTGATCCATCTTGGGATTTTAAATTATGTAATATTAAGTTGGTCAAAATGGCTCCTCTATCAAGTCATCTTCTTCAAAGTCATGATCCTTCTGGCCTCTTTAAAATATTAAACTTGTCCTCTTTAGCAATAATCTTCAAGTCGGCCTAAACTAAGTCTTCTTCAAGTCGGCTTTACATAAAAGGTCATGTTGGCCTAAATAGGGATGCAACTATTCATGATGCTAAGGTCGGCTCATTTCTATGGACAAAATACTATATATACGAAATTGCAGTTTCACATTACAGCTCAGGAATTTCGGATCACTCTGAAATTGTCGGATTATTTTACAGTGATACAGTTCGGTCTTTTCTTCAAAAGGTAGTCTCGGTGCTAGTATACTCTTGGTGTAATTACAACAATCTTGGTGAAGTGCAATCTCATGAAAACAGTGCTATCACAGTGCTATTTGGAAGGTAGTCTTTGTGTAGTGCAATCTCATAAAGACAGTGCTATTTGGAACCACCATATGATACCACAGAAGATGAGTGAGGAAGAACTCAGTGCTTTCTATGTCATGGTGAAACTACAGTCTTAGAATTATGATGATCTCGGTGCTATTAAATTCAAGGCAATGAGGATGGTTTTCAGTGCAAGCAAAGGAGATCTCATTGTTTTAACAGTGAGGAGATCTCGGTGCTAACACAGTGAAGGGATGATTAGATGGAGGAAGCCTATAGTCTTAAGATCCTGGTCGTCTTACCTTGAATCTACTGAAGGAAGAATTTTGACTGCGTTTTCCCGAAAGAGTGGGGTTTTTCCCTGGCATGTGCCTACACCCTATGTCTTCTTCTATTTGTTTATTGGCATTACTCTTGATGATAAAGAAAGAAAAAAAAAACTAAACATCACAAGATAATGCCATCATAAGAGAAATATTCAACTGCCATTTCTCTAACATGGTTTCAGAGTGAGGTCATGATCAAAAGGCAACTTGAAGGAGGACTACTCTACAGTAAGCTAATTAAGAGACACCTGGAAGGACATCTGCTCTATAGAATCGATATCTCAGTGCTCATAATTAGAGATCATATTAAATGGTTCAATACAATGAAGAGTATCTCAGTAATTAAGCTTAACAACAATACCACAGTTCAATGGCAGACCTTATAACCTGACATTGGATGCACCACATTTTGGACACGATTGCAGAAGGTCGAAAATTACAAGGATCATGATTACAGGTTCGATGCAAAACTTCAGTTCTACAGTGGCTCGTTGAAATAATTATGACAGTGGCTCGGTGTGCTATCATGATTATGTTGAGATTTTGTGTATTTGGGGTAGCATCAGTTGTGCTCTAGCTCCCAAATTTTGTAGAGGGACTAGAGTACACTTGATCTACAAGACCCAAAAATTGATTTGGGAAATTTCATCTGGTTTAGGAGATATTAAATTAATTAATTACTTTAATGTATTTCCTAAGTTAAAACTTAGGGAACTTAACTAATTAAAGTGAATTTAATTAAACATGTGATGAAATTGTCTTAAGTCACACGGATCAAGCTTTCTTTTAATCTTAGCCATTGATTCAAGATTAGATCATGGCCGTTGATTTGTCAACGAGAAAAGTATAAAGGAAATGCTTGGGGTCATTTGTAAAGACACACAGAGGCAGAGCACTGAAGCTAAGCTGAGATTCTAGGGCAAGGTTTGCTAAGAATATCAGAAGTGTTTCAGCTGCAGAGAGGGGAATTTAGGCCAAGGAGATGATCTGATCCTGGAGTCTAGAATACACAAGAGTCAAGGATCAACTCAAGGACATCGCAAAAGAAGGCAGTAGCAGCAGCAGCAAGCACAACGCAGTCCCTCCAAGGACAGTGTGATTTTCAGTAGGAGACCCTCTAGGGTTACACAGAGACCCTTCAGAGGCAGCGTAGTGACTACGTCACCTAGTCTGGGGTAACACAATCCCTTCCGGAATAGTGCTGAGGGTTTGGAGGACTTCAGAGGCTGACGCAGAGGCTTTCAGGGGCAGCGTTGGGGTTTCTAGGCCCTAATCTTGGCTGAGTTCTGTAAATCTCGTTTGAGGGTGTGGATCAGTCATTATTTTGGCCCTAGATCAACCTGTGCGTTGTAGATCTAGTGTTTTCTTTGTCGGGTTTTTCATATCTGGAACCTAGATTTGTGTATTCAGAAATATTTTTAATAATAAGACCCTCCAGCAGCTAGAAACCGGTTTTCCCACACTGGGTTTTTCTGAGGACTATTTGTCCAGAAATAACTGTCACTTTGTCAATGTGTGCATGTGCTTATTCTAGATTTGGATTGGTAGAGATATGTTATGTGTTTTGCTTCGATTTTAACTTGAATTTATTCAGTTAATAACTTGTCTAAGTAGGAGGAGCATAACTGGATTAACAGTAATAGTTTCTGCATAAAGTATAAGATTCAGAAATTTCTACATGGTATCAGAGTAATTGCAGATCTAGGAGGGTCACCAACAGAAGAGACTGAAGGATCTAGCTGCAAGAAGTAGCTGGAAAAGCAGCAGAAACACAGATTTGAAGGGACATCGCAGTTTTCAGACGCAGATCCATGCAGAGGGAAGGGTGACGTTGTCCAGCACTGTGTCCTAGCAAGCCCACATAATTACTGCGAAGAGGCAATTCAGAAACAACGCTAGATCAGTCTAAAGCCAGCTAGTGTGATTCAGATCTGAATCTATCAGATCCAGAAAAGACTGCAGAAACACTGCAAAAATTCAGAAGAGCTGGTGGGGTTAAAATTATGAAGTTTTCAGATTTTTAGCCTTAGCACAAGTGACAAAGAGCAGGAGGAGATCAACTTCTCAGAGAGTTTCTTGCCAAAGGAAACTTGCAGTTTGATCAGAGGATCAAAGAAGACGCTGAATCATAGTTGATTTGGTGGATTTCCAAGAAGGGAAATCAGTTGTCAAAGAGAGCAGAAGGTGCTTGTTTCACCAAGGGCCTTAGATCCATTTCTCTAGCAAAGCAAAAAGGAAGTTCTGACAAATTCTGAGCAGATGGCTCCTCATGGACTGCGTGATTAGGATAGGCTGGATGGCCTCTCAAACTTTTCAGTTTGGAAGGCAAGGATCCTGATTGTCCTTGAGGCATACAATCTAAGAGACCATGTAGAGCAGACTCTGGCCACACCGACAGATGCAGATCTCCTAAGGAAGCATAAGGAAGCTGCTGGGCATGCCAAGCGGTTGATTATGGATGGTATCAAGGACCATATTGTACCACATGTAGCTGAGAAGACGACAACTAACGAGATGTGGAAGGCCTTGACTTCTCTATATGAGGGAAAGTCTATCCAACGAAAAATGTTGTTGGAGATCCAGATGAGGTTATTCATGATGACCAAGGGAGAAGATATGGAACATTTTCTCTTCAGATTGCAATCAAACAGAGATCATCTGACTGCAACGGGTGTAACGGTGGATGATGCTGTGATAGTCAGGATTGCCCTCAATGCAGTCACAGATGAGTGGGAAACCTTTGTCCAAAGTATCTTGGGCAGAGCGGACCTCCCAGATTGGGATAGCTTGTGGTCAATTCTGCGTCAAGAAAAACTCCGCAAATTCACCAAGAGGCAACACAGCCCAGGATTCAACAAAGTGAAGAAGGAAGATGAGGAAGATGCGGCCTTGGCATCAAAGAAGCACCAAAGAAGAAGAAGGATCTTTCAAAGATCAAATGCTTCCAGTGTGGTGAAATGGGACATTTTGCCAGCCATTGTCCTCAAAAGAAGAAGGACAAGGAAGCATCTTCTTCCAAAGCAGCTGTGGCAGATGATGGGTCAGAAGATGATGCAACCATGAGTGCTCATGAACCACAGAGGTGGGGTGACATGGACATGTAGAGGAGCTATATGGAAAAGAGGCGGGATCCTTGAGCAGCTCATCTTTTGGATCACATGCGAGCTATGACAACCTTAAGACAATAGCGAGACAAGTGGAGTTGTGGGTGCATAGATCACAGATGAGGCAGAAGCAGAGGCAAATCTGAAGACTGGGAGGAGCAGTGCAGAGCAAAGCAGCAGCAACGAAGCAGTATCAGCGCAGAGGCTAATGTGACTTCAACAGCATAGTGCAATGCTACTTACGCAGTGCAGAGCTGCAGCAACACAGAAAGCTTCAGAGGGACAATACAGTGCAACAACAGCGTGATAGATTTCAACACAAGGAGCTGATGTGACTTCAGTAGTGCAGAGGGAGTTTGATTACGCAGGCAAAGTTGTAGTTGTGCATCGTTCTTTAGATGCCAACACAGATCTGTAGCCTATGGAGCTTCAGTGATGAGGATGCAGCCCATCTGACTTGTTTGTCAAAGATTGGGTAGGAGATTCAGTTGTTTCTTTCAACAACTGAACTTGCAGTACAGCAAATCAACAGTGGCAGTGCTATGAGAAGTGCAGATGCAACATATTGAGAGGGAGCTGCAGTACAGTGGTTGCAGTGGCAGTGGCAAAGTCATGGGCAGTAGTACAGAATGGCAGCAACAGTGCAGAGTTGAGTGGCAGCAGGCCAAGCTTCAGCAGCACAGAACCAGTGTCCAATATCATGTAATGCATAAGTGTGATGTATTGCTAGAGCACACCCTTGATGCTAAGAGGGAGTGTTGAGATTTTGAGTATTTGGGGTAGCATCAGTTGTGCTCTAGCTCCCAAATTTTGTAGAGGGACTAGAATACGCTTGATCTACAAGACCCAAAAATTGATTTGGGAAATTTCATCTGGTTTAGGAGATATTAAATTAATTAATTACTTTAATGTATTTCCTAAGTTAAAACTTAGGGAACTTAAACAATTAAATTGAATGTAATTAAACATGTGATGAAATTGTCTTAAGTCACACAGATCAAGCTTTCTTTTAATCTTAGCCATTGATTCAAGATTCGATCATGGCCGTTGATTTGTCAACGAGAAAAGTATAAAGGACAAGCTTGGGGTCATTTGTAAAGACACACAAAAGCATAGCACTAAAGCTAAGCTGAGATTCTAGGGCAGGGTTTGCTAAGAATACTCAGAAGTGTTTCATCTACAGAGAGGGGAATTTAGCACAAGGGGATGATCTGATCCCGGGATCTAGAATACACAAGAGGCAGAGATCAGCTCAAGAACAACGCAAAAGAAGGCAACAACAACAGCAGCAAGGATAGCGCAATCCCTCCAAGGACAATGTGATTTTCAGCAGGAGACCCTCTAGGGTTACGCAGAGACCCTTCAAGGATAGCGTAGTGACTGCATCACCCAGTCTGGGGTAACGCGGTCCCTTTCGGAGCAGCGCTGAGGGTTTGGAGGACTTCAGAGGCTGACGCAAAGGCTTTCAGGGCCAGCACTGGGGTCTCTAGGCCCTAATCTTGCTGAGTTTTGTAAATCCCGTTTGAGGGTGTGGATCAGTCATTATTTTGGCCCTAGATCAGCCAGTGAGCTGTAGATCTAGTGTTTTCTCTGTCGGTTTTTCCAGATCTAGAACCCAGATTTATGTATTCAGAAATATTCTTAATAATAAGACCCTCCAGCAGCCAGAGACTGATTTTCCCGCATTGGGTTTTTCCGGGAACTATTTGTCCAAAAATAACTGTCACTTTTTCAATGTGTGCATGTGCTTATTCTAGATCTGGATTGGTGGAGATCTGTTTTGTGTTTTGCTTCGATTTTAACTTGAATTTATTTAGTTAATAACTTGTCTAAGTAGGAGGAGCATAACCGGATTAACAGTAATAATTTCTGCATAAAGTATAAGATTCAGAAATTTCTACAGATTACAGTGGCTCAGTGTGATGACTATAACGGTGGCTTGGTGTGATGACTATAACAGTGGCTCAGTGATAGGATAAGAAAGAAAGATCGAACAGTAAGCCAATATCTCAGTAAGGTGATATTGTGACCTCATACTACAATAACACTCTCTATGAATCTCAGTGATGAAACCTGTCATGAATATTCTGTGCTATAATGATGATTTGATACTTGATACTTGGTGCTACATTTCTCGATGGAATGATGTTATCTCAGATATATTACCTCGGTGATATGATATCACAGTCATAATATCTCAGTGTGATAAGACCTCAATGCAGTCCTTATTACAATAAAGATGACAGTGAAGGTGCTATTTCAGTTCGACAGTATTTGAGGGCTCCTACATACTAAAGCAGTCACAATGAATGGTATCCTACAACAGTCATATTGCTCTCCCTTTATAATATCTCACAGTCAAAGATCTATTTCACAGTAACTTCACATTACCGTGGACTTGATCCAGATTTATGCAGGAATGCAACAAAATACACATGTAACCATAAATACAAATATGCAACGGAAATAACACTTCATTTCATTAATATCAAAGAACTGAAATTTGCTTACAGACAGAATATAAATAAACTAGCTAGGGTGTTGGTAGCTTATCTCTGAGAAGAGATGTGGCAGCTACAAGCCTCTGAACTAAGTTACAATGAAGCTCGAGGGCCTATTTATTATTTAGAAACAATGGAAAACCCTAAACATCCAAAACCCTAACCCTAGAAGATGAAGCGCTAAAACTATGGGCCCCGTTTGGGTAAATTGGTGTTTCAACTTCCCGGGGACGTAACTTTGGCATACAATCTCCATTTGATGCGCTCAAAAGCTCGTAACTTTGGCTCGGCCACTCTCGGTTTCCCAAAAAACATTGTTTAGGGCCTCAAAATAGCTCCGGAAGTTCAGGACTCGAAAAACTGTCAAAAATAGTAAGTTGTGCCGAAACTAAAAAAATGAAAGAGACAATGATGGGGCCCCAAGTGGAATAGGTGGGTGGCCACCCATATCCACCTGGATCAGGACTAGTCTTGGTAAAATCTATCACAGTCTCAGTACCCAAGGACAAAGACATCTCCACATAAGAATTCAAAATTCTACGGGAATCAAGTAAGTATTACAACAAGTCAAATCAAAGGTATGCAGCTAAAAGGTAAGTATAATTCTAGATTTGCATATATCTAGTTTAAATTATGACCCTTAGATAGCACACAAGAGTCTTAGGTTTTACAAAGTAGTTTAGATATAAAATAAATATCTTCTTGTCAAATTATGTTGATCCTAGATATCTTAGAATCTCATCCCTCATGGTTATATAAAGGATCTAACTTGAAATATCAAAATATGCTCTTCATATCATGGTTTGCTTGATAGTATGCATTGTAGGTATAGTAGACCATGATTCAAGAATCATGGAGAAGGCTTCAAGGAGCAAACAAGAGGGCTACACAAGTCAAAAGGTTTGTCAAAGAATCTAAGGTCTGTATTGAAAAGTATAGTCTTAGTACTCTCTTTAAAATATCTATTTTATACGTTACTAACTATTGATATGTCTAGCACTACTGAATCCTAAAAGGATTTTAGTTTGGGATGATTTATCACCTAATGAATCTACCCACGTTATACACCTCTAATTGCTTATATAAATAGAACCTTAGGGAGGTTCTCTAGAAACCCTAACCTAAGGGTATATGAAACCCTAAACTTATTTAGGGCTATTTCTACTCTTATTAATATTTTGATAATGTCGAGTTTGGGATTTTGATAAGATCATGAAAGCTCTAAACTTGTGGAGTTAATATGATGTTGTTTGAAATCTCGAACCTTGAAGTTTGATATAATAAGGGCATGCTTTGAAAATAATCTTAGGTTTTGGCAAAATCCTTGTTATGAAAAGTCCTAGGAGTAAAAACCTAGGTATATGTTCTCTTGATTGAATCCCTAGCCTAGTCTAGGTCAATATGTGTCTAATGCATAAATGTTGACTAACATGTGAGGTGCTTATAATGGTAATCTCCCAGATATGTGTTTTGACCTATTTTCTAATGTTCCTAAGAATCTAGGGTTTGGAAACAAACCTTAGTCAAAGTTTGAAAGATCTAGGATAATGATCGAAAAGTCTAGGGTTTATAACTAAGTCCTAGTAATGATTAAATTCTCTAGTATGTATGTTAATTTGAATATAATGTGTGCTGAGAATTTATAGATGATGAAATCTAGGGTTTAAATCAAAGTTACTTATGATGTGTTTATTAAATTCTAGGATGTATATTAAGCCCTAGTAGAAGCTCTTCATGATATGTTTTGATAAATGATTTGAAATCTAGGGTATGCATCTAACTCTAGTGAAATCTGATCATGTCTGAGTTGTGTCTGACTTTATTGTATGAAATCTAGGATTTGTATGAATCCCTAGTGAAAAGTCTATTATGTGAGCTTTAGAAGTTATCTTGTAAATCTATGTTGGTTCTAGGGTTTGCTATATGTTGTAGTAAGGTATGTTATACCTTCGAAGTAACATTGAAACCGTAGGTAAGAATAAAAGATATTATGAAGTAGTCTAGGGTTTATGATAAAAGTCCCTAGAAAAATGTTAAACATTGTATGTCTCTTATTTGGGTATCTAATATAAAGATGAAAATGCTCCCGTGATTTTGATATGGCTAAATTTATGCTTCTATAGTGGTGGTTGTACTTGCTGTCTAAAGTTGTGCAGGTACATCATAAAGATGAGAAGCTGATAAGTATGATGAAAAGGATGAAAGCCATGAAAGATTCTCCAACACCTAAAGTAGAAGTAAATATCCCTAGATTAAGAGGGAGCCTGGATAAAAGTTGATCTCCCTAGATTAAGAGGGAGCCTAGATAAAAGAAGAAATGGTTATGATTCTCTAATTCATGTATCATGCACTAGACCAGGACTAACATCCGTAAGTCTTAGTGAAGTCCATGAGTAAGAATCATAGTCATGGTTGGAGAATATATTATGGAAAGATATGTTGCTACATGTAAAGTAGGAAGAGAAATCTTCTCTTGAAATATTCTATTGATAATCCTACTGGAATTAGTTGAAGGGCAGCATCAAAACCCCGTAGCTTGTTTTGATTATGCATTATTGATGATTGGGGTTTGTGTTTGCACAGGTAAATCTCTCGAAGGACTTGATAGCACGCTGGATACAAATCAGTTTGATTGGGAGAGATTGGTTGTTCTTGATCTCCTGGATCAAGGTGTGTTGAGGCTTTGCAAGTGAAGCATTACTGGAGGCTTTGTGAGTGAAACATTGCCTGAAAATGTTGCGACTTTGCAAGTGAAGCATTGCCAGAGGCTTTGTGAGTGAAGCATTGCCTGAAAATGTTGTGTTGAGGCTTTGTGAGTGAATCATTGTCTGGAAAGACATCGGGTCGACACTTTGTGTTGATGTCTTGTTGGGAGGGTGGCATCAGGTGGATGTGCACCTAGTTCCCTTGGTTGATGGTGTTGATTTTTGAGCATCAGAAAGTGTTCCAAGTCTCAAACTTTGCAAGGAGGCTTGGACATTAGTATTCCAAAGAACCCAGAAACCGTTTGTAGAAATTCCACTCGGTTCACGACTTATTAAAATAATTAATTATTTTAATGGAGACCCTAAGTCTAAACTTAGGGAGATTAAATAATTAAAGGGCATTGATAATTCAGAGTGGGAATCTTCTAGAAAACAAATATCAAGTCAAGTTTTAATCTTAGCCATTGATTAAACATCTAATTTGGGTCATTGAATCACCAACGAGAAGGTTATAAAAGAAGGCTTGAGGGTCATTTGGAAAATAAGCCGGGCATACACTCAGTACTCGAAAGAGATCAATTCTAAAGTAAGAGAATTCGATCTCAGTGGGAGAGTTGCAGGGTGAGGATTTGCAGAGGCAGAATGAGGAGGGAGTCAACAAGTAATTGAGGTCAGGGACAAAGGGACGCAGTGGGTCACAGGAGGCAGCTCTGGGCTGCAGCGTAGTGAACCCACACAGAGCCTACGCGGACTTACGTAGTCCAACACAGGGACTGTGTAGAGAAACACACAGACAGACACAGGAGATAATAGAGGTTGATCAGGGTGTCAGAGATTTGTCAGGAGGAGCCGAGAATTCTATCTCAGGTGTTTCAGATTTTATCTGCTAGTATTTTCCTTGTAAAGAAATCATTTGCTGAAGAATTTAATAAAACCCTCATCTGCTGCACTGGTTTTCCCGCATTGGGTTTTTTCGGGGAAAATTGTCCAAAAATAACTGTGTACATGTGATTGATTCATGAGCTTATGTCCTTTACTCTTTACTTCTCTGCATATATGTTTGTGAATGTTGTAGTAGTATCTATTTCGATATTTTCCAGAAGATTTCTGAAAATAAATTATTGAAATAATAAGTAGGAAGAATAAATCTATCACTGCAACTGTATAGTTTTCAGATTGAAAATTTCACATGGTATCAGAGCCAGAGATGAGTAATAGGAACGAAGAATCAACTAGTGGACAAAATTCTATCGCTGCAGTAGCAGTGCAGAAGGGTTCACGCAGTCCTCTGGGGAGGGAAAGAAACATGATAGCATAGATGGATCACGATGTCTCTGTTTTGGCATCCAGACTTGAAGAAGAATTTTGTTAAAATTGGACAACTAGGTCCAAACTCCGGGTTGTACTACTCAAATGACGATCCCAATATTTTCATTGGATTCCTCTTTCAGAGAGGTGTAAGATTGATCTAAAGATCATCTCGATCGGCTGAGTAGAACATGTACTTTGAATTTATTCCACTTATGTGCTAGGTCAGCCTGGAATAAAATATAGACTTAAATGTCTTAAAGGACGTGTCACACACCCCCAAAGATTCCTATATATTGGAGAGACTAAGAGTTCATTTGATACACATTCTTGTGGAGGAATTCTCTCTCTCTGGATAGCGTTGGAGTTGTGATATATATGGACTGTTCTTTGTTTGGGTTGTTCTGGGTTATGTGTGACACGCTTGGCTGAATGACCTATTGGAGACTTTGCTAGTAGAAGCATCCTGCTGATCGCCGTAATGCCACCATTTATTATCTCTATTTTGGCTTGTCTTCTATCAATCTATTACTATGTTCTTTCTACTTCAGTATTGTGTGCCCTAATCTGAAATGGCATAGAACATATGCAGAAATTAACATGGTATCAGAGCTCGGTTAAGACAAAGCCCAATTTATGTTAAAAGCAATCATCGATTTATTAGATCCATTGTGGGCAACGTTACCTCTAGAAAAGGATTTGGTGGAGAGGAGGATCTTATGCCCTAGCTGTAGCACAGGAGAAGGCAGAACAACGTGGGGACAAGGGTTTGTTTCAGGGTTAGACAGGTTCTGAATTGCTATGGGAGAGGCCCAGTGTGGCCGAGTTCTTGTAGGGTAAATGTTGCTATTTGGTGATTGTTTGAGCTGTGAACAACACTGTTTTGGAGGTCAGTTGCTACAAGAGTGCTGTTGTGCTACGCCACGGGCCATAGCTCTACAACTGGGCTTGCGTAGAGTGGTCAAGGGTGTGTCGCAACCCTATAAGGGCCTATTTTGAGACACGCAAGCCACCATTAAAAGTCGGGTATGATCTTAAGAAAGCCCGAAGCCGAAAGCGGGGAAAATAAGAAAAGGCAGAAAAGTTTTTTTCTTATGGAACCTACTAGCAAACCTGTTGGTAAAGACAGGCATGGGATTTGTCGTTATAGGCAGAATTATAGGAAGCTATTGACAGAGTGGCCTCACCAGATTTTGGATGTCGTGTACATTGAAAATTCGAGTAGATTGGACGAGTTTGAATCTGCAGGCGGACGAGACATCGTGGTAGCGGAGGGTCGAATTTATGAACCCGCGAAACCAAATTTAACCCAAAGCACGCGGGAAAAGAGCCGTCTAAGTTTGTTAAGCCGTCGCCTCTGAATTTTGGGCTCAAAACAACTCGGACAAGGGACGCCAAAGAGCAAAATGTCTTGCATGCCCTCTACGCAAGTTTTGGACATGGCACTGGTTAAAATTATCACGATGGAACCCGCAGCAGAGTTGATTTCAAATCAAAAGGAAGGCCGACAACTTTGAGATCGGAAGCCTCGCTTATTGGGTTGGTATTCCACAGTGGTTGATCTCGAGGAATCATCACACCGTGAATGACTATTACAAGTGTCGAAGTCCCAATAAATATTCTGAATGGCTAGAATATGCGCAAAATGGAATCTTCAGGCATGGGCGAGGAGGAGCGTAATGGCAGAATGTTATCGCCCGTCCACGGTCTCTGTAGCATGTGGCAAAATCTATAGGGTCGTGCCGTAGATTGGGCCAGAAGAATGTCTGAAAATTCGACTTTCCGGCATGATCACGAAACTTCAATAATGAATATGGTCACAACACTTCAATAATGAATGGTATGTCTTTCAATCGACTCCCTGGAAACGTAAAACTCTTGAAGAAATTCACCTTTGAAGTAACAACTTAAAGGGCCATGTCAAGAGAAGCAAAAATCTGTTTTTTTTTTTTTTTTTCTCAGAATTTGCTGAAGATATAAGTGTAGTCACTCATATATACATTCCTGTGATAATACATTTAAGCCGACCTATGAAATTCTTCAGCTTGGCTTGTGCTAAAGTTCTTGGTTCGAATCGTACATTCACTTGTGGCCTCAGTTTAATTCAGGATAAAAGGTCATCAACGTTGGCCCTTCCCCAATATCATTATTTGGGAGTTGTTGATCCTCTTTTCAGACATATACTTTATCTTGAAGACCTACTGTATCATCATTAAAAGAAGAACGACCTGAAGATGTCCGTGAACAGATTTTTTTCTCTCATACAAAGAATCTTGTTTGACTTATAAAATAGGTCAAAGGTCTGTAAGAATCAAAATCCTGAAGGCAGAAGAAAGATTGTCCTATCTCAGAAATCTGAATAAGGTAGGTGTGATTCAGATCAAGTGCCAATAAGGGCTCTATTAAGTAAATTTAGAGGAACAATACATACTTCACCAAGGCAAAACTCAGAGTAAATATCTTGAGCACTTCACTCAGCTAAGAATGCTTGTAATATCAATATATGATTCTGTTCATTGTTTTTTCAGAATCATTGTTGTATGGTCAAAATCGGTGAGACTGTCAAATATAATTACAACAAGGGTTTTTGTGAGCAGCTGGATGTGCAGCAACACTAATCTCTGAATGAAGTCTTGGCCCCAACCCTGTACTTTTCTAAGCAAAAACCGAGTGCCATCTTGTAGAGGAGAAGCCGCAGTCTTCTAGATAGATTTTGGAGTGTTTAGGGCTATCACAAAACTTGTGGGTGCCCTAACCTGAATAGTGACATATGGCATAATATGTATGACCATGAAGTTTGAAATCTTCAGTACTGTATGGCAGTATGACAATGATGAAGAAGATAGTGATGGGTGCGATAAAATTATGGCATCATCGTAATCAGCGATATGACAGTGATGACAATTCTATAGTCGCAATCTTGAGCAGCTAAATCTGTCATTCTATGTCATTGTCATTATGACAGTGACATAGACAGTCACCCATGATTACGAAATTCATATTAGCAGTAAGCCGGTGACAGTATCAGTCCTACATTGGAGCGTAAGAATAAACTTAACTAAGAAGTTTTCGCAGCTTTCTGTCACGTTGTTAGAATCTTGATCAGCAAAGCCTGTGAAGTTTCGATCAAATAGTGTAAATGATATATGCATGATAGCTAGATGACAGTATGTGGCTATGAGTCTTGATGGCTTTGACCGTGTGAAAATAAGACCCCCTTCCTAATTCGTGTCTGGGATGCCCTCATTTAAAATAGATGTCTTCTCTCGAGAGAGAAGCTGGCATTAAGAGGGAGAATACAACTGTATATGCTCCTGAGCTATTATCATTGCTGAAAGAAGATCCTCATGGCTCAAAGACATATGGCTTCAGAGCAGGAAATTCCGGAAGAAAACCAAGAAGCCATATAGATACCAGGGGTATCTAGCTGCCATGAGTTCAATATGATACTATAAAACATCAAGTTTGGATAGATGATAGGATGATGTCTGGGATATGATCCCTAGACCACATGACAAAAGCTATTGTCACCTCGTTATAAGATCAAGCATGGATCTGATGGAGGTGATGAAAAAGTCCAAGGCAAGATTCATTGCCCGTGACAAGCGGAGACTATGATGACATATTTGTACCGGTGGCTTGATATACCATCATCCGATCTGTTGCTACCCTTGCTGCTACGCAAGGACGGAAGCAACCTCTAGATGGATGTGAAGACCGCTTTTTGGCATGGAGTGATAAAGGAAGAGGTGTATGTAGAACAACCTCTGGGGATCAAATTCCAGGATCGGGACACCCAGGTCTGCAGGTTGAAGAAATCCCTCTATGGGCTTAAGCAAGCACCCAGAGCTTGGTACAAGAGGATAGATAGCTACCTGATGAAGTTGGGCTTCACTCGTAGTAATGTTGATCCAAACCTTTACTTCAAGGTTGATAGAGAAAAGCCTCTCATTTGGGTGTTGTATGTGGACGATCTCTTCCTGACAGGTGCTAACTCTCTCATTCATCAGTGCAAGAGGGAGTTCGCTGCTGAATTCAAAAGGAAGGACCTAGGACTGATGCACTACTTCCTAGAACTGGAAGTCTGGCAGAGACCTGGCGAGATTTTCCTTTCTCAAGGAAAACTTCTAGTATGAGCTGATATGGTGGACTGTAAGTCCGTATCGACTTTGATAAAGCTCAACGTTAAGAAGTGGAGTGGCAGCGCTGCTGGGCCCGTGCAAAGCAAATCCTACTGAGTATCTTCAACTCGTAGGGGCCCTGATGTTCTTAGTGAACACCCGTCCGGACGTATGTTGTGTAGTGAACACTTTGAGTCAACACATGGTTGATCATAACATTCATTGGGTTGGTGCCAAGAAACTCTTGAGATATCTCTGAGGCACGATAGACCATGGGCTAAGATACACTGCTGGGAGTATGACACTTCATGGATATACTGATGCCGATTGGGCTGGTAGTGTTGTGGATTGTAAGAGCACATCTGGATGCTACTTCACAAGTAGATCTGCTTCGGGCAGGAAACGAAAGACGGTAGCCTTGAGCACCGCTGAGGTCGAATACATTGCAGCATGTATGGCCCATTGTAAAGTCACTTGGTTGTGAAAGCTCTTCTGTGAGTTGTTCGAGCATGTGCTAGATGCCACCGTTATCATTTGTGATAACTAGAGGGGGATTCTTTTGTCATAGAATCTCGGGTTCCAAGATTAATCCAAGCACGTTGATGGCTGATACCACTTTATCCGAGATATGGTACAACGAGGCGCCGTAAGGCTCGATCATATAGGAACTGATGAGCAAGTTGCGGATATTCTCATTATGCCCTTAGGGAAGGTCGTGTTCCTAACCTTTCGTGAGAATCTTGGAATCATGGAACGATCCTATTCTGAGGATCCTGTTGGACGATGAGCTCTAGGAGCTCCAAGGGGGTTTCAGGGATAGCTTTGGTGCTATAAGCAACCACTGGGCTAGGCTTGCCGAGCCTAGTTGGTGTGTTTCTACCCCACCATGATGATATTGAGATGGTTTACCTCTCTCTGATCTGTGCCCCGTATGCATCCTACCCATGGAGTTTCGGACTCGTGGGAAGTACCTCGCATTTGGCCAATGAGGTGGGAAATGTGAATAGAGACCATAGCAAGACCGATGGATGCATCGGAAATCGCCATACTCTCTATGTCTAGGATGGCACATGTCCAACCACTTGATCTGGGATCAAGTTTAGCGAGGTTTCAGACCTCCAACTGACTTCGGGTCAGGTAAACCAACTTTGGGTTGGTGTGAGACTCTTTGTGAGTCCTATAGAGGTTTCGGAACTCTGGGCTAAATTTGTCAGCCGGGTATGATGTCTTTGTGACTAACCCACTTCTGTTCTAAAATAAAGAGGCCAGCAAAGCAAGTTACAGCGGGATGACACACGATGTTTGGATTGCACTTGTGGACGGAGTTCTCCCTAGTTGAGAGGGAGTGTTAAAATTGGACAACTAGGTGCAAACTCCGGGTTGTACTGCTTAGATGACGATCCCAATATTTTCATTGGATTCCTCTTTCGGAGAGGTGTAGGATTGATCTCAAGATCATTTCGATCGGATGAGCAGAAAATGTACTTTGAATTTATTCCACTTATGTGCTAGGTCAACCTGGAATAAAATATAGACTTAAATGTCTTAAAGGACGTGTCACACACCCCCAAAGATTCCTATATATTGGAGAGACTTAGAGTTCATTTGATACACATTGTTGTGGAGGAATTCTCTCTCTCTGGATAGCGTTGGAGCTGTGATATATATGGACTGTTCTTTGTTTGGGTTGTTCTGGGTTATGTGTGACACGCTTGGCTGAATGACCTATTGGAGCCTTTGCTGGTAGAAGCATCCTGCTAATCGTCGTAACGCTACCATTTATTATCTCTGTTTTGGCTTGTCTTCTATCGATCTATTACTATGTTCTATCTACTTCAGTATTGTGTGCCCTAATCTGAAATGGCATAGAACATATGCAAAAATTAACAAATTTTCTTGTGGATCAAGCACAGCTCCTTCTGAAGTCTGGAACATTGACAATGGAGCTTCTGCTCACATGACGGGAGTGCGGGAATGTTTATCCGACTACCGAGAGGAGTAGATGAGTTTTAAAATAACTATGGGTAATAAAGCAAAATATACCCCTATTGGGAGAGGTACCATAGTATTTCAGACTGAGGCTGGAAATAAGATCCAGACCACTAATGTACTGCATGTGCCCAGGTTGGGTATGAACTTGCTCTCAGTGTCTTAGGTTCAAAACCAAGGTTATGACGTCTACTTTATTGGCAATAGGGTCTACGTCAAACACCCTAGTTGGAAGAAGAAGGCACATATCGGGGTAAGAAGCATCAAACTTTATAAGTTGCAACTTGAATCTCCAATGGCACTAGTTGGCAGCACAGATGAAACAAACCTAAATGAGCCATGGCACAGAAGAATGGGCCATTTGCATCATGGGGCATTAAAAATTCTCCAGAAGACTGTCATAGGAGTTCCAGAGCTGAGCACAAAACAGGATGATGTCTGCAAAGGGTGCGTATTGGGAAAGTATGCCAAGGCAACGGTGCGTATTGGGAAAGTATGCCAAGGCAGCGTATCAGAGAAGCAACAATGGGGCTAAGGGTGTATTGGACTTGATACAATCGGACATCTGTGGACCAATGTCCACTAGAGCTCTTAGTGGTACCGAATACTTCGTCACCTTTATTGATGACCATTCCAGGAAAACCTGGAGCTACTTTTTGAAGACCAAGGACGAAGTCTTCAGTTGGTTTAAAGAGTTTAAAGCTCTAGCAGAAAATCTGACAGGAAAGCGGATCAAGGTGTTGCGATCAGACAATGGTGGTGAATACATAGACAAGGAATTCATTGGGTTTTGCATAAGGGAAGGTATAAAAGAGAGTGGATAGCTCCATACAATCCGGAGAAGAATGGCATGGCAGAAAGGACGAACAAGACTATTGTCGAAGCGACACAGGCAATGTTGTATGACCAAGACATGCCCAAATTTCTGTGGGTTGAAGCTTGTAATACAATTGTTTATGTTTAGAACAGGACTTCTCACGCTGCATTGGGAAAGATCACGCCGAAAAGTGTCTTCATTGGCAATAAGCCTAAAGTGAGTCACTTCAGGATCTTTGGCAGTACAACTTATTGTCATGTGCCCAGTGAGAAGAGGAAGAAGTTGGAAATGACTGCAAAAAAGGGGTATCTGGTAGGATACAGTGAGAATGCAAAGGCATATCGCATCTACATTCTTGAAAGCAGGAAAGTCGTAGTGCAGAGGGATGTGAAATTCAAGGAAGAGAAGGCCTTCTGAAGATCCCGCGAGTTGCCTTTTGCTACACAGTTTGAGGAGGATCCGCTAGTTCAGCCTCAACAATCAGCGACAAAAAATCCAGTTGCCTCTCCAAGGCATGGGGATCCAAGGGACGTGTCTCCCGAGGATTTGCAAGAGAGAGAGCCGGTAAATACGCCCACCACTAGTGGAATAACGAACAGGGAACTACGACAGATTCTGAAAGATGCAGAGGACTTTGTTGGAATCCCCCGAAATGAGAATAGATAGCGTAAGCAACCTGAGAGGTATCAAGCCTTGGTTGCTCAAGTCGGAGAACCTTCCAGTTTTTAGGAAGCAGCTCAGCACCAGCTGTGGGTAGATGCAATGGTGGAAGAGTACAATTCCATCACGACGAATGATGTCTGGGAAGTGGTCCCCAGACCTCAGGAGAGATCAGTTATAGGATCAAGGTGGATCTACAAGGTCAAGTATGATGTAGATGGAAGAATCGAGAAATTTAAAGCCAGGTTTGTGGCTGAGGGGTATGTTCAAAAGGAAGGGATCAATTATGAATAAACCTTCATAATTGATACACCTATATCATATCTGTGATATCCCTTGCTACGCAGATGGGATGGGAGATTCACCATCTGGACGTCGAGACGACATTCCTGAATGGGTTGATAGAGGAAGAGGTGTATATAGAATAACCAGAAGGCTTCGAGACACATGATCAGAAGACCCATGTGTGCAGACTAAAGAAAGCATTGTATGGACTGAAGCAAGCTCCTAGAGCCTGGTATGGTCGAATTGAAAACTACTTGCAGAAAATGGGATTCGTCAAGAGTGACGCTGATTCCAATATCTACTATCTAAGAGTAGGGAGTGAGCCTCTGATATTGGTTTTATATGTAGATGATCTATTCTTGACAGGATCATCAAGGCTCATCACAGACTGCAAGAAGAATTTGGCTGAGGAATTTGACATGAAGGATATAGGAAGGATGCACTATTTTCTCGGGTTGGAAGTGTGGCAGCAAAATGGAGAGATCTTTCTTGGTCAAGGAAGATACACTACAGAGATTCTGAAAAGGTTTCAGATGGAGGATTGTAGGCCCATGACAACTCCAATGATCACCAACTGGAAGAAAATCGACACGTCTGAAGATGATGAGGATGATCCTACGTTGTATAGGCAGCTAATAGGATCGTTGATGTATCTGGTAAACACAAGGCCAGACATCTGTTATGCTGTAAATACCCTTAGTCAGTTCATGGTAGAACCTAAGAGGGCTCATTGGGCAACAACCAAGCATGTTCTCAGGTACCTTCAAGGAACAATCAAGCTTGGATTGAAGTACACCCGTAGCAGTGATGTTAGGTTGGTTTCACCGATGCAGATTGGGTTGGCAGTTCAGTAGATCGGAAGAGTACTAGTGGGTATTGTTTTAGTCTAGGATCAGGAATGACTTCCTGATGCAGCAGGAAACAAAAGTCTGTGGCACTGAGATCATCAGAGGCAAAATATATGGCAGCTAGCACAATTTCGTGTGAGGCCATATGGCTTTGAAAACTGCTAGTGAACCTACTTAAGGGGAAAATGGAAGCGACTAGTATCTTATGTGATAATCAGAGTTGCATCAAGCTCTTTGAAAATATTGTGTTCATGATCATTCGAAGCATATTAACATCAGGTGTAACTTCATCAGGGACTATGTACAACATGGAGTTGTGCAGTTGCAGTACACTCCAACAGGAGAACAGGTGGCAAACATTCTCACAAAAGCTCTGGGGAAGACTAAGTTTGTCTACTTCAGAGAAAAGATAGGGATGATCAAGAATACATTCCAGTAGCAGGAGTGGATAGGATTAGTATTCAGAGGGAGCTGTAGTACAGATGTAGCAGTGACAGTGGCAGTTTCAAAGGCAGCATCGCAGCAGATGAGGGGCAGCGTCTAGAGATCAACAGCACAGCGGGTGCTTCAAAAGCATAGCAACATGCAGTAGGCATATTGTTGGAACACCTTCCTCGCTAAGAGGGAGTGTTGATTTTTGTAGTATCAGAAAGTGTTCCAACTCTCAAACTTTGCAAGGAGGCTTGGACATCAGTATTCCAAAGAAACCAGAAACCGTTTGTGGAAATTCCACTCGATTCATGACTTGTTAAGATAATTAATTATTTTAAGGGAGACCCTAAGTCTAAACTTAGGGAAATGAAATAATTAAAGGGTATTAATAAGTCAGAGTATGAATCTTCTAGAAAAGAAAGATCAAGTCAAGTTTTAATCTTAGCCATTAATTAAACTTCTAATATGGGTCGTTGAATCACCAACAAGAAGATTATAAAAAAAGGCTTGAGGATCATTTGGAAAATAAGCCAGGCATACACTCAGTACCCGAAGGAGATCAATTCTGAAGTAAGAGAATTCGATCTCAGTGGGAGAGTTGCAGGGAGAAGATTTGTAGAAGCAGGAGGAGGGAGTCGGCAAGTGACTGAGGTCAGGGACAAAGGGACGCAGTGGGTCACAGGAGGTAACTTTGGGCTGCAGCGCAGTGAAGCCACGCAGATCCTATGCAGACTTATGCAGTCCAGTGCAGGGACTGCGCAAAGAAACACGTAGACAGGCACAGGAGATAACAAAGGCTGATCATCGTGTCAGACATTTATCGGGAGGAGCCAAGAATTCTGTCTCAGGTGTTTCAGATTTTATCTGCTAGTATTTTCCTTGTAAAGAAATCATTTGCTGAAGAATTTAATAAAACCCTCATTTGCTGCACCGATTTTCCCGCATTGGGTTTTTTCAGGGAAAATTGTCCAAAAATAACTGTGTACATGTGATTGATTCTTGTGCTTATGTCCTTTACTGTTTACTTCTCTGCATATATGTTTCTGAATGTTGCAGTAGTATTTATTTCGATATTTGCCAGAAGATTTATGAAAATAAATTATTCAAATAATAAGAAGGAGGAATATATCTATCACTGCAAATGTATAGCTTTCAGATTGAAAATTTCACAGATGGTTAGTAAGTAAGCCTGATGTTACCTATAGAGGATGAAAGCTTTAGTCCATCTTAGTCTCACTTGGATAGATTGCCTTGGTCAGGAATCTAGTCCATGGCATTGCAGTGCTTGAATTGTTTAGTGACTAATGGATAGATTGCCCTGGTCAGGAATCTAGTCCCATGGAATTGCGGTGCCTAAACTTCTTCATAGATAAATTAAGGTCTTCCATGTACGTCTTTTATATATGAATACCTCCCTAGTTAAAAGGGAGTGTTGAAGAATGTAACTAGGTTTGGTCTTCATTATTATTGTATTTGTCAAAAGAATTTATTATTATTATTAAATGACTTATTAAAGCATGGGTTTCATGTTTGGGTCATATTTTAGTTTAAGGTCCCAATTGTGGATTTCAAGGTTAGTCATTACAGATTAACATTGATCCATCTTGGGCTTTTAAATCATGTAATATTAGGTTAGTCAAAATGGCTCCTCCATCAAGTCATCTTCTTGAAAGTCATGATCCTCTTGGCCACTTCAAAATATTCAACTTATCCTCTTCATCAACAATATTCAAGTCGGCCTATGCTAAGTCGTCTTCAAGTCGGATCTACATAAAATATCATGTCGGCCTAAACAGGGACACAACTATTCATGATGCTAAGGTTGGCTCATTTCTAAGGATAGACTACTATATATACCAAACTGCAGTTTCGCATTACAGCTCTGGAATTTCGGATCACTCTGAAATTTTCGGATTATTTTATAGTGATACAGTTCGGTCTTTTCTTCAGAAGGTAGTCTCAGTGCTAGTATACTCCTGGTGTAATTACGACAATATTGGTGAAGTTTAATCTCATGAAAACAATGTTATCATGGTGCTATTCAGAAAGTAGTATTGGTGTAGTGCAATCTCATAAAGGCAGTGCTATTCAGAACCATCATATGATACCACAGAAGAGGAGTCAGGAAGAACTCGGTGCTGTCTATGCCATGGTGAAACTACAGTCTTAGCATTATGATGATCTCGATGCTATTAAAGTCAAGGTAATGAGGATGGTGTTCAGTGCAAGCAAAGGAGATCTCAGTGTTTTAACAGTGACAAGATCTCGGTGCTCACACAGTGAAGGGATGATTTGATGGAGGAAGACTATAGTCTAAAGGTCTTGGTCGTCTTATCTTGAATCTACTAAAGGAATAATTTTGACCGCGTTTTCCCCAAAGAGTGGGGTTTTGCCTTGGCATGTGCCTACATCTTGTGTCTTCTATTTGTTTATTGGCATTACTCTTGATAATAAAGAAAGAATAAATAATAATAACTAAACATCACAAGATAATGTCATCATAAGAGAAATAATTAACTGCCAATTCTCTAACATTGTTGCTTCTGACGGTGACCGCTACTGTGGACAACTTAAAGTATTTTTTTAGAGCCGCCACCTGAAGCCTCGATACAAACACAGAAGTCGCCGAGAGAAGAGTGGTTGTCCATTTTTTTTTTTAAACTGCATAGTCGCCGATGTGTCGTTGTTTTATTACAGAACCAGTGAGTCTGCATAGATTGCCGCCAAGGGTGAAGAAGCCCCTCTTGCATTGTAACCAAGTCGTTGAGGTAGAAGCAACCGACCGCTAGCAGAACTTTCTGAAAACCATAGGTATTTCTTGCTTGATTTGAAAGTAAGAATCATAGTATTAAAAACCGGAACCGGTGACCGGACCGGTGGACCTAATGAACCGGAAACTGGACCGGAACTGCTCTAATCGGTATTGGTCAGGTCTAAACGAACTGGTTTTAAAAAAATACATTAAATAATTATTTTTTAATTAAAAAAACTATTTTTAAGATTTGCAACCATGATTCAAAGCCAATAGAGATCAAATATGCAAATTTTGCTCATTTATATACCATGCAAAGGTGAATATATCAAAATGGCACCGAGTGAAATACATATCATCGAAAAATACAGCTGTAATGAGGCTCCAAATGACCCATAAAGTCCAAAAACAACGCTACAAGCTATGAGGCCACGGGCCTAATACAAGACTACACATGCATCATGATCATTCATCAAATTCGTCACTGCTACTAGACACAGGATCAACATCGGCAGCTGCATAGACATCATCTGGATTAGAGTCTGAGGATGCCTTAGCCTCAAGGTCATCTGCAACCTGAATACCACTGCCACCAATAACAATAGAAGTGGACCTAATGGAAGCATGAGTTACTCGAGCTGCATGACTAGTGCCTTCCATTGGTTGTTTGCCTTTCCTTGATGCAGCTACCAATCCTGGGTCTCTGTCTGATGGTGCCACCAAATCTGCTTCAAATTCACCCCCCGCTAATGCTGCATCAAAATCAAAATCTGCCTCAAACACTGGATCTTCAGTCTCCACCCATTATGATGTTGGATCAATATCATCCAACACAATGGGATCTAGATCAGGTGTTTTGCTCATCAGTTGGTTCCGCCTCAAGCGAAGGTTGTATTGCACAAACACAAGATCATTTAACCATTTTTGTTCCAAACGGTTTCTCTTCTTTGTGTGTATGAACTCAAAAACAAACCAATTGCGCTCACAACCTAAAGCACTGCAAGTTTGGCTGAGGATTCTAATTGCAAACTTTTGCAATTGAGGACATTGGCCGCCAAATGACTCCCACCAATGTGCTGCAAATAGAAAGACATTCATTAGAAACCTAGTTCATTTCATCACTTATTTACAAACAATTTAACTTGAAAAGAAAAACAAATTGGAATTGCTTACTTGGTTGATCCACATCTCTTGCCATTTTCGCCAAGTTCTTTCCAAAGGTACCAGCTGCCATACTGAAAAGAGTAAGTTGTTTATGTGTTTCCAAAAGGTCTGCACGGTTAGGGACCATGCGCTCCAAGCAATCAATCAATCCAGATCTGACCTCCCCATCCTGCTGATCTCCTTGTCGAGCTTTATAATGATACTTTGGGTTCAAAAAATACCCAACTGCATGTATGGGATGATGGAGTTGATTGTTCCATCTGTTATCAATGATCTCCCATATCCGGCCATATTTAGCTAACTTGTCCTTGTAAACTGCCCATATTTGCTCCTTTGCCTGATCCATAGCCTCATAAATGTATCCCATTGCCATCTTTTCCCCATCCACCATCCTTAGCACCTTAACAAGGGGCTCAGTAATTTTTACCAGCTCTGAAGACCTCTCCAAAAATAATTGTCAAAGACTTTCTTTTTGGTGTCTTTTCCATCTTGTCTACGAGCCCACCGGGATTCAGTCCAATCATCAGAAGAAAACATTTTTTGCAGGTTTTTCTGTTGAGAATTGAGACATTGCAACGTGAGGAAGTGAGTTGCAAATCTCGTAATGGCAGGCCTAACAAGCTCTTTGCCCCCAGAGTTTTTCCTCATTAGGCTCAATACCCATGAGTGGTTGTAAATGTATTTTGTAATTCACTTGCCATGCTCTACAGTGTTTTTTACCCAATCCACTTTGCCTATGTCCTCAAGCATGAGGTCTATGCAATGTGCAGCACATGGAGTCCAAAATATGGTATTATACTTGGACTCAAGCATCTTTCCAGCAAGAATATAGTTTAAGGCATTATCTGTGATGACCTACACAACATTCTGCTCCCCCACTTCCTGAATAATCTCATCCAAAAGATCAAATAGAAGTGTTGCATCCTTCACCTTATCAGATGCATCAACTGATCTCAAAAACATTGTTCCTCGAGGGCAAGAAACAAGGAAGTTAATGATGGTGCAGTTCTTTCCATCAGCCCATCCATTTGACATTATGGAACAACCTGTTTTGATCCATGACTCTTTATATTCAGCCAAATACTCATAAATATTACAAATCTCTTGTTGCAAAAGAGCTCCCCTCAAGTCATGCACAGTAGGGCCTTTGAAGCCCTTTCTTGAAATTAAAACAGAGTCCCACATAGCTTGGTAATAAGGTGAGCGAGAAACATTAAATGGGATATCTGAATCATACCACCATCTAGCAATGTACTGATAAGAAGTTTCTTTGCATTGTTTTTTCCAATGTTGATCAAAAGTGAGTTGACGACTTGGCTGGGAGGAACTGGTTGTGGGATTAGCAGTGTGTTGACCACACTTTGTCAACAACCCCATAGCAATACACCCCCATTTTTTCAAATGAGACTTATCATGTTCGAGGCTCGTGTCATCCAGATTTCATCGCCAGACGATAGTTTTTTTTAAATGATGTAAACCCATTCTGCATGTTATGATGTAAATGATCTAAGTAAGACTGTCAATGTATGTAACAACCTAGGTAAGCCTAGTATGTTGTTGATGATATCTATCCTAGGAGGTTTTTTGTCTCACTGATTCATGAAAGTGATCGGCAGAGTTTTTCTCTCCAGCCTCACCCCAAAGCTAGGGTGGATTTTATCATCATCATGCTAAGTGAGTCCTAGTGTTTCTATCGAGTCCTTGTAAAAGTAGTTTGAGCTACTTGGTCTACTAGATCATGTTTTGAGTCGCAGAATTAGGTATTTATTTGAGGGTCTATACGAATGAGTATTCCCCCTTCATGTATGTAAATGTATTATCTCATGTAAAAGAGGGTTGGAAAAATAATTATAATCCCCTCTCAGTCAATTAATTAAATTTTCTGGTCAATTAATTTAAAAAAATCTTAAACCAGAAATTTAATTAATTTAGAGTCCTAAGTTAGGATTAAATCTTTCAAAGGCAAAATTTGTGGGTCCTTGGAAAATGATTTTGAAAGCCCCAGGCCAAAGGAATATTGAGAATTTTAAGAAATTTTGGACCTTTGGGCCTTGGTGGTTAAGTCAAAGTCAAAATTTTGGGGTAATTAACTCAAAAATAATATTTTTGAGTTAATTAAAATTGAATTAAATGATAAATTCGTTTTTTCCCCAAAATTTTAATTTCAACGCTCCGGATTAAAAGATGATTAGATCTTTTGAACGGTTGAGATTATTTTGACAAGGATCATCCAAACTAGCCGTTGGAGATTTTGTCCTATAAATTTAGAGGTCTTTGTCAGTATTGAATCATCCGATCTCAGGATCGTGCACTTGTTCTAAGAAGCTCTTGTAAATTTTTGAGAAATAAAGCATAAAGACTTTGGGGTTACAAATCTTGATTTTCCTCTTCAGATCTATGTGGTGAATTGTCTCTAAACTCTGCTATTAAATTTTTTGGTCAATTAATTTAAAAAAAATCTTAAACCAGAAATTTAATTAATTTAGAGTCCTAAGTTAGGATTAAATCTTTCAAAGGAAAAATTTGTGGGTCCTTGGAAAATGATTTTGAAAGCCCCAGGCCAAGGGAATATTGAGAATTTTAAGAAATTTTGGACCTTTGGGCCTTGGTGGTTAAGTCAAAGTCAAAATTTTGGGGTAATTAACTCAAAAATAATATTTTTGAGTTAATTAAAATTGAATTAAATAATAAATTCGTTTTTTCCCCAAAATTTTAATTTCAACACTCCTGATTAAAAGATGATTAAATCTTTTGGACGATTGAGATTATTTTGACAAGGATCATCCAAACTAGCCGTTGGAGATTTGGTCCTATAAATTTAGAGGTCTTTGTCAGTATTGAATCATCCGATCTCAGGATCGTGCACTTGTTCTTAGAAGCTCTTGTAAACTTTTGAGGAATAAAGCATAAAGACTTTGGGGTTACAAATCTTGATGTTCCTTCTCGGATCTATGTGGTGAATTGTCTCTAAACTCTGCTACTTTGTTTTTTTGCATTTTATGGTTGATGGCATTCATGGATTAATCTGCATACAGGTATCTTGTGCAGTTTTTTGGGTTTATAAAAAGACATTCTTATTTTTTTGAAAAGGTCTCATGTTGTTTTCTTAAATCTCTATCGATCTAAGGTTCAGATCTAAGTGTGCAGGGAAACTTTTTTAAGATTGAGCGTCTGGGGAAGTCTTCGATTGGACCAGCCGACTCTCAATAAACATAAATATGAAAAGCTCATTATTTGTTAAATTCCAAGTCTATCTTACGAAATTGGTGGTTTTGCAGGGTTTTCTAAGGCTTGTGCCTCTCACTAAAATTTTAAATCTCTGAAAGTTGTGCCAAAATGAATTTAGATCTGACCATGAGGGTTTTAAAATCTGCAAATTAGTTTGTATATTTGTAAATTTTTCAAATCTGTAAGGGTTTAAATGTTTCTTGGTGTGTGTATCTTTCAGATCCGGATGGTTTCTTGCAGGTTCAGGGTTCAAAATCGTAAAATTTTTAAAATCCAAGGCAGATCTAGCCTCCAAAGGCCAGATCTGCTCTCGAATTACTACTGTGGATGAATCTGGACACTGTTTTGATTTAAAGAGCATAAAAACTGAACTTAAACGTTGAAAATTTTAAAATTTGATCAAAGAAATTGGATGTACTGGGTTTATTCTTGCCGCTGTCTCATTGAGCCATCGATCCTTTCGTTTTCTTCAGACCCTCTTTACCCTCTGCCATCCTCAATCGATTTTTCTTTCCCTTTCATTACCTCTCTAACTACATCGATTTTTCTGTCCACCTGCCTTCAATCCCCTGTCCAGTAAAGCACGCTTCCTCATTTAAACGTCATCTCCTCTGCCTGCAATTTCATCCGTTGTCCTTCCTCACATGGTCGATTTCACTCCTGTCGTCCGACTATTCATCCTTCTCATCGAACCCTCGCTCTTCTTCTAAGCCTGCTCCTCCTAAGCCGTCAAGTCATTAAGCTTCTCGCTCCTCACGTTTTTTTTTTCTCCAGCATCTTCATCGACATCCCTCAAACTGTCGTCCCGTCCCCTTGCCATCTGATTCCTGCATTCAAACCCTTGCTCTCTGCCCACGCACCCTCAGTCCGTTGTCCAGCCACTGCTTTCCTCACGCCGTCTGTCGAAGCCAGCGCTCCTGTCTAGCGAACCTGCAGAACATTCAAACAGTAAAACGCATGCATTATCGACCCTCATGTATATACATTTGGTTTTGTTTAAACTGTAAATCGTTTTAGATTTTTATTTTTTTTATTCGATTTTATTTGTAGCCCGTAGATTTTAGTTTTTTAGGCTTAGTTTTAATTTAGTTGTGCTAACGTAGGTGTATTTAGTTTTGTTTAGTTTAGAGGTAGGTTTTAAATTCAGATGTTTTAATTGATAGTTTTAATTTTTAATTTCATTGTTAGTTTAGTTTTAGATTCAAGTTTAGCTTTAGCGTGAGTTTAGAGATAGGATTTGAATTTGCATTTTTTATTGTTTTAGTTTAATTTTAGTTTTTGGATTTATTTTTAATTTAGATTTAATTTGGTTTTAATTAGTTTAGTTTAGATTTTAATTAGAACTTTTTACATTTAGTTAGTTTTAGATTTAGATAAAATAATTAAAAATAATAAAAAATTAAAAAATTCCAGAAATTCTAAAAAAAATAGAAAATACAAAAATATAAAAAAATTTCAAATTTTCCATGGTCAAGTGCGCTAATTTATTTATCTAAAGTTTGACTATGGATCATTTTAATTTTCGAACTAGGTTATAATTGCAGTATCTTAATTTCGGAAATTTTTTAAGCATCTGGCGTTCTCATGTTATTGTTATTCATGGTTGTGGCATTTTCAATTAAATAGCATTGTGATCAATCGTGTTTCAATAAGCGGCAGTTAATCGTCACTTACTTGTTTATAATTGCATAACGGGATTTTATTTGACTCCATAAGGCACTGGTCTTAAATGTGAAATCTAATTTAGATCTGTAGAATCTCGTTCATTTTATCAAGTATTTGATGTCTTAGCTGTGTCTCCTAGATCCTTCATCCTCATTTCTAATAGGGTCTACCTCCCTTAGCTTGCAAGGAGACAGCTTAAATAGAGAGATTGGGGATAAAGGTGACAGCCCCCAATCTGAGCCGTTGTCGCGGTGCCTAGACAATCTGTGCGACAACACAGTGGATGAGAAATAATTCTGGAGGTTGGGTCTCTTTGTTGGTTTTAATTTTTGGCCCAGGCCAATAGGAGGAACATAGTGAAAGGGGTCATTGGTGGAAGGGATAGAAGTGGAGTCTTGAATCTCATAATCATCATACCCACTCTGTCTCACGATATCTATTAGTTCCCTCTTCCTTGCAATTTCATCTTGGATGGCCTTCTCCCTAGCCTTAGTCTCCGCAAACTTTTCAAACTTGGCAAGGTATTCTGCCCTAACCGGACCTATCAGTTCATTAGGTGCATCACATGGCTTTACTTGGCCTCTTATCCCAGCCAAGTGTTGTTTCAATCTAAGAATACCCCCACCTCCAATACATTTTTCACAAAATTTGCATATCATCTTTCTATCAACCACATCACAATGGGCCCATGCACTGTCCTTGGTTTTTGGAGCCATCTTGACTTGAAATAATTGAAATTTGGAAATAAATCTGCCATTTAAAAAAAATTGTAGCTAAGATAAATGGACACTCAAGGCTAAATTTACGAAAAAAAATGCACATTCAAACATAAAAAATTTGATAGCATAGGGCTAGAGATTTGAGAGCAATAGCATAGCTAAACACATGAGAAAATAAATACATGAACAACAATGAAAAGATGGATTTTTCAAGTGAAAATCCTTACCTGGCAATGCAAACTACCTTCCTTAGCGTCCTCTTGAAGATGCCAACTCTATTGACAACTCCAAACTATCTCTAAGATAGCTCCAACTCCAAGCCTCCAAGATCACTGCTCCGGCAAACACTCAACACTCTCCAAGCTCTCAATCAAACTCACAAACAACAAATGAGATGGTGTGAGACAAAGGAGAGGCTGCCCCTGCTTATAAAAGATTTGGGAGGGTGTTTTTGGAGAGAAGAAACCCTCCCCTTACCTCCACATCAGCCCTCAAACCCATCTCTGGCCGTGCGTGGGTCCGCGTAGGGGGAAGAGCAACTAACTGGCCAATTAAGGACAGAACCAGCCGGTTTATTCATAAATCGGCCGGTTCCGTCTTTAATCGATCGGTTAGCACCAGTTAACCGGTATTTCTTGGTCAAAGGCGGGGTATAATCGGGTTACATGGGCAGTTTGAACCGGCGAGCAACCTGACCGGTCGGTTTGATAGGTTTCCGATTCAAACCTGCCGGTTTTTAATACCATAGAATACAATTCTGAAATTTTTTTGGTTGTTGGGCAATCTCAGAAAACTATTAAATTGGAGTAGGGAAATTTTGAACTGAGGATGAATAGGGCTAGGTTTTATTTTTTTTTCTTCTGAAATTCTGAATTGAAAAGGATACAATTTGGAATAGGGTTTGAGGAAAAATTCTGGAAATTATTTGAGTAATCTCAGAATTTTTTTAAATTTGTCAAAGAAATTGATTATTAAGGAGCAGAAATTGAAAGCAGAAAGAAAAACCCTAGTTGAAAGAAGGGAAACCTAAATTTTTTAAAGAAACCCTAGTTGAAGGAAAGAAACCCTAGTTAAAGGAAAGAAACCCTAGAAATAAGATTTGTAGGAAGAAATTACGAAAATGATGAATGCTAAATTCGAGGTGGAGAAGTTCACCCACTAGAACAATTTTTCTTTATGGAAACTGAAAGTTAGGGATTTGCTGGTGCAACAAAGGTTGCACAATGCATTAGATGGGGTGAAGAAAAAACCTGCTAGCATGACAGATTTGGACTGGGAGGACTTGGATGCCCGAGCTCTCAGCACCATCAGTTTATGCCTAGCAGTTGAAGTTCTCTTTAATATTGTTGAAGAGAAAACCACTGCAGGTTTGTGGGAAAAACTGGAAACGTTGTATATGACCAAATCGTTAATGAACATAATTTATTTGAAAATACAATTGTACAGTCTTCGGATGGAGGAGGGTACAAAAATTGCAGAACATTTAAACGTTTTTAATACGCTTATCTGCTAATTATCAGATATGGAAGTTAAAATTCAGGAAGAAGGAAAAGCTATTACCTTGTTGAAATTTTAATCAGTTGTGGGAGATCTTTTATTTGAAGAAGTATGGAGGAAATCCAGAAGACATGGTAGTCAGAGGCCGGTCAAATGAAAGAGGGGAGAAATAAAGATGTTCTTCCAGATCAAAATCAAAGGGCAAGAAGTGTAAAACCAAATGCTGGTACTACAACAAAATTGGATACCTCAAGAAGGATTTTTGGATACGGAAGGAGTCTGAAAACTAGAAGAAGGAAGCAAATCAAGTTGATTAAGGTATGGTTGATGAAGTTTTATCTGCTGAAGTAGGAATAGTAGATGAAGTTTCACTTGTTTGCAATGTCTCTCAGAATTTTGAAAATTGGTTGTTAGACATTGGTGCTTCTCATCACATGAGTCCACATAGAAATCGGTTTACTTCATATGAAGTTGTCAATGGTAGTTCTATGTTTATGGGAAATAATGTATCTTGTTAGACTATTGGGATGGGAAATGAAAAAATTAAGATTTATGATGATACAGTTAGAACATTAACTGATGTTACACATGTACCTGAATTGAGGAAAATTTTGATTTCTTTGGAAGTGTTGGACTCAGATGGTTACAAGTTTACAAGTCAGAGTGGAGTGTTGAAAATCTCAAAAGGCGCCCTTGTTGTTATGAAGGTGGGAAAGGTCGGAAATATTTACAGACTCAAAGGAAGTACTGAGTTCAGTGAGGCTGCTACTGTATCAAAGAAAGCATAAGAAGGTACTCGCCTATGGCATCAGCGGTTGGATCACATGAGCGAGAAAGGTCTTCAGATACTAATGAACAGAAAATTGCTTCCTGATTTGAAATCCTTGAGGTTGGATTTTTGTAAACATTGTCTGTATGGAAAACAATGTAAACAAAGATAAAACTGGAAGTCGTAATAGTAAGGAAATTTTGGACTATATCCATTCTAATCTTTGGGGACCATCTCCTACAGTGTCTTATGGAGGTGCATTATATTTCTTAACATTTATTGATGATTTCTCCCGGAAAGTTTGGGTCGATATGTTGAAAATGAAAGTTGATGTATTTATTGTTTTTAAACAATTTAAAGCTATGGTGGAAAAGAAAAAAGGCAAATCAATTAAATTTTAAGAACTGACAATGGCGATGAATTTACTTCTTTAGAATTTGAACAATATTGTAAGGATGAAGGGATAGTTAGGTATAAAATTGTTGTTTATACTCAGAAAAATGGCGTTGTTGAGCATATGGATCAGACTCTTATGGAAAGAGCCAAAAGCATGATAAAAAATGCGAACCTGCAAAAGAAGTTGTGGGCAGAAGTAGTATCCACTGTTTGTTATTTAGTTAACAGTTCACCTTCTGTTGCCATAAATTGTAAAATTCCTGAAGAAGTTTGGCCTGGTCAGTCTTTTGATTATTCACATTTAAGGATTTTTGGTTGTGATGCCTATGCTCTTATTCCTAGGAGTCAACACTCAAAATTAGATCCAAAATCGAAATGTTATGTCTTTGTTGGGTATGATTATGGAGTGAAAGGATTTGTAGAAATTTCTGAATCTTAATTCTTATGCAGAAATTATTACTGTTAATCCGGTTAAGCTCCTCCTACTTATACAAGTTATCAACTGAATAAATTCAAGTTAACATCGAAGAAAAACACATAATAGATCTCTACCAATTCAGATCTAGAATAAGCACATGCAGACATTGACAAAGTGACAGTTATTTTTGGACAAACTGTCCCCGGAAATACCCAAGGTGGGAAAACCGATCTCCGACTGCTGGAGGGCTCTATTATTAAGAATATTTCTAAATACACAACTCTGGGTTCCAAATCTAGAAAACCCTACAGAGAAAACTCTAGATCTACAGCTCCTGGCTGATCTAAGACCAAAAATACTAACTGATCCACACCCTCAAACGGGATTTACAGAATTCAGCCAAATCTAGGCCTAGAACCCCAGTGCTGCCCCTGAAAGACACTGTGTCAACCTCTGAAGCCCCTGATAGGCTCAACGTTAGCCTTGGATGGCCTCCAAACCCTCAGCGCTGCCTCTGGAAGGGACTGCGTTACCCCAGAATGGGTGATGCAGTCACTACGCTGCCCCTAAGGGTCTCTACGTAACCCCTGAAGGGTTTCCTGAAAATTACGTTGTCCTCGCTGATGTTGCCTTCCTCTACGCTGTCCTTGAGCTGATCTCTTCTCTGCTTCTTGTGTATTCTAGACCTCGGGATTAGATCATCCCCTTGGTCTAAATTCCCCTCTCTGCAACTGAAACACTTCTGAGAATTCTTAGCAACCTCACCCTAGAATCTCAACTTAGCTTCAGTGCTCTGCCTCTGTGTGTCCTTACAAATGACCCCAAGCCTTTCTTTTATACTTTTCTCGTTGACAAATCAACGACCATGATCAGATCTTGAATCAATGGCTAAGATTAAAAAAAAGCTTGATCCGTGTGACTTAAGACAATTTCATCACATGTTTAATTAAATTTACTTTAATTATTTTATTTTCCTAAGTTTTAACTTAGGAAATACATTAAAATAATTAATTAATTTAATATCTTTGTAAAAACTCTTTCGGTAATAATCACATGTAAAATAACATTGTCGACGCGTTTCGAACCAACAATTGTGGTTCATCATTCCTAATGATGAACCACAATTGTTGGTTCGAAACGCGTCGACAATGTTATTTTACATGTGATTATTACCGAAAGAGTTTTTACAATTTTAAATGGATCACAGAAGCGTAGATTCTAAAAATAATTTAATATCTCCTAAACCAGATGAAATTTCCCAAATTCATTTCTAGGTCTTGTAGATCAGGTGAACTCTAGTCCTTCCTCAAAATTTGGGACCTAAAGCACAACTGATGCTACCCCAAAAACACAAAATTTCAACACTCCCTCTTAGGATCAAGGGTGTGCTCTAGCAATACATCACACTATGCATCACATGACCTTGAGTACTGGTTCTGTGTTGTTGAAGCTTGGCCTCCTGCCACTCAACTCTGCACTGCTGCCCATGATTCTGCCACTGCCACTGCAACCAATGTATTGTAGCTCCCTCTTCTTCGGAAGACCACCCTTTCCTCTAGTGGAAGGGGTTCTTGATCATCCCCATCTTCTCTCTGAAGTAAGTGAACTTGACCTTATTCAGAGCCTTTGTGAGGATATCTGCCACTTGTTCACCTATAGGAGTGTATCGCAACTGTACTTCTCCCTTCTGAACATAGTCCTGGATAAAGTGACACCGAATGTCAATGTGCTTCGACCAGTCATGAAACAGAGGATTTTCAGAGAGCTTGATGCAACTCTGATTATCACACATGATCTTGATCGGCTCTATTCATTTCTTGAGTAAGTTCAAGATTAATTTGCGAAGCCATATGGCCTCGCACAAAGCCGTGCTTGCTGCCATGTACTCTGCCTCGGCTGAGCTCAGTGCTATGAACTTTTGTTTCCTGCTGCACCAGGAGGTCATTCCTGATCCGAGCTGGTACTTTTCCAATCTACTGTGCTTCCAACCCAGTCTGTATTTGTGAACCCACTCAACTGAATTTCATTTTCCTTGGTGTACTTTAGCCCATACTCGACTGCCCCTCTCAAGTATCTGAGAATATGTTTGGCTGCTACCCAGTGAGCCCTCCTTGGTTCCACCATGAACTGACTGAGGGTATTCACTGCATAGCATATGTCTGGTCTTGTATTGACCAGATACTTCAATGACCCAATGAGTTGTCTATACAAAGTGGGATCAGCCTCATCATCCTCTGATGTGTCTATCTTCTTCTAGTTAGTGATCATTGGCGTGGCCATAGGTCTACAGTATTCCATCTGAAATCTTTTCAAAATCCCTTTCGTGTATCTTCCTTGCCCTAGGAAGATTTCCCCTATATGCTGCCAAACTTCTAACCCAAGAAAATAGTGCATCTGTCCCAGGTCCTTCACGTCGAATTCTGTTGCCAGATTCTCCTTGCAGTCCATGATGAGCTTGGATGACCTGGTCAAAAACAAGTCATCCACATACAAAACAAGAATAAGTGGCTCATCTCCTACTCTTAAGTAGTACAAGTTGGGATCTGCATCACTCTTGACGAACCCCATCTTCTGCAAGTAGCCATCAATCCGACCATACCATGCTCTGGGGGCTTGTTTCAAGCCATACAAGGCTTTCTTAAGTCTACAAACATGAGTCTTCTGCTCATGTGTCTCGAAGCCCTCTGGCTGCTCTATGTACACTTCCTCCTCTATCACACTGTTCAAGAACGCAGTCTTGAAATCCATCTGGTGAATCTCCCATCCCATCTGCGCTGCCAAGGAGATGATGGATCTAATAGAAGTGTATCGTGCTACTGGAGAAAAGGTTTCTTCATAGTCAATGCCTTCTTTCTAGGCATACCCCTTTGCTACAAATCTTGCTTTGAATTTCTCTATGCTGCCATCTGTAGCATATTTGATCTTGTAGATCCACCTGGATCCTACAACAGATCTGCCCTGTGGTCTAGGGACTACTTCCTAGACATCATTTGTCATGATGGAGCTATACTCCTCCACCATGGCATCTACCCATACCTGATGCTGAGCTGCTTCTCGAAAGGTAGAGGGCTCTCCAACCTGAGCTACCAGTGCCTGATATTTGTGTGGTTGTTTCCTTATCCTCTTCCCTTCTCTAGGTGTTCCAACAAATCCTTCTGCATCTCTAAGAATCTGTTGGAGTTCTCTGTTCGGTCTCCCATCAGTGGTGGGTAGTCTCACCTGTTCTTCCTCCCGTTCTTCATCAGAGGAGCTTCCTTCAGAACAATTGTGCCTTGGAGAGGCACTGGATCTCTCCTCCAGAGGTCGTTGAGGTTGTACTGGTGGATCTTCCTCAATCTGCGTATCTGTGGCCATCTCTCGAGATTTCCTAAAGGCTTTTTCTTCCAGGAATTTTACATCCCTTCTTACCACAACTTTCCTACTCCCTAGAATATAGACGTGATATGCCTTTTCATTCTCATTGTAGCCCATCAGAAAACCCTTTTCTGTAGTTTGATCCAGTTTCTTCCTCTTTTCCTCTGGAACATGGCAATATGCTATGCTTCCGAATATCCTGATGTGGCTCACTTCAGGCTTGCTGCCTGTGAACACACTTTCGAGAGTCACCTTCCCCAAAGATCTATTTGCAACTCTGTTCTGAATATAGATTGCTGTGTTGCAGGCCTCTGCCCATAAGAATTTGGGCATTTCTTGGTCGTACATCATTGCCCTTGCAGCTTCTATTATGGTCCGATTCTTCCGTTCTGCAACTCCATTTTGTTCTGGATTGTAAGGAGTTGTCCACTCTCTCTTGATGCCTTCCTGTGCACAGAAATTTGCGAAGTCTTTATCGATATATTCTCCACCGTTATCTAACCTTAACTTCTTGATCTTCTTTCCTATATAGAGTTCTCCACCAATGTTTTGAAAACTTTAAACTGATTAAAGACTTCATCTTTGGTCTTCAGAAAATAGATCCAAGTTTTCCTGGAATAATCATCAATGAAGGTGGCAAAATATTTTTCCCCACTGAGAGCTTTTCTAGACATCGGACCGCAAATGTCAGAGTGTATTAACTCTAATACACCTTTAGCTCTGTTGCTGCTTCTTGGAAACGCTGCCTTAGCGTACTTCCCTAGTACGCATCCTCTGCAAACATTGTCTTTCTTTGTGACGAGTTCAGGAGCCCCTATGACAGTGTTTTTGAGAATCCCCAAGGCTCCATGATGTAGATGCCCCATCCTTCTGTGCCATAACTCATTCAGATCTCTGTCGTCTGTACTGCTGATCAAGGCCACTGAATTTTATACAGCTTGTGACTCCTTACTCCAATTTGTGCCTTTTTGCTCCAGTTAGGATGTTTGACATATAATTTATCTTGAATACCGTATACATCATAGCCCTTGTTCTGAAGTTGAGACACTGAGAGTAAGTTCATCCCCAACCCTTGTACATGCAGAACATTCGTGGCTCGAATCTTGTGGCCATCTTATGTCTAAAAAGTTACGGTACCTCTCCCGATGGGGGTACATTTTCCCTTATTTCCCATAGTTATTTGGAAATTCATCTGCTCCTCTTGATAGCTTGAAAAACATTCTCGAACCCCCGTCATATGAGCAGATGCTCCACTGTAAATATACCAAACATCTGGAGGAGCTGTGCTTGATATACAGACAAGATCCTCCTCTAGTCTGGATGCTAGCACTTTCATGTCATGTTCCCTTTGCATTTCTGCATGCTTTGGAGGACTGCGTGAACCCTTCCCTTAGTTCATGTCAAATCTTCCCTTCCTGTCAACTGCGCTGTCCCTTCAGATCTGCAATTGCTCTGATACCATGTAGAAATTTCTGAATCTTAATTCTTATGCATAAATTATTACTTTTAATCCGGTTAAGCTCCACCTACTTATACAAGTTATCAACTGAATAAATTCAAGTTAACATTGAAGCAAAACACATAACAAATCTCTACCAATTCAGATCTAGAATAAGCACATGCAGACATTGACAAAGTGACACAGTTATTTCTAGACAAACTATCCCTGGAAAAACCCAAGGTGGGAAAACCGGTCTCTGACTGCTGGAGGGCTCTATTATTAAGAATATTTCTGAATACACAACTCTGGGTTCCAGATCTGGAAAACCCTACAGAGAAAACTCTAGATCTACAGCTCCTGGCTGATCTAAGACCAAAAATACTGACTGATCCACAACCTCAAATGGAATTTACAAAACTCAACCAGATCTAGGTCTAGAAACCCCAGCACTGCCCCTGAAAGGCACTGTGTCAGCCTCTGAAGCCCCTAACAGGCTCAGCATCAGCCTTGGATGGCCTCCAAACCCTCAGTGCTACCTCTGGAAGGGACTGTGTTACCCCAGAATGGGTGACACAGTCACTACGCTGTCCCTAAGGGTCTCTGCATAACCCTTGAAGGGTTTCCTGAAAATTACGCTATCCTTGCTGCTGTTGCTGCCTTCCTCTGCGTTGTCCTTGAGCTGATCTCTTCTCTGCTTCTTGTGTATTCTAGACCCCGGGATCAGATCATCCCCTTGGTCTAAATTCCCCTCTCTGCAATTGAAACACTTCTGAGAATTCTTAGCAACCCCGCCCTAAAATCTCAGCTTAGCTTCAGTGCTCTGCCTCTGTGTGTCTTTACAAATGGCCCCAAGCCTTTCTTTTATACTTTTCTCGTTGAAAAATCAACAGCCATGATCAGATCTTGAATCAATGGCTAAGATTAAAAGAAAGCTTGATCCGTGTGACTTAAGACAATTTCATCCCATGTTTAATTAAACTTACTTTAATTATTTTATTTTCCTAAGTTTTAACTTAGGAAATACTTTAAAATAATTAATTAATTTAATATCTCCTAAACCAGATGAAATTTCCCAAATCCATTACTGGGTCTTGTAGATCAAGTGAACTCTAGTCCTTCCTCAAAATTTGGGACCTAGAGCACAACTGATGCTACCCAAAATACACAAAATTTCAACAGGATTCAGGTTTTTGGATCCTTCTTCATGGAAGATAGTCATTAGTAGAGACGTAAAATTTGATGAATCTTCTCTTCTATAATCAGATGCTGAAAAAGTTGAACAAGAAAAGGTATTTCCGAATCAGCAAATTCAGTTGGAGGCTAAACCTTTTCTAGAAAGTCGAAAGGAAGGAGAGACTTCTGAAGAAAAAAAAGAAGCAAAGGAAACTGTGGAAGTTCCAGAACCTATTCAACAACCAGTCACTCTAAGAAGGTCTAAAAAGGAAAGAAGAACACCCAAAAGGTATGAAGATTCTGCTTCATCTTTTGTACCGATTACTGAAGATGGGGAACCTTCTTGTTATCAGGAAGCATTGGATGATGCAGACAATGAAAAATGGAAAAATTCCGTGGAAGAAGAAATGGATTCCTTAGCCAAGAAAATACCTGGGATCTTGTAGAACTTCCTGAAGGGAGAAGTGTTGTTTGATGCAAATGGGTCTTCAAATTGAAACAGTAAGTTGATGGAAGTATCGAAAGGTATAAGGAAAGGCTGGTTGCAAACGGGCATTCTCAGGTTGAAGGTATTGATTTTCATGAGATTTTTTTCACTAGCCGTAAAACTTGTTTCAATGTTTCAATTAGTACTATGTTAGCACAATCTGTATTACTTGACCTTGAGTTAGAACAATTAGATGTTAAAACAACTTTTCTTCATGGTGATTTGGATGAAGAGATATATATGGTACAACCAAAAGGTTTTGTACAAGGTTGCAGCAAAAGATTAGTTTGCAAGCTCAGGAAATCATTGTATGGCTTGAGGCAATCTCCCAGGCAATGGTACAAGAATTTAGACTCCTTCATGGTGGGCCAAATTTTTTTCAGAAGTGAGTATGATCATTGTGTATACTTCAAAAGTTTCAATGGCATATTCATTATCTTGGTTTTGTATGTTGACGATATGCTTATTGCAAGCAAAACCATGGAATAAATCAACAGGTTAAAGCTATGTTGCAGAAAACGTGGCTCCCACCCTCGTTTCACCCAAAAAATGAAACGGAAAAGCATTTTTGCATACCGTACAACTTGGAAACGTGTTTTCGTCCATACTGGTATGTTTTTCTGTACGGGAAACATTGCCAATATGGCTGGAAACGCGTTTCTAGGCCGTACGACCACATTTTCTTCCACTTAAAGCGACTTAAGTTGAGTTTTTTTGTGGTTTGCGTGCGTTTTAATATTTTTTTAATTGTTGACTTTGTCTTTTGGATGCTTCTAGATGGGTATCTAAACTTATAAAAAGGCAATTCACCTCATTCTCTGATCACACAAATTATGATTTCACATAACATTTATTAAATGTCCTAAATTCTAATATATATATATATATATATATATCGCATTTCCCTGTTTCCAAAATTTGGGGAGGTCGTGTTTCGTATCGTTTCCTGTTTTGGAAACTCGTTTTCGTTTCCCCATTTCGTGTAACTTAGGGTTAAAGGCTCAACTCTCTAGGTCATTTGATATGAAGGATCATGGAGCGGAAAAACATATATTGGGCATGGAGATACACAAAGACAGGAAGATTGGTAAGCTTTGGTTATCACAGCAGAAGTATGTGGGGAAAGTAATTGAAAAGTTCGGTATAAACAATGTGAAACATGTAAATGTTCCATTAGCTTCCCTTTTTAAACTTTCTTCGGTTTTGAGTCCTAGAACTGGTGAAGAAAAGAAGTATATGTCTCGTGTACCATATGCAAATATTGTAGGCAACTTAATGTATGTGATGGTATCTACAAAACCTGACATTTCACATGCAGTTGGAGTTGTCAACAGGTTCATGGCAAATCTAGGGGAAGAACATTGGCAAGTAGTGAAATGGGTGCTTCGGTATTTGAGAGGCAAACTGACCATTTGAGGGTCAGTTTGCGTATATGTGGATGTTGATTATGCAGGCGATTTGGACAAAAGGAGATCTACTACAGGTTATGTCTTTACTCTTGCAAGTGGAGCAATTAGTTGGATGTCAAAGCTTCAAGAGACAGTTGCTTTGTCCACTACTGAAGCTGAGTATATAGCTGCTTCAGATGCCTGTAAAGAGGCAATTTAGTTAAAAGGTCTACTTGATGATATTGGAAGGACGGAGAGAAAGTGAATGTGTTTTGTGATAGTCAGAGTGCTATTCATTTGGCTACAAATCCAACTTATCACGGCAAGACCAAGGACATTGATGTAAGGTATCATTTTTTGAGACATGTGATCGATGGCGACAAAGTAGCTATCAAGAAGGTCCATACACAGGAGAATCGTGCGGACATATTAACAAAGCTATTTACAGTACAGAAGTTGCGATGGTGTCTGAATTCTCTTGGATTGCAGAAGAAATGATGAATGGGCTATTGGAATTAATGGAGAAATCTATTAATGTATTTGGTTGTTTGTTGTTAGGATTGAGATATTCTATTTAGGTCCTAGATCCTATTACTTAGGGAGTGGTTCAAACCACTAAGTTAATGTGTAAGTTTATATGTACGAGACTTTTGATTGAATGAATCCAGTCTATTGAGTGCTTCGGCATTCTCTAGGTGACTCACCTAGAGGGCCTCTTGTTTTATCCTATATTCTATCTCTCCTTCAAATTTTATCATGGTATCAGAGCTTCAGGTTGAAGCTGAGTGAAACTGTGTTGTTTGATTAAAGTGGAGTCGTTGAGTATTTGCTTGCTCCTATACTCGCTGAGATGCATATCGGTCTCTGCGTGCATCGATTGGAGGGCTACAATGTAATCTGCTGTAGTTTGTGCTGCATTTCTTGGCAGATCGAGCCAATTTCTATGTTGTGTCTCATCAACACCGATCCGTCAATTGAACGGGTTTTTGGTTCGATATTGATCAAGATTCGACGATATCATATCACTCACGGCATATGAGAAGTCGTAACAAGGCATGAGCAACAGAGTGCATGAGTGATTGTGGGTGATCTCACCAATACCATGGAGCAGGTTGCACCACTCACCCATACTATTGGTAATGTCTTGAAGCAGGTGTTTGTTATTGGTTTCTCAATTATTGTGTTGTGCCTTCAATTATTGTGTTTGGTAATAAGATTTCAACTCAGGTGGACTTGGCTCCGAGCTGTTGGAACCAACATTACTATTGTTGGTGGCGAATGTGCTGTCGAAAATGTTCAGGGGTATGGTGCAGCTGATTTTGTAGCAGCGGAATTCGTAGATTTGGTTACTGTAGCAGCAAGATTTGTATGCTTGTTGACTTGATAGCAGAAATAGCTTAATTATAAAAATACACGAGATGTATTTATAATAATTATGTTTTATTGATAAGATATGACATGATTGAATGATTACAATGAGGTCCCGCTTTTATACCCATGCAGGTACCTTTTCACGAATGGGCATGTCTTTTAGACATGCCTTTTCATTAACCTAATGACTATTTAACATAATCCTAACTGATTAGCTAATAATTATATTTATTCTATTTTATTCTATTAATGACTATATTTAATACTTAAGTTATGAATTAGATTCATAACATTGCCTCCTTCTCGGAAAGCTTTGTCCTCAAAGCTTAACTTTCGACAATTCCTTCACTGGGGATTACCTGCTAGGCATGTCATTCATCATCGGTACCTTCCTTATAGAATTCTTTCTAATGTTGTCTTTGAATCTAAGTTTTTTTTTTTTTTTTTTTTTTAATATATTTCACTAGTAGATCGTCCCCTTTTTCTTTTTCTTTTTTTTTAATAAACTAATCAAATTATATAAATTAATTAATTAAATTAATCAATTTATATAAATCAATTAATTAAATCAATTAGTTATATTTCAACGAATATATATGTGTAACCAAATCATAGATTGGTTAATATATGTTGTTTACGATGTAACTTTAATAAAAGTGTTTTGATCAACCTAGACCGAGCCTCTTCACGATGACTTCTCGATCGAGGTGCGATGCTTCATGATGGGCCACGACAGCGTTTCTTTTTAGGGTGTCAGACTGTCAATTGCGACGTTTTGTGGTATAACGCAGGAGACGTGAGGTAGAAGAATCCGCAACTGCCACCTGGAACTAACCTGGCTTTTAAGAGAGGGCATCTGGCCCTGAGAGACCACGTAATATCTGAATGAATAAATGACTGTTAGAGAAATGACTGTTTGTGAAAATGATTCCACGGTGTTTATCAACCATGACGCGAGTGAGGGTGATAAGAAACACGACAACGAAAACCGATCCAAGCGAGCTCTGGACAGACGGTGACAACGCAACTGCTTGCGACAGCGAAGATGGATTGAATGACGATACCAAAGCAGGATTAACAGGCATAAACAGCAAGTAATTTATTGACCCAGCAAAATTACGGACTTCATTGACCTGTATCTTTCCGCCTTTGTTTACTGCAATAGCATCTTTCACTGTCGCCAAAGCTGCAACCGCAACTATTTTGACCTCTTCGCTTTGAATCATTGTGTCACTGTCCATTGTGCTCCCATACGGACAACACATCTTTGATTCAGGTATAACAGAATCCTTAACTATATCCACGTAATCAGAGTGAGCTCTCCCCATGGTTGTTTTTGCATTCCCCAATAGAAGTTGCACATCAAGGGCAAAGGGCTTCGTCTGAAACTGGGTACCCGCTTTCTCTAATTTCCCTAATATCTTGTTTTCCCTATTCAAATAACCCAAACTCTCATCAAACTTCTTCAAGGTATAATGCACTGTACCCATATTCGTGGTTCTCTTTATATTGAATCGGAGTCTTTCATTATCCACAGATGATACCAGAGTAATATTGTCATTTGCAATTTCCACTGGACTTAAATATTGATTATCTCTTAACTTGGACCTTACTGTTCCCAAATCCATGGGCTTCTTGATAATCTCAAAATACTTATCAACGCCAACCCAATCATCGTTAATGCTGTAAGAAATTTTGACTATAACCTCCTTATTTTTCTTACTGTGTGAATTAATATCCTTTTTTCCATTATCAGATTTATCCATTTTGTGGGGAGATGTCAACGAATCTTCCGAGACTGGAGAACAGCATTCTGATACTATATCAATGAGTTTTGTCAGCCTCTGAATTCTTCCCATTAAAGCCGCTTTTTCTTGTTCCTCTTCTTCCAGCCGTGACTACAGCTTAACTTGGCCAGCTTTCAGCTGTTGTTTTAGCGAGACAAGATCTTGATCAGATGCCACCAGATAGGGATGTTCCATTATACCTCTCTTTAGCTGGTCTAATTCCTGCTTCAACTTGAGGATCTCTTTCTGGTACTTCTTAATGAGAGATTTCTCATCTATAATCTTGTTTTGAGATGCTTGAATCTCAACATGCTTTGTTCGGTGCGCAAATTTCAATGTGTTATGTGTTTCCTCAGTACTGCTTGATGCAGGAGTAACATTGCGAATAAGTGAAACACGCCCATGGCCACTCAAAGACGTTTGCAATAGACGAGTAAGTTTTGAATCCCTGTAAGGTACATGCGTTGCCTTCCCATCTGTCAACTTTGCAATAACAGTCCCAAGTGTCAACAGACTTTTGTTGATATAAGAACCTTCCTTCCTTCGCAACCCAGTGGTCTCTGTTTTAGAGCTTTCAGAGCCCGCAAGGTCAATGAGATTCAGCTGAGAAAGGGTGACATCTTCCTCCCCTTTATTTTCTCCATGGGGACTGCTTTCTACTGTCAGTGTAAATATTGTATGACTACGACTGCTCAGCAAGTTAAAATTATTGGACCCCACATGTCTGTGCTCTTCTCCAGCTGCTATCAGTGACAATGCATGAGCTGGTGACAAAACAACCTCTTCTTTTATACCCTCAACAAATGTTCCCTAAGCATCTTCCCTTATTCTTAGGTTTTGCCCTGCAGGGTCTAACAAGTCATTAATAACCTTATTGTAAATTTCTAAATATGATACACGAAGAAGGAACTCTCGGTCAACTCTACCACGTGCATCTATTTTTGTCTTATCTAATTCTTCAGTTGAGGATTTTCGAATTCTTGGTACAGCTGTGGATAAACTTTCTTTTACCAACGTCATTGCAGACTCAAGACTATTCTGAATTGATTCAGATGCCGGCAGCTGTAACAGCGGAAGTTTTAGTTTACATAAGAATGTGGTCGGTTTCTTGAGTTTATTATCGATCTTCTCAGCACCTACATACTGAAATTTCCTTTCAACCCTGCCATCTCTTCTTGGTGTTCCTTCTGCTGTAACTTTTGCTGGCTGTAAAGAAGATTCCAACTGGTTTTTTGGTAAGAGAGCAGCATTGGCCTCTTTTTCACACCGTTGCTTTTCTTCTTGGTCAGATACAACTAATAGAGCCTTTTCAACAGCTGTCACATCTCTCATGATCTGCACCACTTCATCTATGGGTAAACTAGAACCACATCCTTGCAATGATGTAGAATTTGAACCCGAACCAACAGAGAATTTTGTCATAGCAGAATGAGAATGAGATTGAATAACCGTGGAAGCCTTTTCTTGCCTCACATCTTCATCATCATCCGGAACTGCTTCACGGTTATAAAGTTTTTGGTTTGCACACTTATGTCCTATGAAATATTTGTTTCCACACTTCCAACATTTCCCTTCTTCCTTACTTTTATTACGCATTGGTGGGGGGATATATTTAGTTGACTTTCCCATGGATGTTTTACTTGATTTCCCTTTAACATAACTCGCTGTCTTCTCATTATTACAGCATTTTTCATCTTTCCGTTTCTCATGATTTTCTTTTCTATTACAAGAAATTTTTTTAAAATCTGCAGAAAGTTTTTTAAGACCTGTAGAAAATTCTGCAGATAACTTATCTAAGTGCTGAAGCTTTTCTTGAACTTTTCTAATCTTCTCAATTATTTTGGGTTTTTCACGTAATGGCACATTATATGGTAAACAATGTGCTCGGGCTTGTAAACTACGTTCGTAGGCTTGTAGAACAATGTTGTGTGCCATTGCTTCAACTTGTCCTTAATATGGCTCCGATACCACTGTAACAGCGGAATTCGTAGATTTGGTTACTGTAGCAGCAAGATTTGTATGCTTGTTGACTTGATAGCAAAAATAGCTTAATTATAAAAATACACGAGATGTATTTATAATAATTATGTTTTATTGATAAGATATGACATGATTGAATGATTACAATGAGGTCTCGCTTTTATACCCATGCAGGTACCTTTTCACGAATGGGCATGTCTTTTAGACATGCCTTTTCATTAACCTAATGACTATTTAACATAATCCTAATTGATTAGCTAATAATTATATTTATTCTATTAATGACTATATTTAATACTTGAGTTATGAATTAGATTCATAACAGATTTCCATCATACTTGATGTTTTTTATCACAGAGTTGCTTGCTCTCCGATTTTTTGTCAATTGCTAGATTGAAGGGTGCTGCTATGTGGAGAAGAGAGCAGTGTGGGTGGATCTGTTCTTTTTTTATGTGACTGCCATTAGATACGATCATTTGGTGAGTTGCTGCTATTTGCGAGATTGAATTGTTGTAGAGTTGTGGTGTGCAGCTAATTACCTGGAGGAGGAGGATACGATTTTCCCATAACAGACGTGGCGTGGGTAGTGGAGACCTTTATGGAGTTCTACAGATTGGCATTCCAGACTGCGTTTTGAATGTTTCTCGTGGCAGGTGTTACCACTCCACTAGTTCTCCCACAACTGAAAAAGAGACTGACAAAGGTAACCGCAGACCACTTTGACCTAGTAGCAACCCTACCAGGCTGAGAGGGCTCTCTATATGAGATCACAATGAAGGATTGACTGTGATATGAAGGATATTAGGCTTGATATTATAGGCTCGTGTAGGTTTTGAGTGTTTTAGGGTTTGATGTTGGATTAGGGATGAAACCAAGTAGCTAGGACTGAGTATCAAAAGGGTTTACAACTGCAAAGATATAAAGGAGCAAGGTAGTAGTGGATTTATGGTGGCTTTAGGGTTTTGTAAGCATGGTGGAGGGTCTGAAAAAGTAGAGGGATTTAATGAGCATGTTTAATCATGAATTCATTAAACTGGAAGCATGAAACACAAAAATGGCATTCCCATATAAACAAAGCTAAATGAATAGAATTTTGCCTATGAACTGTAAGGAAAGCCACTGAAGATACAAGATATGGAAAGAGGAGCTATATATCATTCATCAAAGACTATAACAGAGAAAATACATGATCATAAACTCACTGCACATGAATTCCTAAATAACAGTTGCAATTGCATCTTTTGATTTCTAAATATGAAAGTGAAAGTACAAGCTACAAGAGTTACAATCCTCTAATGTCCAACTAGTCAAATGACTCTGAAAATGATAGATATAGACCAAAACAACCTCTCCTGGAGTGTAAAAACTCTGGTAAACTTTATAAGTATATATTATTATTGATAAAAGATGAAAGATGATTACAATGGGGAATCACCAAGGCTTTAAATATAGCCTTATGGTGTCCCTTGGCGAAGAGGCATGATCTTTGATCATGCCCTTTCACTTAATAAAACCTAAGATAACTATATATAAGTAATAATTAATAAAATATACATAACATTGCCCCTCTCTTAAAAATGCTTTGTCCTCAAAGCATACGTAATGATGGACAACGTTGACAAACACTTGGGTTTCTCGAGCGGCGAGCTCTTGCTTCCCACATTTTAAAAATATCGTGGAGCATCTTCTCGAGTTCAATATTTTGGTGACGTGAATAGCAACAAGATTTGATATTGACAGGGTCAGGTCCTTTCTTGACTTCTATTGGATGTTCATGTTCCTTATTAGGAGGTATTTTTATTGGCAGGTCTTGGAAGACTTTTTCGTGTTTCCTAACAATTCCTTGTTCTTCTGGTGATTTTTCGTGATTTCTATTTAGATTTAGAGGTAAGTTACCAACAATTATCGTTCGATGCAACTTCTCCTCATCATCAAACGCTTCCTTCTTAACAACCATATCTATGTCAACATCAAAGGCCTCAACAACTTCTGGCACTGTATCAGTGGCTTTGAATGTGTTTATCTCTTCACATTTTTCTTTCAATTCCGGGGATGAAACATTTGGTTGTTTATAAGCATCTATATTTTCATGGTTTCTTTCATTTCCAATGACTATGTCTGTTGTTGCATCTGTGATAGCAGTCACGTTGAATACCAACATTGTTTCTTTTTCTGCCATTGGATTTTCATTTATATCAACGTTCTCAATAACTTCTATTGTTGCATTATTGGATTTATTAGTGGATTGAGTTGCATTTTCTTCTCTTGGTTTCTCAGCTCTATAATTTTCATGGTTGATTTCAGAGTCTCTGCTTCTAGGTATTTCAACACTATAGTTTTCATGTGAGCTGATTTCCAATTTAACCTCATTTAATTGCTCTTTTTCAAACATGTTATATTCATGATTATGATCTGAATTAGCTGCATTGTTGAATTGATTATGTTCAACATTCGGGAATATTGGTTTTTGCATTAGATTTAACTTGTCCATAATGGCATTAAATTTCTGCATCATTTTGTTCTGATTGTCCTTGGCCTCCATATGTTTTAGCCATATTTGCCTTTTTATCTGATCGACCATCATCATTGATGAAGACATACTCCTCATACTCCTTGTAATTAGGGCTTATCCCCTTTTCCTTAAGAGCTTTGACCTCAAAGCTGTACTTTTTTGACAAGTTTCTTCACTTAAGATTTATCTTCTTTGGCGTATGTCATTCACCACTAGTACCTTCTCTTGTAATGTTGTCTTTGAAAATAGGATTTTTTTTTAAATTTAATTAATTAATTAGTTAAATTTTTTTTTATAATAATAATAGTAATTATTTTTATTATTATTATATTATTTAAATTATATATATATATATAACTATGGGGAATTTTTTTTTTGTTAATTTTGAAAAGTCACGTTGTTTTGAAAAGGGGGAATGGGTTTTAATACCATGGGCAATTACCATGGGCTCCAAAACCACGAGCTTGTAAACCACGAGCAATTACTTTTCTTTATTCTTTTTCCTTTTTTATATATATCTCTTTTTTCTTTTTCTTTTTTTCTTCTTTTTAATTTATTTCCCCCTTTATGTTGACTTTCCTTCTCTCTTTTGATATATATATATATATATATATATATATATTTCTTCCTTCTTCTTTTTTTAAAAAGCAAATGTTGTTGCCCACAAGTACTTGGTTTTAAAAAAAATCTGCAAGTCTGGAATTTTCTTGTAATTCCTTAGTGCTGAGTGATGCTGAGATCCTAAGAAACGATAGCTGCGATACCAATGAGAGTGTAAAAACTTTGGTAAACTTTATAAGTATATATTATTGATAAAAGATGATTACAATGGGGAATCACCAAGGCTTTAAATATAGCTTTATGGTGTCCCTTGGCGAAGAGGCATGATCTCTGATCATGCCCTTTCACTTAATAAAACCTAAGATAACTATATCTAACTAATAATTAATAAAATATGCATAACATCTCCCCTCTCTCAGGGGTCGAATCCCTCAGTTGTGGAGTTGATTACATGATATGCTCAACAAAACCCTAATGTCTAGTGAGGTCAACCAATTCACCTCATCATAGGAAACTAGATACATCTGACCAAAAATTACATCAACAAGCATGTATCTACCCTATTTTACTATTCACCTACTCAATTACACTTCATTGCATCATAAGATCATCATCATTCATCAATTACACAAGTGAAAAGTCAAAATAAGTCAAACTGCTATGAAAAATGCATAGTGGAGAAAACATAGCAAATTCAGGAGAAAACACAGCGTGCCTGGAGAAAACACAGCGTGCTTGGGAAAAAGGCAATTTGAAGGTATTCCAAGTGTCCAAATATTGATCTGAAAGTTGCTATGGATAGCCCTGGATGTCTGCTACATGATAGGATGTTCAAGCACTCAAAAAGGTGGCTTCTAGCCCTCCAAAACTTGATTCTCCCAAGTGTACTCAGAAAAAGCAGCGTGGCCTCCAAAAAGAGGGCAGAAAGGCCATGTTTTGCTAGTTTTTGGGCATTTTAACCCTCCAAAAGTTGTTGAAATGTCTCCACCGTTCACTAGGATTGAAGCATGTGTTAAGAGGAATCCACCAATGCATAGAATGCATCCATTGGACCTCCCCAACAAAAGCGTAGCGTGGCCCACGCTGCATTTTTGCGAGTAGGATTGGTTTTCAAAATTGCCAATTTGGACCAAAAACTCACATAAACCAAAATTTGCTACAAAACTCTTCAAAATTGGTCCAGAGATGCTTGACAAGGTATGTTATTCTACTAAGGAAGCATCAAAAAGTAGGTTCAAGTTACCCTTATCCTTTTGACTAATTAGGGTTTCCTTCAGTTTTGCTTGCAATTGTTAGACTTTGACTTTGCAAATCTGATTCCTTGTGTAGTAGTGGGAAGCCATGTGTTTTTGCAACTTGTTGTCTCTGTTGGCCTTGTCAAGGAGCTTCTCTAAGTGAATATTCACTTTATCGAGCCAAAACTCCCTATTTTCATTGATTTCCATGGCTATCCTTTCTTCAAATGTCAACTCTTCATCTAATGGATTTTGCTCTCTTTCTTTTTGAAGTGCCCTTCGGAGACCCATGGTCCTTGGCCTTTTCCTTGTCACCTACTCTTCATGCTTATCTAAATATTTACTTTCAACCACTTCTTTGCCTTTCACATCTTGCATACTATCTTTAAAATGATTTTTCTATAAAGATAACTGGTTTACCTTCAATTGATTGTTCTGTTGCTCTAGGAAGGAAATTATGAAATTAGCCCTTGTCAAATTGTCCTTGAGTTCTTTGATCTAAGCATCTTTCTCCTTGATGATCTGCTCTAGGTTTTCATGCTCTTGATTGGCCTCCAAGTCTACTGTGTCAATGTCATGATGGATGAGCTCCTCATCATGCAAAGATGTCTCATGTTGTAATGGTAATCCCTGTTCGGCTAATGTGGGGTTGGCCCTTCCTCAATTTGAAGAGCAAACACAAGCCTTCTGCCTCTCTGGTATGTCTGAGTGACCTGAATCCTACTCACTGAAACTGTGCTAGGTGAGCCAACCTCCACATGTATAGATGGCGTTGATGGTGAACTAGGGCTAGTAGGCTGGTTACTAGAAGGAAAAAAGACATCTGATTGCATGAAAGTTTCCCAAGTGATGCTCTTTTGTTCAAGCTAGTGTAAAACAATGATTTTGATAAGAGCATGGTGGAAGAGGCTGACTTCAATACCACTCTGCCTATGTTGAACTTTTTCTTCCATCTTTGCCGGACTTCTGTAGAGGTAGTAGGGAAAATTGAGTGGCTTTATCCCTGTGAAATGGATGAGTAGTCTGACATGATACCTGTATAGTCTAGAAAATCTTCTCACGAGTGAAGTACTTCATGATGATCTTCATCAGTGGTGTATACTTCTCAAGGAGCTGCCCAACAGGAAAAACCTTCTTCATGTGGTGTTGGTGGTCTCTTCTGAGGTAGGGCTTGTAGTTTTGAATCTCTAGGTCTTGGTTCTTGAACCATTTCTCACCATGATTGGGTATACCTGTGGCCTCTGCTACTACATCAGTTGATATAGTGAATGTAACCCACATCTCGATGTGACCTTGTCCATTTGAAATTTGAGTGGCAAACAATTTAGTCAATATGGCATGGTATTTGACTCTGTCAACTTGCTCACAACAAGGAATACACCCTACCCTTTGAAAAAACTGCTTGGATAATGGTGAAGAAATCACTTCATGAGTGGTTAAGGGCTCATATCTTGAAATTTGGCCTCCCTTCCTGTAAGGCCTCTTTTTCCCTCTGTCCTTGGCCGCAGGGAATGGAGAAGTAAGGTGGGATGGAGGTGTTAGGAAGCTTTAGGAAATGGAATGAGAGGGAATTAGGGTAGAAAATATGGGCCTAGGGAATTTTGCTTCTTGGTCTAGGTCTAGGAGGAAATTTTGCTAAGCACGGAAGGATAGTGGTGTGGTGTAGGGGCTAGGGTTTGGATATAGAATCTTCAGGAGTGAAAGTGAGGGGGTGTGAGGGTTTCAGGAAGTGTATGTGGATGTGGGGAAAGGGAAAATGACTATGGGAAGGGTTTATTTGACTTACAAATTTGCAAAGAAGAGCTCTCCCACAAAATGCAACGTGGGGCTCTTTGGAGGAATTACACCATGAAAATAGGAAAATTCAACTGATAGGGAGGCTTAAAGAGACATTACTTACTTGTAGAAGGCTGAAGAACCTTTGAAATTGGTTTGCAAACCTTTAGAACTTGGATTTTTGCCTCTTGAAGGAAAACACAGCATAGGAGGGGAAAACGCAGCGTGCAGGCTAGGAAACACAGCTGGTTGCCTTCGCATCAAACTTTGAAGTGTGCTCTGACCTTGGAACTGATAATGTGGAGTTTGTTGACCTGAGAGAGCTCTTTGACAATGAGATGAATGTGAAAAATGAATGAATTGGTCTTTTATAGCTTTGTTTGGAATATTTTTCTTCAAAGAGGTAGGGTCGCCCACCTTGCTTCTGGAACCTTATAGCTTTGGAACTTTCAATTGCAGATTTAGAACTTTGAAACTTATTACATAATTGAAACATAAATTACATTTTGAAACCAAATTTCATTGAACAACTTTACCTATTACCACTCCTCATTTGCCAAATTTATGCATGCAATGACATATTTTGGTGACCTTAACCCTAATGACCTAATGGTGACACTGAGATGAATGAAAACCATGATGATGTTGACTGAAGTGATGATGATGATCTTTCAATGACGGTACACACAACTTAGTGATGACAAGGACCGACATGTGAAATTTTTTGAAATGAGTGGAAATAGCCCCTGAACATGTAGAATTTGATAACCCAACACGGTTTTTTCAGTTCCTCCTTATTTCTCCCATAACGTTAAATGCCCATTCTCATAGCCATACATTCAACAAGTTGGAAAAATAAATATTTTCTGAAAACACTAATTCCGGAAATTTCACAATGCTGAAATGCAGAAATAAAAACTTAGAAAAATAAATCAGCCCCACACGGAATTTTGACATGCTAATTTTTGGTCAACTTGACCCTAGAAAAACCCCCTACAACTCTTGGGGAAAACCAATTCGAAAGCTCTCTTTTATTTTTGATAAATATCTTTTATAGAGAAATAGAAAAACACAGAAAATTCCAGCAACCAGTATTTTTACTTATCTCAAAAACTGTGCACATCCTCTGCTTCGATTTTTGTGTCAAACAGAAACATAAATTTACAGTGGAAAGTACAGCATTAAATGTTGTATGGACAACACCGAAAATAGTGCCAGAACAGCTATACGGACTCCTTGAAAATTGTGCCACTTGCTGCCTCGAAAAACGTGATGTACAGTTGTTGTATAGACCTTGATTTGCATGCTGAAAACTGCTGTACGGATTTCAGAAAACAAATCTGTTTTTGCTGTTGTACGGACCTCGATTTTTGTGCCTCAATTGCTGTACGGACCTCGAAATTCGTGTTGCATTAAATGTTGTTTTTCCTCGAAATTCGTGCCACTTGCCTTGAACTTCGTGCTGCTGCTTGTTGTATGGATTTGTTGAAATCTTGCTGCCTCGGTATGTGTGGCAAGGTGTTGTTCTTCCTCCTCCTCTGCTCAGAAATATCCTTTGCTCTCTTCCTCTCCTTCTCTCAATCTGCGCATGAAAGAATGAATGACCTTTTCCCTCATTTTCCTCCTTTAACCTAACCTAAGTGACTTTTGGGGAATCCCCAAATCTAATGGCTGAGATAGCTTTAGATCTAGGGCTGAGATTAAATGCTCATTTAAATCTCACTTTCTATTTTTTTAATTCACCCCACTTTAATAAAGACCCACTTAGTCATTTATTTCCAAAGTCACTTTTCACTTTCTAATTTTACATTGACTTTATTAAAGTCACTTTAAAATTAGACTTTAGTAACTTTATCACTTAAAGTCACTTTTAAATTAGATTTGACTTTATAACTTTATAAATTCGCTTTAGGAGAAAAATTAAATTCTTTTGGACACTTTTCCCTGGGCCAAAGATCAAAGCCTTAGGGAACCACTGTCCTAGGTAACCAAATTTCAACACTCCCTCTTACCCGAGAAGGGTGTTCCTCACCACACCATATTGTCTGCGAAGTAGACATACTTGCCACCAATGATAGGCTTTGGTAAGAATATCTACAACTTGCTCATCAGTGGGAATATACTCAAGCTTCACAGCTCCCTTCTGAACATAGTCTCTGATGAAATGATATCTGATGCCGATATGCTTTGACCTATCATGAAATACTGGATTCTCTGTGAGTTTAATGCAACTCTGATTATCACAGTATATCACTGAAGGTCTCAACAGCTGACCAAATAAGCCAAACAACATCTTGCGAAGTCAGATGGCCTCACAACTAGCTAGACTGGCTACCATGTACTCTGCTTCTGCTGAACTCAATGCTACTGACTGCTGCTTTCGGCTGAACCACAACACCACTGTCGAACCCAACCCAAAACAACACCCTGAAGTGCTCTTCCTATATAAAGGACCCAGCACATAACCACCACCCTATCTAAAAATCGGTGTAACACCTTGATATCACTCCATCTCCACTGCCTATAATCCGGACCATATTCCATGCTCACTTTGTCACAAAGACCCGCAAATGTGTTTTGCGGCAACCCAATGCCCTTGCAGGCTCACACATAAAGCTAGCTCGCCGTGTTGGTACAAAACATATATCTGGTACGGTGTTGACCAAATACATCAAGGAACCAATCGGGTGTCTGATACGATGTGGGATCCACCAACTCGAGTACGAAAAGACGTGAAGCTTCTTCCAGTTGGTGATCATCGGTGTCGACATGGGTCTGCAATCCTCCATGTGGAATCTGCCAAGGATGTCCACAATATACTTCCCCTGCCCTAGGAAGAAATGCCTCTCCTCCTGCCACACCTCCAGACCCAAAAAGTAATGCATCAAGCCAATGTCCTTCATCTCAAACTCCGACGCAAGATCTCTTTTGCAGTGCTGTACGAGTCTCTTTGCACCCGTAATGACCAAGTCATCCACATACGACACCAGAATGAGAGGCTTCTCACCTATCACAATGAAGTATAGGTTCGGATCTGCATCACTCTTTGTGAAATCCATCTCCTGCAAGTATGTATCTATCCTGGAGTACCAAGCTCTGGGAGCTTGCTTCAGGCCATAAAGGGCCTTCTTCACTCTGCACACATGGGACTCCTTCCCATGCAGCTCAAAGCCCTGTGGCTGCTCAATGTACACCTCCTCCTATATGAAGCCATTGAGAAATGCGGTCTTCACGTCCATCTGGTGGATCTTCCAGCCCATCTCTGCTGCTATTGATATGATGGAGCAAATCGAAGTATATCGAGCCACGGGAGCGAAGGTCTCCTCATAATCAACTCCCTCTACCTGGGAGAATCCTCTAGCCACAAACCTTGCTTTGAATTTCTCAATGCGCACCGCCATGCGGAGAGTAACCACGGTTTGCCCTCGAGGCCTGGGGCACCACCTCCCAAACATAATTCTTCATGATAGAAGAATACTCCTCCTGCATGGCCTCTCTCCAAAACCTGCTGGCTAGCTGCCTCCTCATAGCTAGAAGGCTCAGAGTCAACGATGTTGGCAACCATTGCCATATAGGTACAGAACCTATCCGGTGGTCTGCTCTCTCTGACCGGCCTCTTCGGCCCAACAACAGAGGTGGCCTCTCTCAAGGTATCCTGAAGCCACTTGGGCTTCTTCTTCCTGAGCACACTTCTCCCACTGGAGAACGAAACTCCTCCTCCCCATCAAGAGCCTGAACTCCTGACTGTCTGTCTGTTGTCCTCATGCCTGAACCTGAACCTGTAGATGCTGAAGTACTGTGTGAATTGTCCATTAGTGGACTATCTAGTGAACTGCTTTGCAGACTACTCTGCATGCTGCCCAAAGCACCACCCCTTTGACTATGCAAGCCGCTGCTCAGTGGCGGACCTGAAACCATAATCGATGTACCTCCGAATCCTCCTGACCTAGGTTGCGGGGAAGTGCCCCCCCCCCCTCGTTCCCGTTTCCGAAACGCGCTCCGTGCAGGAGCGTTTTGGGAGTGTTCGGAAACGCGCTCCCGAAAACGCTTCCTGAGGGGAGCGTTTTCGGGAGCGCGTTTCCGAACCTGTTAAAACGCTCCTTGCCTTTTCGGGAGCGTTTCCAGAAACGCTCAGGAGCGAACACTCCCTGAGCGCTTCCGACGTTTAAAAAACGCTTCCGAAGAGTTTTTTAAACGCCAGAAGCGCTCAGAGAGCGTTCGCTCCCAAACGCTCCCCGGAACAAAAAACGCTTCCTGCCGGGCGGAAATTTTTTTCAATGAAAAAACGATTTGTTTAGGGCCAGAAATGGGTTTTAGGGCTAATGTGGAGTTAAGAGAAGCATTGACATTTCATGGTAAAAAGTAAAAGTGACATTTCCTTTATTTTTCATTTTCATCCTTTTACTTAAATTTTTAACATTACCATGAAATGACTCAGGATGTTTAAGAGTGGTTTCGACCTCATTGGATTTCATATGGAGAAACTAGAATTTTAGGTTTCACTCAAAATTCAACAAACTTAATGGTTTTCAGGGTTTCATGGTTTGGGAATTTGCAATGTTTCCATTTGATTCTATCATGTGTAAGGGTATGATATTGGCATTTGATCAAGAGCATGAAGTCCTTTAAGAACCTTGATGTACCCTTCAATCAAAGGAAAACAACTGGTTAGGCATGCTAATCTTTTTCTACCGCGATTTAAGGTTGAGGAGATGAACCCTTCACTCAAACCAAAATCATTGGCTAGACATGTTAAACTTTTTCAATTTCTATCATGTTATAAGGTTGAGCAATCCAAGTCTGAAGACTTTGAGCTAGATGATGTTTATGTATCTCTTGTTGATGATTCCATTTCTAGTAGCGATGAATCAATGATGAGTTTCATGAGAGACCATGTTGCTCAGTGATTTGTAGTTTTGATGTCTATTTTTGCTACTACTACTACTACTAAAGTTGTAGAGGAGTTTTAGGAGTCCTCAAACTTTGAGCCATATTATTTATGTAGTTCATGTTGATGATCCCTTGTCTAGTAGTGGTGATGATTTTGATCATGATGAGGAGTGATCATGTTGTTGATCACTAATATGTAGTCTTGTATTAGGCCAATGGCCTCATAGCTTGTAGCATTGTTTTTGGACTTTATGGGCCATTTGGAGCCTCATTGCTTATGTATTTTTCGATGATATGTATTGCACTCGGTACCATTTTGATATATTCACCTTTGCATGGTATATAAATGAGCAAACTTTGCATATTTTGTCTCTATTGGCTTGGAATCATGGTTGCAAATCTTAAAAATAGTTTTTTTATTAAAAAATAATTATTTAATGTATTTTTTTTTAAACCGGTTCATTGAGATCTGACGGCTCCCGGTTAGACCGGTTCCGGTTAGAAACCCAGTTCATTAGGTCCACCGGTCCGGTCACCGGTTCCGGTTTTAATAACTATGCTCACACAAATCCAGAAGTACAAGAGGGGTACATGAAGGCATTGGACAAGTTGGTACCTGACAGGGAGGAGTGTGCTAGATTGCGCCTTGAATTAGGCAAATACTTCAGTTGCACTACTAACTTTGGTTCTTTCCATGTAATGGAAGACGGGGACATATTTGATGCTATCACATGGTGGGAAGCATATGGCGGCATGGGACTTTTGCCAAAGTTGGCTAAAAAAGTTCTCTCACAGGTTGTGAACACTTCTTCTACAGAGAGGTGTTGGAGCACCTACAGCTTCATACACAATGTGAGAAGAAACAGGCTGAATGAAAACCGAGCTGAAAGCTTGGTTTATGTGCATTACAACTTGAGGTTGTTGAGCCATTACTGTGATCGGGCATATGAGGATCAATCATACAGAGTCTAGGACAACAACCCAGAGGATGATAATTTGGAGGACGGCATGGTACATATGAAAGAATTGGAAGCAGAACTTTTTAGGGATGATGATGAAGCATTAGCAACACCGCCACACACAGGGCCAGTCCCACCATCTACTGGTAGCAGTGAGGGTGCCAGTGCCAGTGCTAGTGCCAGTTCTCGATATCACACTATTGTTCCTTTGCAGATCCAGCCTCCACCTTCTAGTCATGGTCGTGGTACTCCTGAGAGTACTAGAAGACCACCATTTCCTCGTGGCTCGCACAAACTAGACATTTCTCGTGGGCGTGGCAAGGGGCCAACCAGTAGATAAAATAGATTTGTTGTTTACTAGTCTTTCTAATTGTTGTTGACAGTTGAACAGTTGAAACTTGACTCTTTCATATATTTAATGACAATTTAAGTTTGAAGTTTGAATTTGAAAGGTGAAACTTTGAAGTTGGCATTTATAAGTTTACAAGTCATTATGAATTATGAATATGATGCTTCATGAGAGTTATATGGTGATCAATGAATCAATGATGATAAATGTTATATAATATCAATGATGATAAATGTTAAATATTGAATTTTGAAATCAATGAATCAATGATGATAAATGATATATATCAATTATGATAAATGTTATATATTGAAATTTGAAATCAATGAATCAATGACGATAAATGTTAGATATCAATGATGATAAATGTACATTGAATTTTGAAATCAATGAATCAATGATGATAAATGTTAGATATTGAAATTTGAAATCAATGATGATAAATGTTATATATTGAATTTTGAAAGCTTGAAACCTTCAGATTGATGATTCGCGAGACTCAAGAGTTAATATGTTGTATGCTTCCAACTTGTGGGCGTGGTTGATGAAGATTATAACTTCTAGATGATTGATGTTATATGATTCAATCTATGCTTTTATGTTTTTTATGTCTAATTCATCATTCTACATGTTTTTGTTGACATATATGCATCAAAATATAAAAAATATAAAATATATATATATATATATATATATATAAACGCTCCCGAAAACGCTCTGGACCGGAAGTTTCTAAAAATGGTGCTCCCCGTTCCCGCTCCCGCTCCCAAGTAACCTTGCTCCTGACCCCTGCCCATTGGATCCCTGTGCCTGACTCAGCTGCTCCTGAGGGTCTGGATGATCCAGATACTCTAACTCCCATGACCTCCTGAAAGCCCTATCCTCCTCAAATTTCACATCTCGCCTGACAACAACTCTCCTCTGAGCGGGAATATAAATCCGAAAGGCTTTCGAGGTCTCACTATAGCCCACAAAGATACCCTTCTCTGCGGTGGGCTCTAGCTTGGTCCTCTTCTCCTTGGGTACGTAGGAGTATGCAATACACCCAAAGATATGAAAATGACCAATATCAGGCTTCTTCCCAGAAAAATCCTCCTCCGGAGTCACATGCCCCAATGCACGATGCGGACTCATGTTCTACAAGTATACAGCAGTGTTGCAGGCCTCTGCCCACAAAAACAACGGTAACCCTTGATCATGTAGGATGGCTTTGGCAACCCCTCCGATGGATCTGTTCTTCCTCTCCGCAACCCCATTCTGCTGGGGGTTGTAAGGAACTGTGAACTCCCTCCTAATGCCTACCTCCGCACAATAATCAACAAACTCTCCAAGGGTGTACTCCATTGTCCGAGCTGAGGGACTTGATCTTCCGACCTGTCTGAGCCTCCACAAGAGCTCTGAACTCCTGAAACCGCTTGAAGACCTCACTCTTGGTCCTCAAGAAATAAATCCAGGTCCTCCTAGAGTGATCATCAATGAATAAAACATAATACTTATATCCACTCAAGGAAACATGAGACATCCGACTGCTCACATCGGAATGAATCAAATCAAGTATCCCAGTCGCTCTGCTGTCACTGCTGGGAAAAGGGGATTTGGCAAATTTTCCCATCACACATCCTCTGCATGTATCAAAGTGATCAATACTGAAATCTGGCACACCTGTAGTGATCTCCCACAAAGTCCTCAAGGCTCCATGATACATGTGCCCCATCTTGCGGTGCCAAATCTCACACAGCTCTGAACTGTTAGCCCTTCTACCGGTACTACTGCTCAATGCCAAAAGGGGCTGAAATGCAAACTTGTACACCTTTGCATGGCGTACACCAATCACTCTAGCTGAATCAACTAGAGCGCTCCTGGGATATATAAGCACATGTCCTCTCCTGAACAATATCTCATATCTTCTGTCCTCCAATGTTGAGACGGATATGAGGTTCTTCCTCATCCGTGACACATATAGAACATTTGACACCTTCAAGGGAGGTTTGGGTTCCCTATCAAATGTCAATGTCCCTACATCGACTGCTCTAACAACGTTGTCATCTCCGAGTACTGCCTCTATATCAGTGCCACATTCTGAAAGCTCTGAGAAGTACTCACGGACTCCTGTCATATGACATGAAGCCCCACTATCAACATACCAGATACCTGAAGATGCTCCACTAGTGGAGGGAAATGCACACTTCCTCTCAACCTCTGTGGCAGGTGATCCTGCACTAGTGGACTCACAAGAAATGAACCCAAACTCCCGGTCAAAGTTATCTGTAAAGTCCTCTATCTCTACTGATGCAGCCATGTTTGGGTTCTTCCCCTTCTTCTTCTTCTTTGGACACACAACTGCATAGTGTCCCATCCTCTGACAATTCCAACACTTCACCTTGGAATAGTCCTTCTGCGTGTTCCCTTGTTTACCTTTACCTTTGCCTTTGCCCCCACCACCAGTTGTGGAAGCTTGTTTCTTTCCCTTGCCTCTCTTGCCTCCTGCTAACAGTGCTACATCCTCATCCTACTCAACTGGTTTGGCTGCCCCAAGTTGGTTTTTTTTTATTTCTGTCTATATGCAATCATCCCAAAACCTCTCCCAAGTGGGAAGGGTCTCACATGCACAAACCCCATTAGAAAAGTTCAGCCGTGAACTGGGAAGGCCATTCACTGCAATCTGCACCAACTCAGTGGGTGGAATGACCTCTCCAACCGCTGCCAATGCATCTCTCACATTAGTAATCTTTGTGAGATATTCAGCTGCACTATCAGTCTTGCCTATCTTAATGGTTTCAGCTTCTCCCTTAGGACCATTTTCCTGTTCTCATTGGTACTCTGGTAGAGATTGGTCAATGTCGTCCACATCTCATGAGCATATCTCTTTCCTCTCACATGAGGAATGCAATGGTCTTTGATTCCATCTAGAATCAATCTCTTACCCTTGTTATTCTTCTTATTAAATGTTGCCAACTGAACAGCATCAGCAGGCACATTAACAGGGTTCTATGCGGTATGCACCATGATATTCCAAACTTTTGCCTCCTCAAAGATGCTCTACATTCTCTTCTTCCATACACTGTAGTTACTATGCCCATTCAACCTATCATCCACCCTCAATCCCAAAGACATGTTTGCTATCCTAATAAACTGAAAATAACACTGTTGTAGTAAAGGTACTGTTTTCTATGTGAAAAATCAGCGTGCTGTAATTTTTCTTCTTGCTGTCACAAACTGCCTTTTCAACAAACTAGCTCTGATACCATGTAGAAATTTGATAACCCAAACCTGGTTTTCAGTTTTTCCTTATTTCTCCCATACATTCAACAAGCTAGAAAAAATAAATATTTTCTGAAAACACAAATTCTGGAAATTTCACAGTGCTGAAATGCAGAAATAAAAACTCAAAAAAATAAATCAGCTACACACAGAATTTCGACACACTGATTTTTGGTCAAGGTGACCCTGGAAAAACCCCCTACAAGTCTTGGGGAAAACCAGTTCGAAAGCTCTCTTTTATTTCTAATAAATATCTTTTACAGAGAAATAGAAAAACATAGAAAATTCCAGCAACCAGTATTTTTACTTATCTCGAAAATCGTGCACAACCTCTGCCTCGATTTTCGTGCTAAACAGAAACAAAAATTTATAGCAAAAAGTATAACATTAAATGTTGTACGAACAACATCGAAAATAGTGTCGAAATAGTTGTACGGCCTCCTCGAAAACTGTGCCACTTGCTGCCTCGAAAAATGTGTTGTACAGTTGTTGTACGGACCTTGATTTGTGTGCTAAAGTACTTCTATATAGATTTCAAAAAACAAACCTGTTTTGCTGATGTACAGACCTCGGTTTCCGTGCCTCCTTAACTGTTGTATGGACTTCGAAATCTGTGTTGCATTAAATGTTGTTTTTCCTCCTCGAAATTCGTGTCGCTTGCCTTGAACTTCTTCATGTTGCTGCTTGCTTTACAGATTTGTTGAATCTTGCTGCCTCGGTATGCGTGTCAAGGTGTTGTTCTTCCTCCTCCTCCTCTGCTCAGAAATATCATTTGCTCTCTTCCTCTCCTTCTCTCAATCTGCGCATGAAAGAATGAATGACCTTTTCCCTCCTTTTCCTCCTTTAACCTAACCCTAAGTGACTTTTGGGGAATCCCTAAATCCAATGGCTGAGATAGCTTTAGATCTAGGGCTGAGATTAAATGCTCATTTAAATCTCACTTTCTATTTTTTAATTCACCCCACTTTAATAAAGGCCCACTTAGTCATATATTTCCAAAGTCACTTTTCACTTTCTAATTTCACATTGACTTTATTAAAGTCACTTTAAAATTAGACTTTAGTAACTTTATCACTTAAAGTCACTTTTAAATTAGATTTGACTTTATAACTTTATAAATTCACTTTAGGAGAAAAATTAAATTCTTTTGGACACTTTTCCCTAGGCCAAAGATCAAGGCCTTAAGAAACCACCTGTCCTTCGGTAACCAAATTTCAACAAGACACACTATCCAGTGACCAAATTTTTATTTGAAGACCTAATGAAATGACAAAAATTTGACTTTGAGAACCTAACAAGACATTGTAAGAGCATATTTGATCACTAGTGATAGGTTGAACAGACTAACACTAACATTCGCTGCAGTTGGGGATGGAAGCTCCTTGGAGGTGTCAAGAACACCGTAGACCAAGTAGCCTTACCATCGGGCATGGAGTCAAAAATCAAAAGACCCAACTCAAAACTGAAAACAAACTGACAAACTGAACTAACTCTGACTGAAACAAAAACTTACAAATCTTATTTATGGCAGCATATCACCGAGACTTGAGGGCTTCAAATCCTGATGACAACCACCCACCTGCTGAAGACATATGTACAATCATGTGAAATGTTCCTTCCAGTGTAACCAATCCAACAAATGGCTACATAGTTGAATCATACTCGTAGTTTGCTCGTGCAGGTAGAAAAAACAAAAACTAGGCCACTCCAAGTGTCTATTGAACACGTGCTTCTGGTCCATGAAAACAAGAAAATACATTTCCCTACTAACTATAACAAATCAGTAAAAGGATCTTCAAAAATCTGAAATGTTACCTTGTCTTGAGATCCAGTAAAAACACAAGCATGCCCTTCATTTTGATCTGAAAGAATACTTGGTTGTTGATCCATAGGAATGCATAGGAAAGTATGACCTTCTGCTACCTGAGTGTTGGCTGTAAATTCCTCAAGCATGAGAAACTCTGACTCTATGTCTTGCATACTATCTATCTCAGACTCATTATCCTTCCATTCATAGTCTAAGTCATCTTTGAACATAAAACATTCTTCAAGATTGTTAAACATGACAGCCCTATCATCTTTGTGAAAGAAAATAGTCCTTGTTAGTTGATCTCCTTGCAGGAAATCATCATCACAAATTGGCTTACTCACAACAAATTCCTGTATAGTTTTATCAATCTCTTGACTGGCATCATTTAAACTTAGATTTTCATTTTCAATAATGGAACAAATTTCACTAATACATTCTTGACTATGTGAACACTGCAAACCTGCATTAGTTTGGGTTGTAACATGAATTTTTAGGAGCTGATCTATTTCATATTCAGACAGAGGAGAAACTTGATTTTTATAGCAGTAAACATTGGCTTGATGATTTTCATTTTCAGGATCAGGAATTGGCATCTCTTTTTTGGTCCCAATCTATTTCATCCAAGGAGGAAGCTACTGATTCTTGTTGGGAGGAAAAATCATAAAGGGCTTCTATGATCTCATCATCTAGACACTCTTCATCCCCATACAAAATTTCAAGAAACTCAATCAAATTTTCAGAAATCTCACAACAACTATCAATAATCGATAAGGAAGAATTAGAGCTTTGATAATGTTGAAAGAAAACTGAATGAAAGTCCTTTAGAGAATATAAACAAGCAGATGGTAGACCTTCATACCATGATCTCGCTTTTTTCTCCAAGGTAGCCATGAACATATTCATCAGACAATCTTCAGGAAAATCAATCTTTAGTTTGTGAATATGAAAATGAAATTTGACCAAATGCAAATTAGCATCTTCTCCATCCTCACCTTTAAGTTTTGGCAGTCCCGTTTGCCAATCTATACAAGGAATACGATTCGAAAAACCAATAATATGAGCTCGATTCATAGGAGCATACCTTCGAGCTGTTGAATCCATTTTGACAACAATGAAGTCACCAAGGAGTTCTTCAGACTACTGGTTCTTGAAAAGCAGAGTCGCCATGAAAATTCTGAACCTTTGGATTCTTTGACATTAGAGTCGCCAGGTGAAAGATGCACAACCTTCTTGTGCTTGATCACCATTCAACATCAGTAATCAGATCTGATCCTTGTCGTTCTTTGCCAGGGAAGATCTGTCACTTCGTTACTCGACAATGGCGCCAGAATGTTAGTACTCCACCAATTTTCCCAAGGCTGAAAATTAGACTGACAAAGGTAACCACAGACCACTTTGACCTAGTAGCTACCCCTACCAGGCTGAGAGGGCTCTCTCTATGAGATCACAATCAAGGATTGACTGTGATATGAAGGATATTAGGCTAGATATGTTAGGTTCATGTCGCTTTTGAGTGTTTTAGGGTTTGATGCTGGATTAGGGATGAAACAAAGTAGCTAGGTGTAAATTTTTGTAGATGTTCTATGCTTGAAGCAACTTTACTTTTATTACAACAATCACACAAATAGTTAAGTAAAATGCTGACAGAACATGTCAGTGGATCTTATAGAAGACAAACCAGAAACAGAAAAATGTGATGGTGCGTTACGGCGGTCAACAGGATGCTTCAACCAGCAAAGTCTCCTTGATCAGCCAACCCAGAATGTGTCACAACAATCCTCAAATCAGCTGCCGAGTCAACCCAAGTCAACTCCAGAAAAGTCAACGATGTCCAGAAAAGTCAACGCATGGCAGCAAGCTAAAAGTAAACGCAGCAATAAGTTCGGTCAACCTTTTGACCTCGATTTCTATGCCAATGTGTACGGCCTCTTAAAATCGAACTCTCCAACAGTTTTCAGCCCTTTCGGACCATGCGTTGACCAAAGTCAACGCTGGTCAAACTACCTTGAAAACCCTAGCTGCAGAATTTTCGTCCTTCTTCTTGGCCGTACGGATTTGTCCTTCTTCTTCACACGTGTGGGCTGAAATTGTCCTCCAAGGAGCTCGTACTAAATTAGATGAGAGAAGAAGATGTGTGTTGAGTTGTTGTGAAATGCTCTCCAACTTTGCCTGTATTTATATCCATCATTGAGGTGTGTGACACATCTGCTGGGGGTGCAAAACCTTAAGGCCGACCTGCACATATAATTTATTATAAATAATAAATTCAAAATAAATGTTCATCGGATTAAGATATATTTTATATGGATTTTACACCTCTCCGAAAGAGGAATCCAACAAAAATATTAGCCTCTTAATCTGAGCATCACAACATGGAGTTTGGACCTAGTTGTCCAAATTTAACACTCCCTCTCAACTAGGGAGAACTCCATCCATCAATGCAATCAAACATCGTGCGTCATCCCGCCGTAACTTGCTTTGCTGGCCTCTTTATTTCAGAACAAAAGTGGGTCAGTCACAAAGACATCATCCCCCCGACTGACATAATCAGTCCAGAGGTTCGAAACCTCTATCAAACTCATAAAGAGTATCCAACCAACCCAAAGTTGGTTCATCTGACCCGAAGTCAGGCAGAGGTCCCAGACCTCACTAAACTTGATCCCAGATCAAGTGGTTGGACCGTGCTATCCTAGATAGAGAGTACGGCAATCTCTGATGCGTCCATCAGTCTTTGCTAATAGTCTCTAGCTTTTCCCACCTCATTGGCCAAATGAGAGGTACTTCCCATGAGCCCCGAACTCAATGGGTAGGATGCATACGGGGCACAGATAAATGAGAGGCGAACCAGCTCAATAATCACAAGGGTGGGGCAGAAGCATTATGAGTGCTTATAGCTCCGAGAAGCTATCCCCAAAGCCCCCCAGAGCTCCCAGAGCTCATCGTCCAACAAGACCCACATCATAGGGTCGTTCCACGACACCAAGACTCTCACGGAAGGTTAGGAACTTGACCTTCCCCAAGGGCTTAGTGAGAATATCCGCGACCTGCTCATCAGTTCCTATATGATCGAGCCTTACGGCGCCTCGCTGTACCATATCCCGGATGAAATGGTACCTGATATCAATATGCTTGGATCGGTCGTGGAACACAGGATTCTCGGTCAAGCGAATCCCACTCTGGTTATCACAGAGTATCACGGTGGTATCTAGCACATGTCCAAATAGCTCACCAAAGAGCTTTCGCAACCAAACTGCTTCACAACAGGCCATACTTGCTGCAATGTATTCGGCCTCTGCGGTGATCAAAGCCACCGACTTCTGCTTCCTGCTCATCCATGTAATCGAAGCAGAACCAAGATTGAAGCAGCGTCCCGATGTGCTCTTACGATCCACCACATTGCCAGCCCAATCGACATCAGTATATCCACGGAGTGTCACGCTCCCGGCAGTGTATCTCAGCCCATGGTTTATCGTGCCCCGAAGGTATCTCAGAAGATTCTTGGCACCAACCCAGTGAAAGTGATGAGGCTCAACCATCTGTTGACTCAAAGTGTTCACTGCAAAACATATATCCGGTCGGGTGTTCACTAAGAACATCAAAGCTCCTATGAGTTGACGATACTCAATAGGATTGGCCAAGATAGGCCCAGCAGCGCTGCCACTCAACTTCTTGAAGTTGAGTTCCATTGGTGTTGACACGGACTTGCAGTCCACCATACCAAATCTTTCTAGAAGTTTCACAATGTATTTTCCTTGAGAAAGGAAAATCTCTCCAGGTCTCTGCCAGACCTCCAGGCCTAGGAAGTAGTGCATCAGTCCTAGGTCCTTCATCTCGAACTCAGCAGCGAGCTCCCTCTTACATTGATGAATGAGAGGGTCATCACCTGTCAGGAAGAGGTCGTCCACGTACAACACTAGAATGAGAGGCTTCTCCTGCACAACCTTGAAGTAAAGGTTCGGATCAACATTACTTCGAGTGAAGCCCAGCTTCATCAAGTAACTATCCATCCTCTCGTACCAAGCTCTGGGTGCTTGCTTTAACCCATAGAGGGCTTTCTTCAACTTGCAGACATGAGTGTCTCGATCCCGAACTTCAAATCCCAGAGGTTGTTCTACATACACCTCTTCCTTTATTGCACCATGCAGAAAAGCGGTCTTGACATCCATCTGATGAAGACTCCATCCTTGCGTAGCAGCAAGGGCTATGATTGATCGAATGGTGGTATATCGTACCACAGGTGCAAATATGTCATCATAGTCTATTCCTTCCTTTTGAGAGAAGCCACGGGCAACAAATCTTGCCTTGAACTTTTCAGCACTCCCATCAGATCCATGTTTGATCTTGTAGAGCCATTTCGCGGTGACAATTGATTTGTCCTTCGGTCTCGGGACCACATCCCAGACATCATTCTTCATTATGGACTCATATTCTTCGTGCATAGCATCCTTCCAGACTTGATGCTTTACGGCTTCCTCAAAAGATCCAGGTTCAGATTGTACAATAGTACTCATGGCAACTAGATACCCTTGGTATCTACACGGCTTCTTGCTTTCTCGGAATGTCCCCCTTGGGGCAGCATGTCCCTCAGCATCTTCGAGGGTGTCCCTGAGCCAGGATGGTCTCTTTCCCAGTGAAGGAGATGGATCAATAGGGTCCATTGGTCCTTCAATATCAGGCATTGTCTCATCCTGCGGTTCTTCTTGATTTCCAGGCCTTTCTTCATGATTTTCTTCAGATCTTGGAAGATCTACTACTTCTTCAGGGAAGCATCTTCGTCAAAAGTGACATCATGGCATATCTCTACTTCCCTTTGACCAGGTACATAGACTCTATAGGCCTTAGAAGTTTCGCTGTAGCCCACAAATATTCCTTTCTTCCCAGAAGCATCCAGCTTACTTCTCTTTTCTTTTGGCACATGAAAATAAACAAGACATCCAAAAATTCTAAAATGTGAGACATCAGGTTTCTTACCAGTGAAAACCTCTTCGGGAGTTTTGGAGTCCAGAGCGGAATGAGGGCATCGGTTTTGAATATACACAACAGTATTTGCAGCTTCTCCCCACAGAAACTTCGGTAGACCCTGGTCACATAGCATGGCACGGGCAGCTTCCACAATAGTCCTATTCTTGTGTTCAGCAACACCATTCTGCTCAGGAGTATATGCAGTGGTAGTCTCCCTCTTAATGCCAGCTTCTCTGCAAAAGTCTTTGAACTCATTTGACTCATATTCAGTGCCATTGTCAGTCCTCAAAATCTTGATCTTCTTTCCGGTCATATTTTCCACCAAGGCTTTGAAGGTACGGAACCACATGAAAGCTTCATCCTTCTTCTTCAAGAAGTATATCCAGGTTTTGCGAGAGAAGTCATCAGTGAATGTCATGTAGTAAGAACATCCTCCCAGGGATGTCACGGGCAACATACCGGATAGATCAGAATGGACCAGTTGCAAAATATCAGATGTCTTTGTGACACTTGAGGGAAAAGGTCCCCTTGTATGCTTTCCTTCGGCACAACCCTTACATACACCTTCATGATTATTTCCAAAGTCGGGCATCCCTGTCACCACCTTCCTTGCTTCGGGAAGGGCCTTGTAATGAAGGTGTCCAAACCTTCGGTGCCATAGTTCGGTTTGTCGGATAGTATCACATGTCATTGCTCCTAGCGGACTCCCTCCAACCTGGTAGAGTGTGCCAACTCTAAAACCAATCGAGATAGCTTCCTTGAAGCTCTTCTTCCACATGAGCACCTTTCCATCAAAGAATGTTACATAAAACCCTTTGTCTTCCATGGCTGATACAGACACAAGGTTCTTCTTCAATTTTGGTACATAGAGTACATCTTGCAAATGTAGGACTTGTCCTTGAGACAAGTGGAGGGTCACAGTCCCTGTCCCTTTCACGGGATATGTGGCATTATCTCCAAGGATAATTTCTAGATTAGTATCCCTTTCAACCATGTCAGAGAGTGCTTCCTTGAATCCAGTGATGTGTCTTGAGGCACCACTATCGATTAGCCAGACATCCATAGGGTCGGGCAGAGATGTAGCAGAGAGGGCAGATACAAGAATATACTCATTTCTTTTTATCAACAACATTAGACTCCTCATACCTGGAGTTTCTAGACCTTTTAGAAGGTTGATTGTTTCCACCAAAAGGAGCCTTCCTCTTTCCTTTGGATTTGTCGTTTCTTCGATTCCCATTCATTCGGTTGTTGTTGTTATCATCACTATCGGGAGAATCCTTCTTGAAGAGACATTCTCTAGCATAGTGACCAGGCCTATGGCAAGTGAAACACTTACCCTTCTTTTCTTGAGCCCTTGTTCTTCCTTTGTCCTTAGGACCACCAGAGTTCTTCTTTCGACAATGAGCACCATAGGCAGCATTTCAGTCATTTTCGAATTCCTTCATCCTTGTTTCTTCTTGCATACATCTAGACAGAAGCTCGTCAAAGTTAGGAATGGTATTATTATTGAGAATGGTAGTAGTGAATACTTGCCATTCATATGGGAGTCCTCCAAGTGCGGTGAGAACCATCTCACAATCGGCTATTGTCTCCCCAATAGCCAGCAGATTGTTCCTTGTTTCGGTCAATTTCAGAAAGTAAGCTTGAACAGACTCATCCCGACCCTTCTTCATATTCTTCAATTTATTCTTGAGGAATAGCACTTGGTTCACATTTTTTACTTTGAACATCAGGATCAATTTGTCATACATCTCCTTGGATGTGCCTAGCTCAGATATATAGGCAACCAAACTCTTATGTATGGATTCCCTGATCATCAGCTTTGCTTTGATCTCTCCCTTCTTATACTTGCTTCTAACAGCAGTGGTAGCATTGGATGGAGGTTCTTGAATCTTACCCAGCACATGATCCAAGAGATCATGGTCTTCCAATTTGAGATCTAATATCATCTTCCAGGCATGGAAGTCATCCCTTCCGGTCAGCTTGTCATTCTCCTTGAATTCAAAACTTGTGGAACCCATTTCCTCCGATGGTGATTGCTAAAGTTAGGGCTTGTCTTCACCTCAGCTCCGATACCATGTAAATTTTTGTAGATGTTCTATGCTTGAAGCAACTTTACTTTTATTACAGCAATCACACAAAAAGTTAAGTAAAATGCTGACAGAACATGTCAGTGGATCTTATAGAAGACAAACCAGAAACAGAAAAATGTGATGGTGCGTTACGGCGGTCAACAGGATGCTTCAACCAGCAAAGTCTCCTTGATCAGCCAACCCAGAATGTGTCACAACAATCCTCCAATCAGCTACCGAGTCAACTCAAGTCAACTCCAGAAAAGTCAACGCTGTCAAGAAAAGTCAACGCAGGGCAGCAAGCTAAAAGTCAATGCAGCAATAGTTCGGTCAACCCTTTGACCTCGATTTCTATGCCAATGTGTACGGCCTCTCAAAATCGAACTCTCCAACAATTTTCAGCCCTTTCGGACCATGCGTTGACCAAAGTCAACGTTGGTCAAACTTCGTTGGAAACCCTAGATGCAGAAATTTCGTCCTTCCTCTTGGCCGTACAGATTCGTCCTTCTTCTTCACACGTGGGCTGGAAATGTCCTCCAAGGAGCTCGTACTAAATCAGATGAGAGAAGAAGATGTGTGTTGAGTTGTGGTGAAATGCTCTCCAACTTTCCCTGTATTTATATCCATCATTGGGGTGTGTGACACATCTGCTGGGGGTGTGAAACCTTAAGGCCGACCTGCACATATAATTTATTATAAATAATAAATTCAAAATAAATGTTCTGCTCATCGAATTAAGATATATTTTATATGGATTTTACACCTCTCCGAAAGAGGAATCCAACAAAAATATTAGCCTCTTAATCTGAGCATCACAACATGGAGTTTGGACCTAGTTGTCCAATTTTAACACTAGGTCTAAGTATCAAAAGGGTTTACAACTGCAAAGATATAAAGGAGCAAGGTAGTAGTGGATATATGATGGCTTTAGGGTTTTGTAGGTATGGTGGAGGGTCTGAAAAAGTAGAGGGATTTAATGAGCATGTTTAATTATGAATTCATTAAACTGGAAGCATGAAACACAAAAATGACTCCCATATAAACAGAGCTAAATGAATAGAATTCTACCTATGAACTATAAGGAAAGCCACTGAAGATACAAGTTATGGAAAGATGAGCTATATATCATTCATCAAAGACTAAAACAGAGAAAAGACATGATCATAAACTCACTGCACATGAATTCCTAGATAATAGTTGCAACTGCATCCTTCGATTTTTGAATATGAAAGTGAAAGTACAAGCTAAAAGAGTTACAATCCTTTGATGTCCAACAGTCAAATGACTCTAAAAATGATAGATATAGACCAAAAAAACCTCTCCCCTCTCTCAGGGGTCGAATCCCTCAGTTGTGGAGCTGATTACATGATATGCTCAACAAAACCCTAATGTATAGGGAGGTCAACCAATTCACCTCATCATAGGAAACTAGATACATCTGACCAAAAATTACATCAACAAGCATGTATCTACCCTATTTTACTATTCACCTACTCAATTACACTTCATTGCATCATAAGATCATCATCATTCATCAATTACACAAGTGAAAAGTCAAAATAAGTCAAACTGCTATGAAAAATGCATAGTGGAGAAAACATAGCAAATTCAGGAGAAAACACAGCGTGCCTGGAGAAAACACAGCGTGCTTGGGAAAAAGGCAATTTGAAGGTATTCCAAGTGTCCAAATATTGATCTGAAAGTTGCTATGGATAGCCCTGGATGTCTGCTACATGATAGGATGTTCAAGCACTCAAAAAGGTGGCTTCTAGCCCTCCAAAACTTGATTCTCCCAAGTGTACTCAGAAAAAGCAGCGTGGCCTCCAAAAAGAGGGCAGAAAGGCCATGTTTTGCTAGTTTTTGGGCATTTTAACCCTCCAAAAGTTGTTGAAATGTCTCCACCGTTCACTAGGATTGAAGCATGTGTTAAGAGGAATCCACCAATGCATAGAATGCATCCATTGGACCTCCCCAACAAAAGCGTAGCGTGGCCCACGCTGCATTTTTGCGAGTAGGATTGGTTTTCAAAATTGCCAATTTGGACCAAAAACTCACATAAACCAAAATTTGCTACAAAACTCTTCAAAATTGGTCCAGAGATGCTTGACAAGGTATGTTATTCTACTAAGGAAGCATCAAAAAGTAGGTTCAAGTTACCCTTATCCTTTTGACTAATTAGGGTTTCCTTCAGTTTTGCTTGCAATTGTTAGACTTTGACTTTGCAAATCTGATTCCTTGTGTAGTAGTGGGAAGCCATGTGTTTTTGCAACTTGTTGTCTCTGTTGGCCTTGTCAAGGAGCTTCTCTAAGTGAATATTCACTTTATCGAGCCAAAACTCCCTATTTTCATTGATTTCCATGGCTATCCTTTCTTCAAATGTCAACTCTTCATCTAATGGATTTTGCTCTCTTTCTTTTTGAAGTGCCCTTCGGAGACCCATGGTCCTTGGCCTTTTCCTTGTCACCTACTCTTCATGCTTATCTAAATATTTACTTTCAACCACTTCTTTGCCTTTCACATCTTGCATACTATCTTTAAAATGATTTTTCTATAAAGATAACTGGTTTACCTTCAATTGATTGTTCTGTTGCTCTAGGAAGGAAATTATGAAATTAGCCCTTGTCAAATTGTCCTTGAGTTCTTTGATCTAAGCATCTTTCTCCTTGATGATCTGCTCTAGGTTTTCATGCTCTTGATTGGCCTCCAAGTCTACTGTGTCAATGTCATGATGGATGAGCTCCTCATCATGCAAAGATGTCTCATGTTGTAATGGTAATCCCTGTTCGGCTAATGTGGGGTTGGCCCTTCCTCAATTTGAAGAGCAAACACAAGCCTTCTGCCTCTCTGGTATGTCTGAGTGACCTGAATCCTACTCACTGAAACTGTGCTAGGTGAGCCAACCTCCACATGTATAGATGGCGTTGATGGTGAACTAGGGCTAGTAGGCTGGTTACTAGAAGGAAAAAAGACATCTGATTGCATGAAAGTTTCCCAAGTGATGCTCTTTTGTTCAAGCTAGTGTAAAACAATGATTTTGATAAGAGCATGGTGGAAGAGGCTGACTTCAATACCACTCTGCCTATGTTGAACTTTTTCTTCCATCTTTGCCGGACTTCTGTAGAGGTAGTAGGGAAAATTGAGTGGCTTTATCCCTGTGAAATGGATGAGTAGTCTGACATGATACCTGTATAGTCTAGAAAATCTTCTCACGAGTGAAGTACTTCATGATGATCTTCATCAGTGGTGTATACTTCTCAAGGAGCTGCCCAACAGGAAAAACCTTCTTCATGTGGTGTTGGTGGTCTCTTCTGAGGTAGGGCTTGTAGTTTTGAATCTCTAGGTCTTGGTTCTTGAACCATTTCTCACCATGATTGGGTATACCTGTGGCCTCTGCTACTACATCAGTTGATATAGTGAATGTTGTTAAAAATGGCAACTTCAAGAGTCATTCTCTCCCCTAAGGTGAGCTACCAGGGTAGATGAGAATATATGACTGTGTCTTGTGAGTTGCAATAGATCAAGGCATGGAAGCTTGCTAAGAACCTTGGTGGTGACTGATACCAAACCCATGGAGTTGGTGAAGTATCAGGACAAATCCAGGTTAAGACTGTCTGGTGAGGCCTAGTGTCAAATACATGGACTTGGTGAAACAATAGTGCAAAATCCCGAGTCAGACAGCTTGTGAGCTATATGCAAAATCAAGATGTGGTCTAGCCAAATCAGGTGGACTCCTATGAAGCTAAGACTATTATGTGTGATAGCCTCTTTATCATGTTGTGATGATGCTTACCTAGGAACTGATCACTCCTAGGAAGCTAAACTCCAACATTGATTGAAAAGCTAGAAGATCACATAGTTAAAAGATCTCTTCTTATTATTGTGTGAACATGATGTTGTAAAGCAGATGATGTGATATGGAGCATACTAGGGAGAGAATGATGTAAATGATGTATAAGCCTTGTTGAGTCATGTAAAAGTGTTATCAAGTTTTAACTCCTAGTCAAGTTGACTAGTAGAGATGTAAAAGTGTCATGTAATATTTATTTGATGTAAGTCTTATTTTATAAAGGCAAAAGTAATTTTTATGTCAATGTAAAATTAAAAGATAAAGTGGGTCGAAAAAGTACTAGGCTTGAGGGGGCTTGATGAAGTCAAGTTGTAAACCCTAAAAGTGACTTCGAGAAGCTTGAAAAGTCATGCCTATCCATCTTCTAGAAGGATCAAAGAAAAAAGATGAAAAAGGACAAAGAACCTTCACTCTACATATGCAATTTTATTTTTTCAACAGTTTTCCAGCAAGCAAGGGTTTACAGGTTCGATTACTAAATCGACCATAACTTTCTCTTCAGGCATCCAAATTAAGAAATTATAGTGGGGTTAGAAATTAGACTCCAAGGCGTTCCAAGATCAGCTAAACGCTCAAGGAGATCCAGTTTGAGAAGGGCAACTATCCCTCACAAAATTCATGCACTAGTTTTTTGCAGATTTTTTTCCAGAATTTCCAAAAACAATTTTAGAGAAAGAAAAGCTCATAACTTTGGATCCAGGCAAACTTTTCCAAAAATTCCACTTGGAGTGGAAAGTAGACACCAAGGCGTTCCCCTTTCCATTCAATGCTCTTAAGATCTGCTGAGTTTCAGGCCTAATCCAACATCTCAAAGTCAGGCTTTCAGAATCGACTTTTCTGCCGGGGTGTGTGACAATCTTTCTCAGATCTAGCCCATGTATGTTGACTTGAGGTGAAGATAAATCAGTGAAAGTGAAGCTAAGGGTCTATAGCTTCAGATCCATCAGTTATCTCTTGCATGCATGACCATTTCAGTTCTACTCCAAGGCATTAAAGTTTCGAGGTGTCTTCTCTCCTAGTTTGATTTTGTAACTTGATATCTGCGTATTTGTTCCACATAATAAAAAAGATATTTTGTTGGGGTTTTCTCCCTTATTTGGTTTCCCTAGGGTATATCTTATGTATATATTTCATGGATGTATGATTTCTATATTCAATTTTTAGTTATAACAACAAACACAACATTAAAAGGAATCAAACTATGAAAGAAAAGAAAGAATATCTTAATATTTCATATCACTCTGCAATTTTTTCAACAAATGTAACCCCTGCAATCATGACCTTGTCCATTTTTAGCCAAGTAGCAAACAATTTAGTCAATGTGTCATGGTATTTGACCCTCTCAACTTGCTCACAAAAAGGAAGACACCCTACCTTTTGAAAACACTGCTTGGATAATGGTGAAGACATCACGTCATGAGTGGTTAAGGGCTCATATCTTGACATTTGGCCTCCTTTGTTGTAAGGCCTCTTATTCCCCTCCATATGTGCTTTGCAAAGGGAAAACTTTAATAGTGAAAAACGGAGGAATGGAGAAGTGGAGTTGGATGGAGGGGTTATGTAATATTCCTAATTAGCTGATAGCTAATTAAGAATATTAAATTTTGCCAATTTTGTTTTCTTAAGTTTAGTAGGTGAATAAAAGGGTGAAGGGACCCATAAACCCAACAGTTTGAATAAAACCTCTTTTCTAATGAACAACGCAGCATCCTGTGGGGCCAAGAGGCCAACAAAGCAGTGCAACAAGTGTGAATGCCAAAGGGCCAAGTGATAGCGCATTTAATGAGTGGACCCAAGGTTGTTGGGGTTTCACAAGAACAAGAAGGGGGTGAGGGCAACCATGGAAATCATTCTTGATTATTTTGATTTGAGTACGCTTAGTTGTTTAGCCGAGTTTGCAGTGTTGTTTAGCACACTGGTGTCTCCGAGCGAAGATCCCAACCTCATCCTCAGGGGACTTCGACTGCCCGCTCATGAGAGGAGTTTTTGAGGAGACTTCATTTAGGAGTTTCACGGAGCTTCAGGAGAGGATTCCTACTATTCGTCGTGAGCTGATCTTATTATCCGGCATCAAGCCACTTGCAGCCCCTCTATAGCAGTGCAGTCACTCAGTGACTCATGCAGTCCAGTAGCAAAGGCATTCAAGAGAGGGTGAAATTCCAAGGCATTTCAGCTTGGAATCAAGTGAAGGGGTCATCCCTTCAATAGTTGAGCTTTGGGAAGTAGTTGCAGACATTTTCTCTTTCAGTTCAGTTCATAGCTCTGCATACCCAACAAAATTCAGAATTAGAAGAGGGCCAAGCATAGAAAGGCCAAATTTTGAAGATTGGAGTTTGGGGGGAAGCTTTCTGGGTTTTTCTGGGTTTTTTGAGTAGAGTTTGTGGTTGACTCCTGACATTTTTTGAGCAACAGATTAGCCCATTTACGCAGTCCCTACTCAGCCAACAACTATAGGAGCTAGGCAAAAAGGGCAAATTTTGAAAGTTGGCATTATTGAAAACCATTTCTCGGATTTTCTCAGATTTAAAAATAGAAAGTGAGATTTAAATGAGCATTTAATCTTAGCCCTAGATCTAAAGCTATCTCAGCCATTGGATTTAGGGATTTACCAAAAGTCACTTAGGGTTAGGTTAAAGAAGGAAAATGAGAGAAAATATTATTCATTGTTTCATGAGCAGATTGAGAGAAGGAGGAGAAGAGAGTTGGAGACATTTCTGGTTTTGAGAAAGAGAAGGAGAGGAGCAGTTCAGCGAATCCGTACAAGAAGGAGAGGTTGCACGCATTTCAAGGCAACGGTCTGTATAGCAGTAAATCAACACAGTTTTCGAGCCAGATTTCCGTACAACAGCATTGGGCACATTTTTTGAGATCCGTACAGCAGCAAGGAGGCACAGATTTCGAGGAGAAGCAGCAATGTGCAGCACGCATTTCGAGGCTGGGTTGGAATGGTTTTCGAGGCTGAAAAAGCTGCTTTAATTTCCGTACAGTGCATACAGCAGTACATAATTTATGGCACGATTTTCGAGGAGGAAGTACAACATTAAATGCTGTTATCTCTTGCTGTAAAATTTCTATTATTACTGTTTTGCTGATTTGGCACATTTTTCGAGGCAGATGCAAGCACGAAAAATGAGATAAGTTTGTACATTGTTTGCTGGAATTTTTCCTGTATATTTCCTTTCTCTATAAAAGAATTTTCTAGAAACAAAGAAGAGCTTTCGAACTGGTTTTTCCCAAGAGTTGTAGGGGGTTTTTCCAGGGTCATGTTGACCAAAAATCAACGTGTCAAAATTCCGTGTGGCTGATTTATTTTTCTGAGTTTTTATTTATGCATTTCAGCACTGTGAAATTTCCAGAATTTGTGTTTTCAGAAAATATTTATTTTTCCAGCATGTTGAATGTATGGCTATGGGAATGGGCATTTAACTTTATGGGTGAAATAAGGAGAAACTCAAAACTGAGGTTGGGAACAAAATTTTTTACACTTGGCACAATACAGGTTGGAGCCTGGAAGATTGGAGTCTTCATCTAGGATTGGAGCCCTATATCATTATTGTACTTTACTTATTGTAAAGAAAAAATTAATAAAAGTATCTATTCCATCATTGTTCATTTTGTGTTCTAAATATAAGTGATCTAACTAGTAAAATTAACAATTGAAAAGATATAATGATTCACCCCGCTCTCAGTATTTCCAACAGACCATGCACCCAAAGTCGAGGTTTCCCAAGTAGTACTATGCTAGAACCAAATGGTCAATAAAGGAGATCCCACGAGACTAAGATCCAAGGATAACATCCAAAATATATCAAGGGGACATGAGCACAAACTAAACCCAATCTTTCCGCTAAATCCCCCATAAATCCATGCTCATAACTATTCATGATAAGTAAACTCAATACTCAATTACCAAATGACAAGACATACCCTTAGATTCGGGAGGCCTGTCTTCAACACACGATCACTACAGGTGGGTGAGGGACCACATGTTTGATTGAAGTTGCAGAGAAATGGCACAACGAACTAGAAGAAGGCTGCAAAGGGCTGCTAGCTGTCGGCTGAGGTCCATCGTGGAGAAAAAATTCTCCTAGGGATATCACCCAAGCCATGAGCACATCCGATGCTAACCCAATACCCCAAAATCTCAACAATGGGGGCATCGGGGCAATTGATAAGGGAAATCCCACACTTGGGTATATAATGTGTAGGAGGGAGCAATCGTGGTACATGAGGTGCCCCAACCTTGATTTTTCCACCCTTCTTTATATGCCTTTTGTCTTTTATGAATTTTCTTCAATTAACTGCTCGAGGCTCAAAGGATAAGAGGATGATGTGTAATATATAACAGTGATTACCTTCTTTAAGGTAGGGTGGTTCATTGCTCTCCAAGGGTTGGGACAATCATGGGTTCCTGAATGATAAAGGAGGCTCTTCTAGGGCATATGGAACCAGGGTGATGACCATGGGTTGGGGTAGAGCTCATGTATTGGCTTTTAAGTTTTGCCCACATGTTAAATTATTTTTGTCCTAGCCATCTTTTGCATTTTGTGGTACAATTTCCTGTCAATTGTGGCCAATTATCTTCTTCTTTTTCTTTTAGCTGCTTCAACCTCCATGGCATCATTCCAACCCTGACCCAAGGTGGGAGCAAGGGGATAAGGAGGCTGACCCTATGTGGACCCAAAATGGAAATGTGGACCTAGGTGGGAGAAATGATGAATGGGGGGGTATAGTGAGTGGAAAGAGAGTAATATATGGAGATAAAGGAGCGGGAGCATGTTAATCAAGTTTTTCATTGATGTCAATATGGCATTGGCCGAGATGTCAATATTGTTGAGATGCCTAGTACCATATGATGATGTCATGACTCTTGTTTGACAAGGATGCCATCAATGAAAATGTCAAACCACTAATGAAGAAGTCCTAAGAATTCCTTGAACTAGCTATACTGTTGCATGTACCTTGATGATCTAGACCTTAACCCTTGATGACATATGCAGTCATATACCTGATGATGTCATACACTAAATGAATGACCACAATTGATGATGGCACTTGATGAAGGTTGAAAGACTAGATGATAAAATGGAAGATATCATTTGATGGTTGGAAGACTAATTTGAAGTTCTCCTAATGATGCTGCACTATAACATATCACTGCAAAATTATGTGATGACATGGATGATGCACTCATTGCTAGACTCTATCATGATGACGTGGATGTCCTACATGTTGCTATGATGATGAAGAAGCAAAATAATGGAGAAGACAAACAATGGAGAACCCAAACAAAGAAGCCATACTGTCCTAATCATTTTCTGCACTAAATAATTCAAGGGCAGTCACAAAGAAAAAAAATTTCACCACCTTAGAGGCAACCTTTCAAAATGGATCCTATACCATCTTGTAGAGTATATTTTTCCCTTTCTAAAGAGCCCTTACTTGCCCCCAAACTCCCTGTGGTTGATGAGATAATGAGTTTTTAAGTTTAGAATTTTTTTTTTATCAAGCTGACCTAAGTTAACATACATATGTCGAGTCTCATCTCAAACAGTCACGTCCTCTCTTTAAAGGACAAAATCACTATAAATATAAGTTGAAACCTTCATTTTTCACCATCAATTTTGGTGAAAAATACCACAGGAGTTCAGAGAGGAGGAAAAAAACAGTAAGGAGGGCTAGAAGGAGAGTTAAAGATAATTTATGTTTGGGATACTTTACAAAGAAGTCGGATTGCAGCAATGTGGTGGACTATCACCTCTCAAACCTTAAAACAAATATATTATATTGCAGACTCGTTATTGCAGACTTACGCAAAAAAAAAGGATTTGTTGTAGCATTGTTTGTAGAACTGTGGAGGCACACTTTTGGACTTGTTGTAACACTTCCTTGCAGATTTGTGGCAGCATATTCTTGAACCTGTAGCAGCATTTTTCCTTGACCTTTTTTTTAAACCTGTAATAACACTTGTTGCAGATCTGTGGTGATCATTTAGCTTCAGACTTGAAGTAATATATTTCAGATTTGTGCACAGAAGGAACAATGTTGCTGCTTGTGGAGACAGTCCTGTGGAGGCAGCTCAGTGCTTGAAGAGCAATCTCAATTTGAAGAGACACAACTACAGTTACACTTGTACAATCCTCGAATCTTCAAGCTTGGAAGAAGTGAAGCTAGATCTTAATATCTGAAGGATCTTAAGGTTTATATTGGCAAAGCTTGTGAAGACTTGAAGAAGAGCAGGCCTTGATCTAAGAGAGGCTTGAACTATTTTAGAAGGTACCTTGTAGCAGAATGAAAGGCACTCTTAAACATATTGAAGACATTCTTGAAGAACAATTTATCGAGGACAGTATTTCGGGATCAAGGGAGATTAGTGAAGCAGAAGTATAACAGAAACAAAAAACAGTGAAGAAGACTTGAAGATAAGATTAATAAGACTTTGTGGAGTGACCTTGAAGAAGATTGAAGATATTTTGTTGAGAAGCCTTAAGTGATCTTGGAAATAACATTGAAGATCATGATGCATCGCTAATGTCATCATGAGGTAACTTGGAGAAATTGTTTGGGTACAATGAAGAGCAGTGATGACACCTTCTAAGAAGAAAAGGTTGTCATTGATGATGTGACGTGGAGACCAACTGTGACAAGGCTGTTTGAAGAAGACTTTGGGAGTCGTGAAGAATAACCAAACATATTTTGACAAAGTGAAGTTGACGGTTGGAGCCCAAGAGTTTGGAGCCTCATAGAGACAAGGTCAGTGCCTTGGAAGATAGGGTTGGAGCCCTAGAGGATTGGAGTCCTCAAGAAACCAGGTTGGATCCTGTACCAGAGATAGGGTTGGAGCCATAGAGGTTGGTGCCTCAAATTGACAAGGTTGGAGCCTTGGAAAGACCAAGTCGGTGCTTGGCACAATACAGGTTAGAGCCTGGAAGATTGGAGTCTTCATCTAGGGTTGGAGCCCTATATCATTATTGTACTTACTTATTGTAAAGAAGAAATTAATAAAATTATCTATTCCATCATTGTTCATTTTGTGTTCTAAATATAAGTGATCTAACTGGTAAAATTAACAATTGAAAAGAAATGTTGATTTACCCCCCTCTCAGTATTTCCAACAATTGGTATCAGAGCTAGTACCTTCACTCAAAGCCTAACAGCTTGAAGGTTGATCATTAGAACAAAATTGGCAAAGCCAAGGAAGAAAGTCTCCAATCCTCCTAAATATGTGTCTTCCTCAACCATCGAAATTGAAGTAAATCAATTTGCAAAGGCTCCATTGTTCAATGGAAATTTTGATATATGGGAGGCAAGAATGAGGAATTTCTGGAAGACTCAATGAATTGAAGTTTGGAAATCAGTGATTACTAATGACACGATGGACGAAGAATCCAAGCAGTACAATACAAGAGCAATGAAGGCAATTTTGAATGGGTTACCAAATTTTGTGAATGCCAATTTTGAAAAATGTTCATCAACAAAAGTCATCTGGGAAAAACTTCATGATCTTCAATCATAAGGAGCATTGACAATGATCTCTAGTCAAGAAGATGATGGAAAACAAGAAAGAAGTCCAAAATCCATCAAGGAAGCCGAAGATAAGCAAGGTGACAACAAGGCTAAAGAAGACCTAGAAGATGAAGAGAACAAAGAAGACTTTGAAGAAGATCTCCTACTAAGCTTATAGATGTCATGGAAGAGATTAGCAATTTGAAAAAGGAAAATGAGGAACTTAAGAGGAAAGTGCAAGATGGTAACCAAGACAAGACAAGGAAGGAAGTTGACTTTGTCAAGCTTCAAGTACAAGAAAGAGATGAGTAGCTCGCCAAACTTAAAGATGAATTTCATCAAAACAAAAGAAAACATCATGAAGAAGTCATATCTATGACAGATCAATTGGATAATTCAAAGAAAAGGGAAGAAAATTTGTCAAGCCACCACAAACAAAGACTTAAGAGCTTGAACAATCTTGAAGCAGAGATTGGTCAATACAAGTAAGAGGTCTCCTCTCTTAAATCTCAACTAGAAGAAAAGGATGAAGAAACCTTCAAACTAAAATCAGACATCAATCTTCTCCAGGTTGAAACATGTGAAGCTACAAGAATAAAAGAAGAAATGGAGATCAGTCTAGCAAAGGAGAATGAAGAAATATTCATAATGAAATCAAATATCATCTTCCCTTAAAATCAAAGCACACGAAGCAATAAGGATGATGGAAGAAATGAAGAAGCAATTGGTCATGAAAGATGAAGATTGTGAAAAATTGAAAGGGGAAATTGCCTCTCTTAAAAAGGAAGTTGACTTGCTGAATAAGAACTTAAAGAGCTCTCAAACCCTAGATGACATCCTAAGTCATCAAAGATCCCCCCTTGATAAATCAGGTTTTGGCTATGCAGGTGAACCCTCAAGCAAGAATGATAATGCTCAAAACAACAAGGATGTGAGGAGGTCAGGAAGAAATGATACTCCTGGTTCCAACAAGGCAAGAGTCAAGATGACATTAGAAGAAACCCTACTCCAAGGAGATTTACAGATGATGTCAAGGATACAAAAGGAAATGAATATCATCAAAGAATTCCAAGGAAAAAAGACTTCAGAAGTACTTCAAGGAACTCTTCATGTCCCAGGTACCAAAGCATATTTCTTGGTTATTGCTATTCTTGTACAAACTTTGGGCACATGGAAAAATATTGTAGGGCATATCACAAAGACCAATATAATGGTCCCCGTCAATCTCCTAGAAGAAATTTTGCAATAAGAAGTCATGATTTCTTATTTATGAACAAGATAGAGTGCTTCAATTGCCATAACATTGGACATATTGCACGTGATTTTAACTTGACTTGGGCCCCTACACAAGCTATAACCATTAGAGAGAAGAAAGTTTAAAAAGTATGGAGAAGGAAGCAAATTGCCTTCGGAAATCTTTTGAACACTCTAGCCAACAACACATGTTGTTGAGTTGATGAAGTCATCCTTGATATTCCAAGTGATCGATAATGAAACTCTGCCAAAATGAGACCATGCATACATTTAGGGGGAGTCTATGATTTTTTAGCTTTCTTGCAGAAGCTATCCGTGAAAGGGCCCTATGAAATCCTTGATTAGTCACACATGGACAATCATCCTTTGTTAGATCATCTCTTGGGAGAAACTCCATTGAAGAAATGTAGACACATCTATCATGGACCTCATTTCCAGATGGAAGAGTACCATGACAGGGGGAGTAACATACCTATGAAGAATTACTATTGATGAAGAAAAAAAGGTAGCTCGACAGGGGAGAGTACTTGAGCACCCTGTTTTCCATTAATGTCAAAGGGGGAGAGAATGTTGAAAAGGAAAGAATATTGCCATCAATGACAAAGGGGGAGATTGTTAATCAAGGTTGTCATTGATGTCAATATGGCATTGACCAAGATGTCAATATTCTTGAGATGCCTAGTACCATATGATGATGTCATGAATCTTGTTTGATAAGGATGCCATCAATGAAGATGTCAAACCACTAATGAAGAAGTCCTAATAATTCCTTGAACTAGCTATAATGTTGCATGTACCTTGATGATCTAGACCTTAACCCTTGATGACATATGGAGTCATACAATTGATGATGTCATACACTAAATGAATGACCATAATTGACGATGGCAATTGATGAAGGTTGAAAAACTAGATGATAGCGTGGAAGATATCATTTGATGGTTGGAAGACTAATTTGAAGTTTTCCTAATGGTGCTGCACTATAACATATCACTGCACAATTATGTGATGACATGGATGATGCACTCATTGCTGGACACTATCATGATGACGTGGATGTCCTACATGTTCATATGATGATGAAGAAGCCAAATAATGGAGAATACAAACAATGGAGAACCCAAACAAAGAAGCCATACTGTCCTAATCATTTTCTGCACTAAATAATTCAAGGGCAGTCACAATAAAAAAAAAATTTCACCACCTTAGAAGCAACCTTTCAAAATGGATCCTATACCATCTTGTAGAGTATATTTTTCCCTTTCTAACGAACCCTTACTTGCCCCCAAACTCCCGGTGGTTGATGAGATAATGAGTTTTTAAGTTTAGAAAAATGTATTTTTTTTCTCTTGCTGACTATAGTTAACATACATATGTTGGCTCTCATCTCCAACAGTCACGTCCTCTTTAAAGTACGAAATCACTATAAATATAAGTCGAAACCTTCATTTTTCACCATCAATTTCGGTGAAGAATATCACAGGAGTTCAGAGAGGAGGAAAAACACAGTAAGGAGGGCAAGAAGGAGAGTCAAGGATAATTTCTGTTTGGGATACCTTACAAAGAAGTCGGATTGCAGCAGCGTGGTGGGCTGTCACCTCTAAAACCTTACAACAGATATATTATATTGCAGACTCGTTATTGAAGACATATGCAAAAGAAATGGATTTGTTGTAGCATTGTTTGCAGAACTGTGGAGTCACACTTTTGGACTTGTTGTAACACTTCCTTGCAGATTTGTGGCAGCATATTCTCGAACCTGTAGCAGCATGTTCTCCTGACCTTTTTTCACACCTGTAATAACACTTGTTGCAGATCTGTGGTGATCATTTAGCTTCAGACCTGAACTAATATATTTCAGATTTGTGCACAGAAGGAACAATGTTGCTACTTGTGGAGACAGTCCTGTGGAGGCAGCTCAATGCTTGAAAAACAATCTCAGTTTGAAGAGACACAACAACAGTTACACTTGTACAAACCTCGAATCGTCAAGCTTGGAAGAAGTGAAGCTACATCTTAACATCTGAAGGATCTTAAGGTTTATATTTGCAAAGCTTGTGAAGACTTGAAGAAGTGCAGACCTTGATCTAAGAGAGGCTTGAACTATTTTAGAAGGTACCTTGTAGCAGAATCAAAGGCACTCTTAAACATATTGAAGGCATTCTTGAAGAACAACTTATTGAGGACAGTATTTTGAGATCAAGGGAGATTAGTGAAGCAGAAGTATAACAGAAACAAAAAATAGTGAAGAAGACTTGAAGATAAGATTAATAAGACTTTGTGGAGTGACCTTGAAGAAGATTGATGATATTTTGTTGAGAAGCCTTAAGTGATCTTGAAAATAACATTGAAGATCATGATGCATCGTTGATGTCATCATGAGGTAACTTGGAGAAATTGTTTGGGTACGATGAAGTGCAGTGGTGACACCTTCTAAGAAGAAAAGGTTGTCATTGATTATGTGATGTGGAGACCAAGTGTGACAAGGCTCGTAGAAGAAGACTTTGGGAGCCGTGAAGAATAACCAAACATATTTTGACGAAGTGAAGTTGAGGGTTAGAGCCCAAGAGGTTGAAGCCTCATGGAGACAAGGTTTGTGCCTTGGAATATAGGGTTGGAGTCCTCAAGAAACCAGGTCGGATCTTGTACCAGAGATAGGATTGGAGCCCTAGAGGTTAGTGCTTCATATTGACAAGGTTGGAGCCTTGGAAAGACCAAGTCGGTTGGCACAATACAAGTTAGAGCCTGGAAGATTGGAATCTTCATCTAGGGTTGGAGCCCTATATCATTATTGTACTTTACTTATTGTAAATAAGAAATTAATAAAAGTATCTATTCCATCATTGTTCATTTTGTTTTCTAAATATAAGTGATCTAACTGGTAAAATTAACAATTGAAGAGAAATATTGATTCACCCCGCTCTTAGTATTTCCAATAGACCATGCACCCGAAGTCGGGGTTTTCCAAGTAGTACCACGCTAGAACCAAATGGTCAATAAAGGAGATCCCACGAGACTAAGATCCAAGTATAACATCCAAAATATATCAAGGGGGCATGAGCACAAACTAAACCCACTCTTTTCGCCAAATCCCCCCATCAATCCATGCCCATAACTATCCATGATAAGTAAACTCAATACTCAATTACCAAATGACAAGACATACCTTTAGATTCGGGAGGCCCACCTTCAACACATGATCACTACAGGTGGGTGAGGGACCACATGGTTGGTTGAAGTTGCGGAGAAATGGCACAACGAGCTAGAAGAAGGCTGCAAGGGGCTGCTAGCTGCTAGCTGAGGTCCATCATGGAGAAAAAATTCTACTGGGGATATAACCCAAGAAGTGGTGGGTAACATGGCTCACCCTTTTGGAAATAGGGATGGAGAAAACAAAGTTTGTGGTAGTCCCTGTTTCCATTCAAGGTTTTAAAAAATGGAATGATGGGTACACTGATGGTGAAGTGGATGAAAATTTTTCTTCATTTTTGTCTTCTTATTTAAAGTCATGCAAATGTAGCTTGAAAGATCAAATTTATTTTTTAGAAGAGTTGGCCAATGACATTGGAATCAAGATTGAAGCTTTTGAAGATCAAAATTTACCCTAGATTCGATTTTGGGATCTTTCTTTTGAAGTTTCATTTCAACAGAAGCAAAAATATATATTGCTGCCCCTTGGTTTTGAGAATGGAAAATATTATGCCTTTAATCATGAGCTTGGAAATTTACAACTGAAGCAAAAGGAACAATTAGATCATCAGACAAGATGTGGTTTTTATGATTTCAGCGATCTTGTAGCTGTTTATATGGAGGAATTTTTCAGACTACATTCTCAATCATATTTTCACTGTGAAAACCAATTCCATTATCAGTTGCCATTGCTGTTATATTTTCCTGTTTTTGTTTTGTTGAAACACAATCAAGGAGTTACATTATTCGAGCAACTACTTGATTGTCTATATTGGCATTTTTGTGTCACTTGATCTGACAATTATTTCGCAGGTTAAAGTAGGAATGTGTGCAATAAGCTTGCTAGGGAAAGCATGAATTTCAGTTTGGTTTTTCAGAAGTGAGTTTTTCAGATTTCATTTTGCATCCTATACAGTTCTAGTTTTAATTTATAGTTGCAATTTGATTTTAGTTGCAAGTTGCAGTTGTTCAGTCTATAGGGGTTCTTGCTTCCATCTATGATCGAAAACATCCCCGCGAAGCCAACTATTATCACATTGTTAGTTTGAAATTTTTTAAAAGTGAAGCGCTGACAACGGGAGTGTCAGCACAAATTTGTAATAAACAGGTTTAAAACGTCAACAACGGGAGTGATACACAAATTTGTAATAAACAGGAATAAAAACACTGACAACGGGAGTGTCAGCATTACTGAAGTTTTGAAAATTTTAAAAATGCACTGAAAACGGGAGTGTCAACGTTATTGTGTGTTTGAAAATAAAAAATGGAAATTGCGCTGATAACCAAAGTAGCAGCTCATTTTTGTAAAAATGGTCAGTTTAAAACTCTGTTTTTGTAATATTCCCAATTAGCGATAGCTAATTGGAAATATTAATTTTGATTAATTTTGCCTTATATAGTTAAAATATAAATAAAGTGGGTAAAAGGGGAATGTGACTCACTTAGGATAAAACGCACTCCCTAAAGTCACCTAGGAGACATAACGTTGTGGTCAAGGAGGGGCCAAGGGGGCCAAGTGACAACGAAGGGGGGTGACACACTTAGACGGCGTGGGCCCAGCCAGCGCAGATGAGTTGGCGGCGTGGGCCCAGCCAGCGCAGATGAGTTGGCAGCGTGGGCCAAAGAGAGGCAGCGTAAGCATGGTGGGGCCAAGAGAGAGGGAGGTTCACCAAAGATAAATAGAGGGGAGGCTACTTCATTTCTCTCATTGATGATTATGAATTTTGGAGTTTGTCTCTAAACATTGAGCACGCTTGCTGTTTAGCTAGTCTGCACGTACTGTTCAGTACACCGGGTGTCTCCGTGCGGAGATCCCAACCTCAGCCCCGAGAGACTTCGAGTGCTTGCTCGGGTGAGGAGTCCTACCATATTTTTCAGGGAGAGATCAGAGCTTCAGCCATTGAGGAGCATTCCTTGGGGAGACTGCGCAGTCTTGGAGAGGGAGGACGCAGATCTAGTTGGGGAAGTTTCGAATTGAGGTTATTTCGGTGGATTCAGACCGGAGGATTAGGGAAGGGATCAACCCTTACCTTTTGGAGACATTTTGCAGAGGGAGAGGCCGTATTTTGCAATGTTGCCTTCAGGGTCAACGTTTTCCCTTGAGGGATAGCATAGTGCCTCAAAGGAGGTATTTTCCGGGGTCAGCCATTCTTGAAAAGCTCTATGGGCTTTTCTGGGTATTGGGAGTAGAGTTCGTTCCCAAAGTTTCAACATTTTTTGAGTTGGGGAGCAGCCCCAAAGGCCCGTTTCATTCCAGCAGTTGCAGCAGCACGACAGCATTTCCAGCAGCTTGGAGACTACACAGTTGATAGAGGGAGCAGCCATTCCACACATTGTTCTGAGAGTATTTCTACACTTACCTTGTGCAAGTCGAGGTGCCATCATTCTGATCACCTTTGTACTTATTTCTTATTTCTCAGTATTAATAAAATGGCTCAGCATTCTCCATATTGTGTATTTTGTCTCATGGTTTGTCTCTAGTTGCTGTGTACCTTGTTTGTGTGCTTTATATTACTATTTATTTCCCTTCGAGATATTATAGTGATATCAGAGCTCATAGACCTGGCTCAGCCTCTGGAGCAAGTTGTCTATGACACCGGAAGAGAAGCCATATATTTGCTACAAGGGTAGGAAGTACCGTGACCGAGAGTGTAGGTTGCAAATCACCTACGGAGAGGGTGACTGCGCTCTAGTAGTGGACGCAGAGCAGGAGGAACCAATGGCAGAGGAGAAAGATACCGCGAAGGAGTTTGCGAACATACTCGTCAAGTCAGTGTAGGATCTGTCTAGGTGGATAGAGGAGATGGGGCAAAGATTCACAGCAGCAGAGTCCACACAGCGTGAAACCCCGAGGGGTTTCCACATTGGAGAGGGATCGGGTACGTCCCATCATTTGCAGGGGCACTACGCAGCACAGCATGTGGCATCCCATACACCCCAACGCTCTATGATGCCCACTTTTCTAGCAGCAGATACAGGGGTGGGAGTACAGCAGGAGCAGGAGCCAACCCACATGGCTAATTACTTTGCTGAGTACCAGGCCTATGGGCAGGAGTTCAGAGATGCACTCACATTTCATGATTTTGTCTTCCTCAAGCGGGACAGTAGACCTCGCCATCATCACAGGGGGAACAGACATTCATAGGATGGAGATATGCATCGTACTGTGGGCAGGTTTCACTTGCCAACTTTTGACGGTTTGTCAAATAGTTCAGCAAAGGCATGGGTAGAGAAGCTGGATATATATTTCCAGCTCAACCAGATGGCGGAGACGGGGCCATCAAGTTGGCAGCGCTGCATCTAGATGGCGAGGCCCAATATTGGTGGTTTCACAGGATGGTTACACTCGGGCACTCGACAGTGACAGCTTATGCCGAGTTCACTCAGAAGTTGATAGAGAGGTTTGATCGGAGGGATCCGGAGGAGCTTTGTTGAGCTGACAAAGCTCAAGCAGACCGGGAGCCCGGACACATACATCTCAGATTTCCTGAGACTCTCAGTGATGGTGCCAGATTTATCCGCAGCATGGATGATCTACATGTTTATCGACGGGTTAGCAGAGCCTCTTCGGGGTTTGGTCCGGTCCACTAGGCCAGCCACACTTCATGATGCAGTTGGCAGGACCCGAGACTTAGAGGATGCTTTACCCCGGACCAAAGCGCCTTACCCTCAGAGAATGGCTTTCCAGTCGAAGGGGAAGGACGTGAGGGTTCTGCCTCCAAAGGAGAACCAGAGAAGAGGACCGATAGATGATGAGACCAGGAGGGATCTGAGGAGGAAGAGACTGTGTTTCACCTGCCAGGAGCCATGGGCACCAGGACACCGTTATGCCGCAGGCAAGGCACATTATATTGAGGTCTTCTCCAAGAGCAGTGGAGAAGAAGATGAGTACGAAGATATAGATGTAGGGGGGATCCATGCAGCGCAGAGAGAGGATCATTTGCCGCCTCCACCACTAGGAGCAGGAGATGCATCTTTCGCACCAACCGGAGGAGCCCTTGCAGCCTTGTGAGGAGTTCCCAAGTATTTGACACTACGTGTCCGAGGTACAATGCGAGGGCAACAAGTGTCAATACTAGTAGACAGTGGGGCAACCCACAACTTCATTGATGCACAGTTGGTAGAGCGGAGAGGCATTTCGACGGAGAGTTTTGACGGGTTTTCAATGTTGGTTCCAGGGGACCAGACCATGCAGTGTGCCAGATACGTTCCAGCGTTGGCAGTGATGATGGGCACTTACACACTGACTGACCACTTCTTCGTGGTGAACATTGCGGACACCAACGTGATATTGGGAGTGCGGTGGCTGATCACTCTAGGGAAGGTCACCATGAACTGGGAGGCCTTGGAGATGGAGTGGGATGATGAGAAGACAGGGAAGCACAAGAAGATACGAGGCATGCATACTTATCCAGCTCAGACAGTCTCAGCTCACCGGATGGAGGCAGACTTCCGGAAGGGAGACATAGAGTGGGCAGTAGAGCTGCGTGCTTCAGAGGCAAGATCTACAGGGCAGGCCATGCACCCAGAGGTGCAGACCCTTCTTGATAGGTATGTTACGGTATTTGGGGAGATACCGCCAGGACAACCACCGGATCGGGGATTTGAGCACACTATCGAGTTGGAGCAGGGCATACAGGCCATCATCACCACACCCTATAGGCACCCCAAGCCCTATCGGGACGAGATTGAGCGGGCTATCCATGAGTTGCTAGCTCTTGGACACATTCGACCTAGCACCAATCATTTTGCTTCTTCATTAGTACTGGTGAAGAAGAAGGAAGGCACATTGAGGATGTGCATTGACTATAGGGCCCTGAACAAGAAGACAATAAAGAACAGGTACCCTATCCCACGGATTGATGAGCTGATGGATGAGTTGAGGGTAGCGCAGTTCTTCTCGAAGATTGACTTGAGATCCGGGTACCACCAGATCTGCGTGAGGGAGCAGGACATTCCCAATACCACTTTCAGATGTCACTATGGCCATTTCGAGTTTTTGGTGATGCCCTTCGGGCTAACCAATGCACCGGCCACCTTCCAGTCATGTCTGAACCACATCTTCCGCAGTCATCTAAGGACATGTGTACTGGTGTTCTTTGATGACATATTGATATACAGCAGGACATGGGGGGAACATCTCCAGCACATAGAGGCAGTATTGCGTATTTTGGAGGAGCAACAGTTTTATGCTAAGCTCTCCAAGTGCAAGTTCGGGTTGACAGAGATGCTCTATTTGGGGTACATCATCGAAGTGGACGGAGTGAGGGTCCACGAGGAGAAGATTAGGGCCATTAGGGATTGGCCAGAGCCGAAGAATGTGACGGAACTTCGAGGGTTTGTGGATATCTGCACCTACTACAGGAAGTTCGTCAAGGGATTTTCCCAACTTGTTGCACCCCTTACAGATCTGAACAAAAAGGGGGCATTCAGTTGGACAGATACAACACAGAGGGCTTTTGACAGGCTCAAGGAGGTGATGAGCAGCTGTCCGGTGTTAGCATTGCCAGAATTCACGCAGCCCTTTGTTTTGGAGTGTGACGCGTTGGGAGTGGGGACAGGCGTGGTTTTGATGCAAGGAGGACACCCCATAGCTTTTGAGAGCCAGAAGCTCCTACCACATGAGCGGTTGTATGCCATATACGACAAGGAGATGTTGGCCATCATGCATGCATTGGCCAAATTTCGGCAGTACCTGGTGGGCAACAGGTTCAGGGTGAGGACAGACCACAACAGCCTCAGATTTTTCTTAGAGCAGAAGCAGTTGCAGGAGAGGCAACAGAAGTGGGTCAGTAAGATCCAGGCTTACGATTTTGACATTGAGTATGTCAAGGGGAAGAAAAATGTGGTGGCTGATGCACTCTCACGCAGACTAGCAGCGTTGTCCCTGATGAGTTTAGACACGGATTGGAGGGCTTGGTTGTTGGTGGAGTACTCCAAGGACCGTTTTGCCTGTGAGATTTTGGATAGGCAAGTGACGGATGACAAGTATAGGGTGATGGATGAGATCATCTATTACAGGGACAGGATCTTCTTGACTGAGGGCTCCCAGATCAAGAAGAAGATATTGTAGGCTTCTCACGATTCACCACTATCAGGCCATCAGGGGTTTACCAAAACCTACAGGGCCATTAGGGAGAGGTTCTCGTGGAAGGGCCTCAAGGAGGACGTACTCTAGCATGTCAGGGAGTGCGAGGTTTGCCAGCGCAACAAGGGGGAGATGAACCATCCGACAGGTTTATTGCAACCTCTTCCCATACCAGGAGGGAAATGGGAGAGCATTTTGATGGAATTCATCACAGGGTTGCCCACGGTGCAGGGCAAGGACTGCATATTTGTAGTCATTGATCAACTGACAAAGTATGCTCACTTCTTTGCTATATCCGCACATTACACAGTAGCACAGGTGGCGGAGCTATTCTTTCGGGACATTTTCAGGTTGCATGGTCTCCCAAAGACCATCGTCAGTGACAGGGACAGCCGCTTCATGGGCAAATTTTGGCAGGAGCTCTTCCGCTTGGTGGGCACAGAGTTGACATCAAGCACTAGCTACCATCCTCAGACAGACGGACAGACCGAGATAGTGAACAAGTGGCTGGAGGCCTACTTGCGCAACTATGTCAGTGAGCAGCAGAGGGCTTGGTTGAAGTGGTTGCACTTAGGGGAGTACTATTACAACAACACTCATCACATGTCTATCGGTATGTCTCCATTTTATGCATTATATGGATATCATGCTCTTTCTTTTGTTGACGTGATGTTTGGTGCCAGCAAGGCTCTTAGAGCCAAGGATTGGATCCAAGAGAGTCAGGACATTCTCTGAGCTCTTAAGGACAACATGGCTATAGCACAGAACCAGCAGAAGCTGTATGCAGATAGGGGTCAGGTAGAGAGACATTTTGAGGCAGGGGATTTGGTCTACCTATGCTTACAGCCATATCGACAATCCACGCTGAAGCAAAACGGGGTTGAGAAGCTCAATCCACGCTTCTACGGTCCATACAGGGTGATACGCAGAGTAGGATAGGTTGCTTATGAGTTGGAGCTACCTCAGGGCAACAAGATTCATAATATCTTTCACGTATCATGCCTGAAAAAGGCACTGGGTCAGCAGGTGACGGTAATAGAGGAGCTTCCACCTACAGAAGATGAGGGGCACTTGGTGTTATAGCCGGAGGCCATTATTGACACCAGGGAGAGACAGCTGTGGAGCAGGACAGTCCGGGAGTTCCTAGTGAGGTGGAGGAATTTGCCGGATGAGGATGCCACTTGGGAGAGTGAGTAGATCTTACAGCATCCATCATTACAGTTGCTTGAGGACAAGCAACATTTTGCCGGGGGAGACTGTAATATTCCCAATTAGCGATAGCTAATTGGAAATATTAATTTTGATTAATTTTGCCTTATATAGTTAAATATAAATAAAGTGGGTAAAAGGGGAATGTGACTCACTTAGGATAAAACGCACTCCCTAAAGTCACCTAAGAGACATAACATTGTGGTCAAGGTGGGGCCAAGGGGGCCAAGTGACAATGAAGGGGGGTGACACACTTAGACAGTGTGGGCCCAGCCAGCGCAAATGAGTTGGTAGCATGGGCCAAAGAGAGGCAGCGTAAGCATGGTGGGGCCAAGAGAGAGGGAGGCACACCAAAGATAAATAGAGGGGAGGCTACTTCATTTCTCTCATTGATGATTATGCATTTTGGAGTTTGTCTCTAGACATTGAGCACGCTTGTTGTTTAGCTAGTCTGCACGTACTGTTCAGTACACCGGGTGTCTCCGTGCGGAGATCCCAACCTCAGCCTCAGGAGACTTTGAGTGCTTCCTCGGGTGAGGAGTCCTACCATATTTTGCAGGGAGAGATCAGAGCTTCAGCCATTGAGGAGCATTCCTTAGGGAGACTGCGCGGTCTTGGAGAGGGAGGATGCAGATCTAGTTGGGGAAGTTCTAGATTGAGGTTATTTCGGTGGATTCAGACCGGAGGATTAGGGAAGGTATCAACCCTTACCTATTGGAGACATTTTGCAGAGGGAGAGGTTGTATTTTGCAGTGTTGCCTTCAGGGTCAGCATTTTCCCTTGAGGGATAGCGTAGTGCCTCAAAGGAGGCATTTTCCTGGGTCAGCCATTCTTGAAAAGCTTTCTGGGCTTTTCTGGGTATTGGGAGTAGAGTTCGTTCCTAGAGTTTCAGCATTTTTCGAGTTGGGGAGCAGCCCCAAAGGCTCGTTTCATTCTAGCAATTGCAGCAGCACGACAACATTTCCAGCAGCTTGGAGACTACGTAGTTGATAGAGGGAGCAGCCATTCCACACATTGTTCTGAGAGTATTTCTACACTCGCCTTGTGCAAGTCGAGGTGCCATCATTCTGATCACCTTTGTACTTATTTCTTATTTCTCAATATTAATAAAATGGCTCAGCGTTCTCCATATTGTGTATTTTGTCTCATGGTTTGTCTCTAGTTGTTGTATACCTTGTTTTTGTGCTTTATATTACTGTTTATTTCCCTTTGGGATATTACAGTTTTTTCTTGTACAACACAATAATTTCAGGCGTGGATTCCGAACAGTTGGAAACGAAATTTAAAAAACAAAAGGAGTTTTTTGTTGGTAATGTTTATTTTTGGTAGCATCAGATGTGCTCTAAGTCAAAATTTGTAGGGAGGTTTAGACACATGTATTCCAAAGAACCCAAAAAGAGTTTTGGGAAATTCCACTCAGATTGTGTTTTATTAAAATAATTAATTATTTTTAATGGGAACCTAAGTTTAACTTAGGAAATTAAAATAATTAAAGGGCATTAATAAAATAGAGTGTGAATCTTCTAGAGAAAGATGAAGATCAAGTCAAGTTAATCTTAGTCGTTGATTAGCGATTTAATCTCGGTTGTTGAAGTCTCAACGAGAAGATTATAAGGACTTGATGGGGCATTTGGAAAACACACCGACAAAGTCTAGAGATCAATTTTTTCAAGTGAGCAGTGCTCGGAGAAGTTAGATCGAGTTGATTCTTGCAGAGAGGGGCAGAGATAATTTCCAGTTGGAGATCTTTCCTGATCTGGAGAGTACAAGGGAGAGAGAAGTCCAAAGAGGCAGCGCAGAGCTAACCACGCAGAGGTTGCGCAGAGCTTCAAAGGGAGTCTGTATTTGTGCTGTGAGACAGTCAAAATCCAGTGTCGGAGTCGGGGTGTGAGACTGGGAGGCCAAAGGGCTGAATGATACATAGAACCCAAAGAAACATCATCTTTGAGTATGAATATAGATGGTGGACAACCTGCAAATAAATGCAGAAGAAGAAAGAATGGGAAAGTGTAGGAGAGGGAGGAGAGAAAATACAAAAAACAATGCCAAAAAAATGAGAAAGTTTGGGGTTTTCACTTACATCTTTAGCTCTTGTAGATGGAAGCCCTTCTTTACTCCTCCAAGCTCCTCCTCCTTCACTCCTCTAAGCTCTCCTCAGTTCTCTCTTCTCCAAGCTCTCTTCTCCTCTCTTTCTCTTCTTTTCTCCTCTCTTTCTCTTCTTTTCTCCAAGCTCTCTTCTTCTCTCTTCTCCACGCTCTCCAAAAACACAAGTGAGAAAATGAGAGGTGAAATAGAGCTTATAAGTTTTCATCCTATCCCAAACCCAACACTAATTCACTTATTAACCCAACTAAAACCAAAAATAAAATAAAAAATAAAAAAAATACGCTTTTGTGAAGTTCCCAAGTCAGATCCGTATGACGTTGTACGAAACCGCTCGCGAACCGTATGGATCCGTACAAGAATCGCGGTGCTTCTGTATGGTGATTCGTCGTACGAAATGTGGATCCGCCGTATGAAAACGTGGATCCGGCCGTATGGTTCCAAAAAACCAGGAAACACAAATTTTTTTCCGAAACGCGTTTCGAGGGGCGAATCCCGTACAGATCGCGTTTCGGGGGTTGGAGCCAAGGGGGGGAAGTTTCCTGCAACATTGTCACATACCATAGTATCACGGAAATGGTCCAATATAAAAGGTTACAACACATCAATGGGAGATGGTAAGACGAGAACCGTCATTTTGGACCCAACTGAGCTAATATGGGTGTGGGTGTGGAGTGATGGGAGGGCAAAGGCATTGAACCAAGTCCCATGCCGCAAGATTGTTTTGACTCCCATTGTCAAGAGTAAGAGTGGCCAAGTCATGTTTGATTTGATAATTATGGGTAACCGGAGGTGCAACCATAGTTTTAAAACTCGGTCGTCCAGGCTCAGAACCGGCCGAGTTGATCGAGCCAAAGGGATGGCCGGTCTAAATCAGTGGTAAAAACGGTCCGACAGCCAGTTTGTGACCGAGCTGTACACCGACTCGACCGGCTCGGCCGAGCTCGAACTAGTTCGCCCGGACAGTTCCTAGCCGGCTGCGGGCCCCAAAAAATGCAAAAAAACGGACTTCAAATCGGTTTTTAATTTGCTGTTAGGGTTTTGTTAGTGTATCTAACCCCTGCCCATCCTATTTAACCTACCCAATCCCTCTCAATACCTCACATCTATCTCATTGAATTTGCTTGAGCATTTGTGAGGAATTTCTGAAGAGTTGTGGAGTTGGTTTTGGAGCAGCTTTGAGGAGTCTTTTGGGCAAGCTTTGGAGCAGCAGTGAAGAGCTTAATGGGCAAGCTTTGGAGCAACATTGAGCAGTTGGTTTGTTGGAGCTGCATTGAGGAGGCTAGAGGCTAAAGGTATTTATTTTTTCTCTTCTAAAATCTGCCTTTGCTTGTTTTATTTATTTTGCAAATCTGAAAATGGTAAACATAGTTTTTGGTGAAAGAAATGAACATAGAATGAATAGTCTTTTTTTGTTTTCATTTTCAGATTTAAACCTTTTCTTTCCAAGTCAAAAACTCAGTCCAAAATGGCCCCTAGAGTGAAAGATGTTGCTTGGTCATATGCTGAAATGGTTGATGATCAAATGTATTGCAAATTTTGTAAGAGAAAAATTAAGGGGGGTGGAGGGCGCATTCATAGACTGAAACTAAATTTGGCTGGTCCTAGAGGCCAAATTACTCCATGTGAAGCACAAAACATTGGGGAAATTAGGAAGGAGTTGAAAGAGCAATTTCAGAAGTTTGAGGAAGACAAAATTAGGGAAAAAGAAATATAGGCTGAAATTGGGAGGAAGAGAAATCTACAACAGATGATGGTTGCCAACCCAAGTTTTGATTATGAGGGTTCTTCATCTATTCCTTGTATTGATGCATCAAACCCCTTTCGCTATGTTCCTCCCTCCATGGAGTCTATTTCTGAAAAGGGTAAGGGTGCAATGATAAATAAGGGTACTATCAAAAGTTTTTTCATGCCCTCTTCTCCCTCTGATAGTGCACATGGTCCTAGTCCTCCAAGTAGAGGTCAAGTGCAACCCACTTTAGATGCTCATTGGAAAAAAGAATTGTAGAGATGTTGCTTGTGATTACATTGCTAGATGGTGGTATGATACTGATATTCCCTTCAATGCTACTCGTTCACCATATTATGAACCTATTTTTTATGCCATATATGCTACTGGAAAGGGCTTCAAAGGCCCTACTATGCATGAGTTAAGAGGATCTCTTTTGCAAAAAGAGATTATGTCCATTGATGATTATTTGAAAGAGTTCAAAAACTCATGGGCACATACAGGATGTACCATCATGTCAGATTGATGGACTGATCAGAGGAATCGTACCATCATAAACTTTCTTGTCTTTTGCCCACGGGGAACCATGTTTCTAAAATCAGTTGATGCATCTGATAGGGTGAAAGATGCACATTTGTTGTTTCATCTTTTGGATAAGGTTGTTGAAGAGGTGGGGGTGGCAAATGTTGTTCAAATTATCACAGATAATGCCTCTAACTATGTTCTTGCTGGTAAATTGTTAGAGGAAAAACAACCAACCATCTTTTGGACCCCATGTGCTGCACATTGCATAGTCTTCATGCTTGAGGATATTGGCAAAATATACTGGATCAAGAACACCATAGAGCATGCCAAAAGCATCACAAAATATATTTACAATCACTCATGGTTTCTGAATCTGATGAGGAAAAACACAGGGGGTAAGGAAATTATTAGGCCTGCCATCACTAGATTTGCAACACATTTTTTGACATTGCAATCTATGCTTGCCCAATATAGAAACTTGCAAAAGTTGTTTTCTAGTGATGAATGGAATGAATGTCAGTGGGCTCGCAATCAGGATGACACAAATGTGAAAAGGAAAGTCAATCAAAAAACATTTTGGAAAAAGGCAGCAGCAATTGTGAAACTTGTTGAGCCACTGGTTAAGGTGTTGAGCTTGGTGGATGGGGAAAGATTGGCTATGGGCTTCATTTATGAGGCTATGGATCAAGCAAAGGAGCAAATAAGGGCAGCATACAAGGACATAGTGGGTAAGTATGGGCCCATTTGGGCAATCATTGATCAGAGATGGAACAATCAACTCCATCGCCCTATACATATAGCTGGGTATTTTCTGAACCCAAGGTATCATTATAAAGCTAAGGAAGCATGAGCTTTGAATGGGAAGGTTAGAGATGGATTGATTGACTGCATTGATCGCATGATCCCCACAAAGAGTGAGCAGTTGAAGATACACAATCAAATCACTGTGTTCAGCCAAGCCACAGGTACCTTTAGCAAGAACCTTGCAAGGATTGCAAGGGAATAAATTCATATTTTATTATTTTGTATAATTGTTTATAATTTCAATTTCAAAGTTGGATATAAATTGTTGAGCTAACTGAAACTCATTTTTTGCAGCACAATGGTGGGAGGCCTTTGGTAGTCATTGCCCTGAATTGCAAAGGTTTGCAATCCGCATTTTGAGTCAAACTTGCAATGCTTCTGGGTGTGAACGCAATTGGTCTGTCTTTGAGAGGATTCACAAAAAGAAGAGAAACCGTTTGGAGCAAAAACGGTTAAATGATCTAGTGTATGTCCAGTACAACCTCCAACTAAGATGCAACCAATTTCTAAACAAAAGACCTGATTCAGATCCCATTGTATTGGAGGATATTGATCCAACATCAGATTGGGTAGTGGAGACTCGTCCACCAGAGTTTGACTTTGATGAGGATATTGGTGCGGGGATGGACTTCGATACACAAGTAGAGCCAGAGGTTATGCTCAATGCAGATCCACTAGTAGCAGACCCAGTCCCAAGCCCTCCAGTTGCAGGCACAGACACTTCCTCTAGTCAGCCACGACGGAGGCGCATAAGTCGTCTATCTCAGGGTGGTAGGGCTATAGTTCTAGTTGAGGATGTTGATTTAGAGGAGGACTCCGAGGAGCGAGCGGTTTCCCCCTCTAGTTCAGAGTTTGAGGAAGAGGACATTGGCTTGTCAGATGTCTAGCTGCTAGCAGTAATGATTATTCATGTTTTGTTGTGGAGGCCATTTAGAACCTCCTTGTTTATGTTTTTTGTTTTGATCTCTATCTCATGATTCTCATCATCATGTATTGGACAGTGCACTAGGTGCAATTTTGATATAATGGATATATTCATGAGCCTACTTTGATCATACGTTGTCTTTTGTCTATATTGTAATGCTTTGTGTTTGGAAACATGAATAAAAATCTTTAAAATTATGTTTTTTTATAAGAAAAATAATATTTAATGTATTTTTTATAAAAACCGATTCATTGAACCTGAACTGGCCGAGTCGATACTGAGTCGGAGTCGGAGTTGGAGCTGACCCTCAGCCGAATCGGAACCCGAGTCCGAGTTTTAAAACACTGGGTGCAACAAAGGTGTTTGTTGCATTAGTAGTCATGAGCATGAGAGAGGGGTCCACTTCAGTAGGATTTTCGAGAGAAACAACTACAAGTAGGGTAATGGCGTTTGGTTGATCGCCCTTTGTACAAAGAGTCTTGTTAGGGCGTAGATTTTTCAGTACTCAACAATCTGCAAAAGCATGTGAGTTGGTCTTATAAAATGTACAACAGGGATAATTGTGAGGTGTGGGGGATGAGGCAGAGACGACATTAGAAGAACTAGAGGGAGACAGACCATTTCTGGCTTGAGGAGATTGGATTCGAGGACTCACTTCGCGTTCCACATCCAGGGCCTGAATAAATGCCTTGTCCAATGAAGTACTATCAAACAACTCAAGTTTGTAATGAAAAAGCATCAACAAACCAGAATTAAGTTTGATAATTAGTACCTCTTCTGGATCGGAGATATGGAGTTGAATGCGCAACTTGCAGAAGACATCAATGTAAGCTTTCACTAATTGGGTTGGTAGTTGTCGAAGTTGTAACCATTTGGCAAGGAGATTTTGGATACATCCTGGGGGATAGAAGCACTCTCTTAAGGCCTGGCAAAAGTTATCCCAAGATATGATAGGTGTCGATTTGGTCTCTGTTGTTTCTCCAAGTTCGACAACCAAGGACATATTCTCGAGATGAGTATCCCACCATGTTTGTGCCACGCTTTCCAATTGTAGATTGGTGATTTGAAGTTTCATTTCCTCTTCCATCATTGGACATTTTCTGAAATAGTTGGAGAGACTGTGGAGCCAAGAATCAACAGCCTCACCATTCATTTGGTCTGAGAATTTAGGCAATTGAAAGCATGTATCAAGCTGCATTTTCCTTGGAGGACATTGTTGTTGTTGTAGCATAATTATCTCTTGAAGAGCCCTAGCTAAATCATGGACTGGGGAGTCTACAGTGGAGGGCTTTGGACAGGACTCTTGATTGGGCAACATGATTTTCATCCATCGAATGGATTGAAATGTTGACCCTAAGAAAAAAATGCTTTGAACAGGTGGATGGCTTCCAAGATCTTATGCTCTGATACCAATGATCTACCTGTAGATCTGAAAAATAACAATATAGATGCACGAAAAGAGAATAACACAGTAGCTCTAGAAATAATACCACACTTTATTATGAGGGAGAGATGAGAATTTTATAAAACAATGCAAACATTCTCCTTATTTTTAATTTGTAATTACAAAAGATATTGCATAAAAATAAAATACATTATTAGATAAAGCAACTACATTGAGATGTTTCCTTATTTCCTACTTTTTTAGATGTTTCCGTCTTTTCTACTCTTAGATGTTTCCAAGGAAGGAGTGTGCTTTTTCTTGGTTGCCCAATCAGTTAGTGGTTTCTGATTTGTGTGTCTTTCTTTGTTTCCCACAAAATGGCACAAAATGGATTGGTCCTAAAGAGTGACAAGGGCAATCACCATAAAAAGATCTAAAAACCAAAGGACAGGGGAACACTTCTGGTTCGTCCAGAGGGGCTGGGCCCTAACTAATTGTGGACTGGTATTCGAACAAGGGAAAACAAGGGAAGTAGGGAGACAGATTAAAAAAGAAAAAGAGGGTAGTGGGGGGAAATAAGAGGGGGGAAAGAACCGAATCAGGAGGAAACGGTCACAGGAGGAGGGAAAAATGGGTAAGCTCCAGAATCGCATGTTGTGCACCAGGAGGATAGCAGGGTCAACCTGCAGAACATCAATGGTTGCAGACTGGAGGTAGTTAAACTGTATATCTCTGACCCCTTTTTTTGTTCGAGTGTGTTAGTTTTCCTATGATTTCTACGTCCATGGAGAAAACGATTCTATGACATGCGTTAGCAGTCAATGAGTTTTGTTGGAATCAGCTAGGTAAATGTGCATATTAGTATGTTGTGATTTAATGCCTGTGCACCCATGAATTTTTTTTTGTTATGGTGGCATTTAATGAATTCTGGACCTGGCTTGTATGCTTGAACTGCCGTAACAATCTGGGCACTTCGTATAGATAGAGCATGATAACTATTAAGAAATGCAGGACCTTGTAATAGCCTTGACTTGATAAGGAGGGCAGAGGTACTAAACTCCTTTTTATGCACATGTTAGTTTTGGTTTAGCACTAGGGTCACCAAGGGTTATTGAATACTAGAAACCTAAAATCATGTTGTGATCTTAGTTACTGTGCACCTCTGGAGTCCCTCAACTGCTAGAGGGTGGAGGGCTACAACTCTAGAGTCCCTCATTTGCTAAAGGGTGGAGGGTTGCACCTATGGAGTCCCTCAACTGCTAAAGGGTGGAGGACTGCACCTCTGGAGTCCCTCATTTGCTAAAGGCTGGAGGAAGCCTACCTCTGGAATCCCTGTACCAGTATATAATTGAATACTTTTATGCGAAAAGGGTGGAGGTCGGATTGGACCTCTGAAATCCCTGGAAGTCTGGTCATTGGGACAATCTTCATATGCCAGGGGGTGACAACTGCAATGGTAGTATTTCAGTGGTTGGGAGGAGAATCAGTGACTAGGTCCCAGTGCCCAATCAAGTTTCCAACAGTACGGAGTATCTTACTAACTGTGATACACAAATATGCCTGCATTGTTTGCTTGAGTACTAAATCTCAGTACCGTATGTGATCTTCTATATTGCATGACAAATGATGTAGACCAATGGTTGTCAATGCAATACTCTGGAGTCTGTGTGGTTTGCAAGATAGAATAATGTGTCATTTCACAAGCCAGGCAGCATAATCTTATAGAGTTCCTTTGCAGTATTCAGATAACACCGATATGTGGTCAAAATCGTGCATATCATATCCTACCCTTTTACCAGGACTCAGGTTTCCCTAAAGCTGGAGTTATAGATGCTGCAATAATGAGCTAGTACATAGGGGTTTTGTGCATCGCCTTGCCTGGCATTCACATGATGCCTGTCTGTTACCTCAAGGATAGAATTTTAGAATTTTCCCTGATGCATTAAATACTAGCCACGGTGGGAGGAGTGAAAGGAGTGAAATGTTCATGATCACTAATGTTTTCAGATAGCTTCTAGTAACCCAGAGATCATAATGTGCCTTATAGCACGAATCCTGACTCATGTCACCTGATGTAATGAGTTAGGCCTCTTTCTCCTCTATTACAGGTTATATTTGTTTTCCATGCACGAGCTTGGTTGATGCATGCAACTTAGGATTTTCTGCACAACTGATGACTTCATAACCTATATTTTTGGAACACTTGACTTCCTATGAAGAAGACTATACTCCCGATTTTCTTGGTGGCCGACTAAATACTATTGACAGCGTATGTGGCAAGCTACTTGTTGACATAATGCTATAAATACGTGTGAATGGCATAGGACCATGGTCTGGAAATTTCTGTTGGTGTTTTTTATTTCTTACATATGTGAAACTGGAGCGAGGTCTCACTGATTGCAACAAGTCATTATAACTAGTACCACACCTCTGCCAATAGTTAATACATATAACCAGCATTCCAGAATTGGACCAGCCGTAGGGTGGATGCTTCATATAAGTTGTTTTACAGACAAATCAAGACAGAAGAGATCAGGCCCTTCACCTTGGGAAGCCGAAAACCTACTTGCATGACCAACACGGATCTGTTGTGGAAATGTGAATTTAACCGCGGTTCTCTGTGTTATTCAAGAATTTCTGCCTCTCAACAAATGCTACAAGGCGTGTGCTCAGGACACAGTTTTAAGTGCAATTTGCTCTGCAATTGCTCTGGAGTAACCTGCACCCAAGAAATTGAATAACAATGCAGTGGCAATTGAATCTCTGTTCTTAATATCTCAGTTAATGTCGGTCCTCTAACTTTGTATGATAGCAGGTTATTTAATATTTTCCTTCAAAAGCGATTTCAAGGACTCCGATTTAGACTATAAGACTGGGTAAAAAGGAAAAAAAAAAGGAGATTCTCGAAGAGTTTCCTTGCTCACTATTACTTAGCGGACCTGTAGGATGGAGTTGTTTGTTGGGGTAGTGATGCCAATACAGATGTGAGTAGTGGGAAGCCATTACACTCTCCCCATCTAAAAGAAAACAATCCATGGTCTGCAAACTCATTACAACCTAGTGAACGTACAATTGAGACAAGCATCAATTCACTCCTCGTGATGGACTATTGATCAAATAGGTTTTATGTGGTAACTGGTTGTGTCAATTTTTCAATAACTGCCAAGATTATGATAGGCACTTTCCTGTTTGTTTCTGGGGTCTCTATGTAACGGGTTCATAGATGCACTTCTCTCTTGATAACTCATTAAAAGAGGAAATATCACCTTGACTCCTTCGGAGGGATCTTAATGCAAATTTTCACATGCTCAGAGAATCACTCTCAGGCCCGATGAATGGTGCACTAACTAGAAAAATTTCCATTCATTCTGTATGCCTGTAGATGATAGCCATTTTCTGGTTCTGTACCTGGCAGAATTACTTTTGTTGTAGCGGCTGGCCTAGAAAATGGAGTAAGTATTCTAATTTAACATGAAATGTGTATATGTTCCAGCCTAGTATTCTAATTTAACATGAAATGTGTATATGTTCCAGCCTGTATTAGGGTCTGCAGTCTTCTATAGGAAAAAGAGCAGTTCATAGACCTAACTGAATCCAAATAACCAGGGGCAGTTTCCAAAATATATACCAGCACCTAAGTGCTGTGTATGTATCTAATTGAATTTACTACTTAGACTCTTAAGTTGTGTTCAGGTGAGTGTTGTTCTCAATATGTATAGAACTGTAAGAAAATTTAAGAGTTCTTCATCCCACTGTAACCTGAACCTTTCCGCAGTACAGTACTGACAATCAGAGGTGGGAGTGCCTAATCTGAAGATATTCCATACATCCTTGCAAGAGTCCATGAACAAAAGAAATGATGCTATAGTGTGGAGCACTCACACATCAAAAGAAGACCAACTGAACAAGGGGCTGGGCCAGTCCTTGCACCCACACTTTCGCAGGAAAAAAAAAACAAAACAAAAAAAAGAAATCACTTACCCTATTCTTGCAACCCTGCAACGAGAGTAGGGTAATTTATTAATCATCTCCTTATGTTCAGAGTAATTTATTAACCATCACCTTATGTTTAGAATTTTAAGGGGGTTTGTTACAAAAATGAATTCCACATTACAATAAAACTCTGCAATTAACATTATTTCGTATACAATTCAACCCCGAGAAACAGAGGATATGTTGAATCTTGGCTATTTCATTTAAGTGATCGGAAGCATCAGATATTTAAAACTAAAAATTCGAAATATATAACTCAATTCTTTCCAATGATTTGTCTCTGATTACTAAAAAGATAAAAATAAAAAGTTCAAGAGTTTTCAAACAATTTTTAATGAAAATATTTAAATAACAGGGCTGGGACGGTCAATAGATTCTAAATTATTTGGCATACTATACGTCAGAAATTCTAATGTTTGAGGAACAGGTGCTGGACATACAGTGTTATATACACGCGCCTCATTTTTCTTTAAATCTTTATTCTCCTCGATCAGATTTTGCTGGTTAACCGTTGTCTCCGCCATTTTCTTCAAATTTTGATTCTCCTCGATCAGATTTCGCTCGTTAACCATTCTCTCTTCTATGTGCCTCAGCATAGCCTGATTGTTTGCCGCCCTCAACTGCGCGATTGCCAGGTCCATTTCCTCTTCTAATTGTTGTAATTGTCCAGAATCTGATTTTGCTAGATCTTGTGCCACCATCAGCTTCAACATCATCTGCAGTTGTTCCGCCTGAAACTTTACCTCCGACACCGGGATGTTCTGGTTTTTATTGTGATTATTCTCGCTCCATTCAATTGAGTCACGGGATTCTATTTGTTCGGATAATTTGCTGTAACGTTGAATTATGCTTTCTATATCTGCGCTGGCAAATTGGAAACACTTATTGTCGCTTGAGATTATGAGAACTGCTATTTCTGCATCGCAAAGGACGGACAATTCTTTGGCCTTCTTGAACAGCCCTGCTCTTCGTTTGCAGAAGGTTGCCTTCCGGGTAGTTTGATTTTCTATCCTCTTGATATCTATTTTCACTCGACCCATTACTGCAACAAGTAATAGAAAAACAACCCTATCAATCTTGAACTCCTTTGCTACCTGTTGTGGCCTTTATTACAATGTTTTGAGCTCTCTGACTTGACTTGTGACAGAAATAACAAAATTAAACAGCCCTATCAATCTTGAACTCCTTTGCTACCTCCCCTATCAATCTTGAACTGCTTTGCTACCTGTTGTGGCCTTTATTACGATGTTTTGAGCTCTCTGACTTGACTTGTGACAGAAATAACAAAATTAAACAGCCCTATCAATCTTGAACTCCTTTGCTACAGCTCCTATCAATCTTGAACTCCTTTGCTACCTGTTGTGGCCTTTATTACGATGTTTTGAGCTCTCTGACTTGACTTGCGACAGAAATAACAAAATTTCGAATTTATAACGAAGTGGGGGTGAGTTCTGTTAACAAAATTTCGAATTTAAAACGAAGTGGGGTGAGTTCTGATTGCGTGCAATAACGTTTACATATATAAATGAGTTGTCTAGCTAGACTACGGCTACGGCTATATGAATTAACGAAATTTTCTGTATGTCCTAAATCTGATAAACTGTCTGACATATGGTCACTTATCTCCAAGTTAAAGTTCGCGAGTTCGCGATTGCAAGATGTGATGATCAACATGAGTCTTTTCCAACAACAACCTGCCAATGTGAGTGTGACCGATGCGTGCTCAGCACAGCTAGAAATTGTCTAGTATGCATGTCAATTTTTTAATTATTTAATTTTTATTTTTAATGATAGTTTGAAAATATCTCCGAATGGATATGACGAAGTCCTTCGTTTTAAAAATTTAAAATTAAATTAAATTATATATAAAGTTATTTATAAATTTCCGAAAATTAAATTAAATTATATATAAAGTTATTTATAAATTTCGGAACGTTATGCATTTTAGAAAGAGAGTTAAATTACTCCATTTTTTAACTTGATCAATGTAATATCTGGGAATTCAATAACAATTACTCCATTTTTTACTTTGATCAATGTAATATTTGGGAATTCAAGTATCTATTGTTTTACACTATAAAGAGAAAAACAAAACATACAATGAAAGAAAGATATTTAACATGGACTTTGAATTTCTTATAAGAAAGACAAGTTTAAACTTTCTATCTAAAAATAAAATTAAAAAATAAGCAATGAAGATTTAGAATTCTATGGTCGCTGTAATTAGAATTGTAATTTATTCCATATCTTTATGGTGGCTATAATTAAAATTGTAATTTATTCCATATTATATTTATGATTATGATGGTACCGTATTTTATATTAATATAAAATACAAAAAATTTTAATATAATTTTATTATTTTAAATTTTAAATTTACAAATGATTGTAATTTATTCCATATCATATTTATAATTGTAACTTATTCTATATCAATACAAAATACAAAGATTCTTAATATAATTTTATTATCTTTAATTTTAGATTTATAAATTGAGTAGGTATAATAAAGAAAGTGTGTTTCAGTAAGAATTTAGGGAGCCATAGTATATGGAGGTGTATGGACATCAATTATGCCTTGGTAGACAATGCCCTTTAGGCATAGCTGGTAATGCACATTGGATGTTATAAATGTGTGATTTTGGTCGTCGACATATGTGGTCAAAGAAAATATTAATAAAATTTGGGATAGATTAGGTAATATGGTTAGGTGGGGAGGTTTGGTCCCTACAGGTCTTGTGGTCAATTCAGGACAAAATTATGTACTATGTATGTTTGAGAGTTGTTCTAGGCATAGTTTCTTCACTTGAAAAAGAAGTTAAAAAGTTAAATATTGTCTTAGAGATTTTGAATAAAATCAAAATTCCATATTTTACACTAAATATTTTAATTAATATATTATTTTCTAAATTTAAATTTAAATAAAAATAAAATATTTCTTTATAATTATTTTTTAAAATTAATTAATTATATTAAAAAGTAATATCATTATAGTAAAGATATCAAAAATATAATATTAAATTAAAATTAAATAAAAATAAAATATTTTTTTACAATTATTTTAAAAAATAATATAATTATTATATTATTATAGTAAGATACATAAGAAAAAAATCCTCATTCTATTCAAAGTGTTTTGATAAGCTAATAAAATGGTGTGGTTCTTATGTTTTGATATATTGGTAAAATTCTGTGGTTTTTAAGGCTAGTTTTCTCATTCAACCAATTTTTCAAATAGATTGTATGTGGTAACTAGTTGTGTCAATTTTTCAAATAACTGCCAAGATTATGATAGGCACTTTCATGTTTGTTTCTAGGGTCTCTTGATTAAAGGCAACGTAATGAAGAGATGGATGAGTTCTGGTGCGGAAACTGCAGAAGTTAAATCTCTGAGAGAGATCAAGCATCCTTTACCAACCCAATTATCAAAACACTACATGACCAGTCATGAAGATGTAATGAGTTCATAGATGCACTTCTCTCTTGATAACTCATTAAAAGAGGAAATATCACCTTGACTCATTCAAAGGGATCTTAGTGGAAATTTTCACATGCTCAGAGAATCACTCTTAGGACCGATGAATGGTGCACTAACTAGAAAAAATTCCATTCATTCTGTATGCTTGTAGATGATAGCCATTTTTTGGTTCTGTACCTGGCATAATTACTTTTGTTGTAGCGATTGGCCTAGAAAATGGAGTAAGTATTCTAATTTAACATGAAATGTGTATATGTTCTAGCCTGTATTAGGGTCTGCAATCTTCTATAGGAAAAAGGGCAGTCCATAGACCTAACAGAATCCAAATAACTAGGGGGCAGTTTCCAAAAATTTATACCAGCACCTAAGTGTTGTGTGTGTAACTAATTAAATTCACCACTTTAGACCATTAAGTTGTGTTCAGGTGAGTGGTGATCTCAATATGTATAGAACTGTAAGAAAATTTAAGAGTTCATCATGCCATTGTATCACAAACCATTCAGCGGTACAATGCTGGCAATCAAAGGTGAGAGTGCCTAATCTCAAGATATTCCATACATCCTTGCAAGAGCCTATGAATAAAAGAATTGATGCTATAGTGTGGATCACCCACACATCAAAAGAAGACCAATTGAACAAGGGGCTAGGCTAGTCCTTGCACCTAGAATTTCACAGGAAAAAAAAAAACAACAAAAAAGAAAGAAAGCACTTACCCCATTCTTGCAACCCTACAACAAGAATTGGGTAAATTATTAACCATCTCCTTATGTTCAGAATTTTAAGGCGATGTGTTACAAAAATGAATTCCACATTACAATAAAATTCTGCAATTAACATTATTTCGTATACAATTCAACCCCGAGAAACAGAGGATCTGTTGAATCTTGGGTATTTTCATTTAACTGATTGGGAGCACCAGATATTTAAAACTAAAAATTCAAAATATATAACTCAATTCTTTCCAATGATTTTCCTTTGATTACTAAAAAGATAAAAATAAAAAGTTGAAGAGTTTTCCAACAACTTTTAATGACAATATTTAAATAACAAGGCTATGACCATCAATCGATTCTAAATTATTAGCATATTATACGTCAGAAATTCTAATGTTTGAGGAACAAGTTCTAGACATACAGTGTTACATACACTCACCTCATTTTTCTTTAAATCTTGATTCTCCTCCTTTTTCTTTAAATCCTTATTATCCTCGATAAGATTTTTATCGTTAATCGTTCTCTCCTTTTTCTTCAAATCTTGATTCTCCTCGATCAGATTTTGCTCGTAAACCATTCTCTCCTCTATGCGCCTCAACATAGATTGATTGTTTGTCGCCCTCACCTGCGCGATTGCCAGGTCCATTTCCTCTTCTAATTGTTGTAATTTCCAAGAATTCGATTTTGCTAGGTCTTGTGCCACCATCTGCTTCAACATCATCTGTAGTTGTTCCACCTAAAACTTTACCTCCCACGCCTGGATGTTCTTTTTTAATTGTGATTATTCTCGCCACATTCAATTGAGTCACGGGATTCTGCTTGTTTACATAATTTGTTGTAACGATGAATTATGCTTTCTATATCTAGGCTAGTAATTTAGAAAAATTTATTTCACTAGAGAATTGTTGGAATCACGATTGTCGTTAGACCAAAACCTGTAGGCATTAGTCTCCGCTACAATCGCCAGAGTTAGGATCCACGAGAGGTGGTTAGGTCATGTCATGAAACACACAGGGAGCGTTGAACCTAATGTCCAACAATCTCCCCCCCAATGCGAGCCGGGTGAGTTTCAAATGCGAGACCTGTCGCTCTGAAACCAATTGTTGGGAATACTGAGAGGGGGGGAGAATCAATATTACTTTTCAATTGTTATTTTTACCAGTTAGATCACTTATATTTAGAACAAAAAATGAACAATAATAATAAATACTTTTATTAATCTCTTCTTTATAATAAATCCAATACAATAGTGTAGGTCTCCAACCCTGGATGAAGACACTAATCTTCAATCCTTCCAGGCACCAACCTGTACTTTTCCAAGCACCAACTTGGACTTCACAAGGCTTTGACCTCTAGTGATCCAACCCTATCTTCTCAAGGCACCAACCTCCCTGGTACAGGCTCCGACTTGTTCTCTTAAGGACACTGATCCTCTAGGGCTCCAACCTCTTGGGCTCCAACCCACTGCAAAAATTTGTCAATATATGTTTGGTAGTAACTCACAACTCCCAAAATATTCTTCACCGAGCCCTATCAATATTCAACTTCAACGTAGTCTCCATGCTACATCATCAATGACAACCTTCTCAACTTAGAAGGTGTCATCACTGCTCTTCATCATACCCAATCAATCTCTTCAAGTTATCTCATCGTGACATCATCATTGCATCATTGTTTTCAATACAACACTCCAATGTGTCTGCACTAAGTTCTGCACCAACTCTAAATGTGGCTTCAATAGTTCTGCACCTTCTTCAAATCTGATCCAAGGTTTCCTTCAAGACTACTCCAAGTTGACATCAAAGGTGTTCCAAATTCTCGCTCCTTTAATTAATGTTCCAAGGTAGTCTTCAAGAGTATCCTTACTATTATGCACTAAGCCTGCTCTACTGCACTACTCTTCATCACCCAATCTGCACCAAGGCTTCTACATAAAACTTCACTGTTGTACCAACATTCTTGCACCACGTTGCACTAGGACTATTACACCAACTGCACTAAGGAATTTACACCATACTGCACCAAAAAAATTTCACTTCTCCAAAACATTCGATTAACACTGGTCTGAGTTCATATCAGTCCAATATTCAAGTGCTACCATAGGAAGGATGTCACAGGTCTGTAGATCTGGTGCTAAAACAATCCTAAAACTTCTGCAATGAATCTGTAACCCAACCAGCCAGCTCTACCACTAAAGCTTAATACAAAGGAAGACACAAATCCGGATCACAATACCCACATCAACATGCCTAAAGAGAGCGGATCAAATTCCTCCAATAGGTCTAAAGAAAGACTGCTTCTCAGTCCGAAAACCACCCTATAACATCATCAATAATGAGAGGGAACAGGTCCAAGCAACCCACAACAACATATGACTTATGATCAACAGAAAATTGCAATCCAACCACAGATCTAAGGCTACAGCAAGGCACCAAAGCAACAAAGGTAGGAAGTCCGAAGCTTAAATATTCTTCATAAACCGAAACCCTTAGATTGCACCAGCTCCCATAAATCAAAAGTCACAGGTTCAAATATATTTGCCTCTCCATTTTTCTAGCCCATAAAAAGTCTGAAATTTTACCAAACAATACACAACAGTCCGCGATAAATAAATGGAATATGACCCTTAACTCGTTGTTTTTTTGTGTTATTTACTTCATTGTTTTTCTCCTTAATCTCCTCCGAAATTCTGTTCTAAAATAAGGTCAAAACCCTCTTATATATACACACATTCTTGTCCATAAATGAATAGACATGTCTTCAAGAAGGGCCGACATGAATTTACTAAGGTAAGGTCGGCTCAGTGACAAAATTTTACTTTAAACTTGAAAAATCAATAACTTTCAAACCGCTTGGAGTTTCGAGCTGAGTAATAGCTCGTTGGAAAGGGAAAATTATGCTCTTAAAGATGGTGTAGGTTTAATTAAGGAATTTTTCCTCTAAGGTAGTGAAAAATATTTTTTAATGTGACTGATTATTTATGAGTACAGAAATGGAGGCAAAGCAAAATGCCTTTGAGTGTAGGGCTTCTTCATGGTTTGATTTCTTCATTGATTGTATTCATAATCATGTCCTAGCTTTCTTCAACATAGGATCATCATCATCATGTCCTTGCCTTCTTCAATATAGGGTCACTAGATCAGTTGTCCTTAAGATTGTGTAGAGATATGTCATCAATCAAATGGAGCATCATTATGTAGTATTCATCATAAGGACAACAAGCTTCACATTATTGGAGATTTTTCATGTCATCATCAAATTATCCGAGGTAGGACATGTAATCATGTAGTGTTACCAAGATCATTGGAGGTAGGACATGTCATCATGTGTATGTCTTCTAGTACTTCATCATGTGCAGTCATATGGTAGTCTTCCATTGTAATCATCCTTTGGCATCTTCAAGAATATTTTCCATCCCGGACATTAACATCAACTATTGACATCAATGAAAACCTAGATTAACAATGTTACATACACTTGCCTCATTTTTATTTAAATCTTGATTCTCCTCATTTTTCTTTAAATCCTTATTCTCCTTTATAAGATTTTGCTCGTTAACCATTCTTTCCTCCTTTTTCTTCAAATCTTGATTCTCCTCGATCAGATTTTGCTCGTAAACCATTCTCTCCTCTATGCGCCTCAACATAGCTTGATTGTTTGTCACCCTCACCTGCACAATTTCCGGGTCCATTTCCTCTTCTAATTGTTGTAATTGCCCAGAATCCGATTTTGTTAGGTCTTGTGCCACCATCTGCTTCAACATCATCTGCAACTATTCCACCTAAAACTTTACCTCCCACGCCTGGATGTTCTTTTTTTTATTGTGATTATTCTCACTACATTCAATTTAGTCACGGGATTATGTTTGTTCGGATAATTTTTTGTAACGATGAATTATGCTTTCTATATCTGGGCTAGTAATTTAGAAAAAATTATTGTCACTGGAGAATAAAATCAAAACTCCATATTTTACACTAAATATTCTAATTAATATATTATTTTCTAAAATTAAATTTAAATAAAAATAAAATATTTCTTTATAATTATTTTTAAAAATTAATTAATTATATTAAAAAGTAATATCATTATAGTAAAGATATCAAAAATATAATATTAAATTAAAATTAAATAAAAATAAAATATTTTTTACAATTATTTTAAAAAATAATTAATTATATTAAAAAAATAATATCATTATTATATTATTATAGTAAGATACATAAGAAAGAATCCTCATTCTATTCAAAGTGTTTTGATAAATTGATAAAATGGTGTGGTTCTTATGTTTTGATATATTGGTAAAATGTGTGGTTTTTTGGGCTAGTTTCTCATTCAACCAATTTATCGAATAGGTTGTATGTGGTAACTAGTTGTGTCAATTTTTCAGTTAACTGCCAAGATTATGATAGGCACTTTCATGTTTTTTTCTGGGGTCTCTTGATTAAAGGCAACGTAATGAAGAGATGGATGAGCTCTGGTGTGGAAACTGCAGAAGTTAAATGCCTCAGAGAGATCAAGCATCCTTTACCAACCCAGTTATCAAAACACTACATGCCGAGTCATGAATATGTAACAGGTTCATAGATGCACTTCTCTCTTGATAACTCATTAAAAGAGGAAATATCACCTTGACTCCTTGAGAGGGATCTTAGTGCAACTTTTCACATGGTCAGAGAATCACTCGCAGGACTGATGAATGGTGCACTAACTAGAAAAATTTCCATTCATTTTGTATGCCTGTAGATGATAGCCATTTTCTGGTTATGTATGCTTGTAGATGATAGCCAAAAAAAAATATTTCTTCACCCTATGGTAAGTTTTTAAAAATCTTGAGTGTCCTCCTAAAGGAGAAGTGTGCAATTCCAAAAGAAAATTTTGTTTTAATTGGGAATTCTTACAAAGATATAAGTGATAAGGAATAATTTTTCCAACTAAATGTACCATATGTACTAGGATATTTCTGCAACTTTTGAATGAGTGTCCAAACTTCTTTGTCCCTCTTCCATTCATCCCTTGCTTCGATTATCCAATCTGGTTGGATAATAGAAATGGCACAAAGCATGCTTCCACATCTTCATTCTTTCTTGAGAGTGCATTTGCAACAACATTTAGCTTCCATTTTTTGTAGATGATTTCAATGTTATAACCCAACATCTTTGTGACCCATTTTTGCTGCTCTTCTGAAGATAGTCTTTGTTCCAAAGAGTGCTTAAGACTATCATGATCAGTTTTTACCTCAAAGTGTCTTACAATTGGGTAAGGTCGCCATTTCTTTAGTGCATGTAGTATTTCCAACTTTTCATTCTCATAAATAGCTATGTAAATACTTTCCTTTGATTTGACAAATTTCAAAAGCAATGGGTCTTCCTTCTTGCATTAAAACAACAACAATTCGATTTCTCAAGGCATTACATTCCACAATAAAGGTTTTTTTGAAGTCTGGTGTAGCTAAGACCAGTGCTAGGAACATTGCCTCTTTAAGATGTTCAAAGGCCTTAGTTGCTTCAGAAGCCCATGAAAATGCATCTTTATTCAATAATTTTATTAGAGGTGTTGTTATTCTCCCATAATTCTTAACAAATTTGTGATAATACCCTGTTAACCTGAGAAATACTCGGATCTGCTTTATGGTTGTGAGGACTTTCCATACTTAATGGAATTAATTTTGTTAGGTTCTACCTTAACACCCTCGTGAGATACAATATGACCCAGATATTCCACCTCTTGTACTCTGAAGATACATTTGGAGTTTTTTTGCATATAATTGTTTCTCCTCCAATAGTTTGAGCACCCTGTCAACATGTTGAACATGGTCCTTCCAAGACCTGTTGTAGATTAGTATATCATCAAAAAATTCTAACACTAATTTTCTAAGGAAGAGTTTGAAAATGGAATTCATCAACCCTTGAAATGTAGAAGGTTCATTGGTAAGGCCAAAAGGCATGACCAAAAATTCATAATGACCCTCATGAGTTCAAAATGTTGTTTTCGGAATATTTCCAGTCTTCATTCTAATTTGTTGATATCCTGAAAGAAGATCCAACTTGGTAAAATAAATTGCTCCATGTAATTCATCCAATAATTCATCAATCACGGGAATGGGAAATTTATCTTTAATAGTGAGGTTATTGAGCTCCCTATAATCTGGACACATGCGCCATGATCCATCCTTCTTGTGCACCAATACTACTGGAGCAGAGAAAGAACTTTGACTAGGTTGAATTATACTAGCCTCTAACATTTTTGCAATCGTACGTTCAATTTCGCTCTTTTTGACATAAGGAAATCTATAAGGCCTGATTGTTGGAGGAACACTTTTTGGAATCAAATGAATAGCATGATCATGATCACGAATAGGTGGGAGTCCTTTGGGAGTTTCAAACACCTTGGAATGATTTTCCAAGAATTTTTTAAGATTTGGAGAAATAGATGATTTTGATGTTAGAACTTATAGTGAGCATAATTGTGCAATTACGCCTCATTGTTATTTCTTCAGAAGCTTTGTCATGATAATAGAGCTTATTATCTATCCCGACTTCCCTGTGATACCCCGTAATTTGACTTCCTTTCCTTTTGAAAAAAATTCAAGAGAAGTACTTGAAAATTAAAAGCTATCGTCCCCAAAGATTGTAACCATTGTACTCCTAGTCCAACATCAACACCTCCCATTGGAATGAAAAGCATTGGACTATTCATTACATATTCCCCCATGGTTATCTTGATATTATGGTATTTTCCAGAGCAATTTATAGTTCCTCCATTTGCAACCATCACTTGACATTCTGGTGTTAGGTATAGGAAGAAATTCAATTCCTTGGCTACCTTACAATGAATAAAATTATGGGTTCTACCTGAATCAATCAACTCTATTACATTTTTCTTCTTGATATGTCCTTCTATCTTGAGAGTTTGAGGAGTGGTAATTCCTGCCAATGCATTACACCATATGGTCAAACTCATTTCTTTTTTCTCTGCAGTTGGTTCCTGGTGTATACCAGTCCAGCGCGCATTCCTGAAATGCAGTAGCAAACTAAAATTTCTTAACATTATTATCAATGAATTACTATGTTGTCCACACATCTTCTGTGACAAACCATAATTGTTAAGTGTATTCATTTCCAACGCCCCTAAAGTTTTGTAGCTTCATGGAGTTAGCAATATCATATACTAGTGGTGGAGGTGGAGGTGGGTTGGGTGAGCTGATAGTGTGAGATGAATTCAGAAGTGGGGTGGATGGGATCTGAACTGTAATTGGGATATTTTCTTCGAAGTGCATTGATTCACTAGAAGTACTTGTTTCAGAATCTTCCTTGCTGTCAGATCTACCTTTGAGGGGGTTATACAAAAAAGCTTCCTCTAGGTTTTCTCTGTAAGTTTTTCTGCAGCGAGTATATCTGGGTGGACCTCTTCTGAACGTTCACTCACTGTGGGTGCACAAAGTACCCTTTTCAAACAACAACATATTAATCCACATATTTAAAGAGCGTAGGAACTTACCTCTAGGGCCCTTGAAAAATCCCCTTTCAGCTTCAGAATATGACACAAACGTGCCAAAAGAAAATTCAGTAACAAACTCGCTCATAATGCTATCGATCCAATAATCTACCACACAAGTAATATTATAGCTAGATTTATCCAATTGCTGGATCAACTCATGAGTCCACTTGGTAATTGCATCATCCTTTCAACAGGTCTGAAACTCAACAAGCCGAGATAGCCACTCTTGTAATTCTGTGGTGAAGGAAGAAAATAAAATAACGTGGAATTTTGTATAGATACAGTTTTTCTCCCAATCTTCAACAAATTACTTCATATTTCAGTTTTCTTGGATCATGAACTCGCACACCTTTTTATCAAGCCAATATTGCAATTCATTCTTCGTTGGATGCCACATTAAACTTCCCTCAAATAGATCTTGTTCCTGACAACGGAACCATTTGTTGGCTTAAGGGGTCCTAACCAAGGTTCAGATTGTTTTGCGCAACCAAAAAAACCCTCCAACTACTGGCCCTTTCGGCAGTGATATGCTTGCGTAGACCAAAGTCTCACCCGAAGCAGTATGGGGGGGTGTTGGAACCAGGTTTCTGCACCCTGAGGGAGCATACAATGTGGATCTTAGTCCTTCATACTAGATCTAATGATTACTGTCCTGCACAATGACTTCCTTAACCAAATTCAAATCTAAAATAGGGAACCCTTACCTCAGTACAATCTTACGTAAAACAGACAATTACCCTTTTTTAGATATAACTCATCAGAACCTAGAATAAATTTTTCACAACTATAGAGATCTATCCCTTAATAGAAACCCTAAATAGTATGAAATACTTGCGTGAATACAAGGATCTATTATTATATGTTGTACTTCAGATAATTGTGATTCAATAACAACAAAAAATCTATAAGTAAATCAATGCATTAACACATAAACATGGAAATCACACAAGTAGATCGAAATTCACCAAACTCTTCTCTTTATTAATAGATCTTCAATCAGTACAATAATCTTCTTCTACGCACATAGCTGCAGGGTCCTTGCACACATCTCAACACTCTTCCTTAGGTCTCCGGGCACACAGCCTGCAGGAGCCTGTCTAACCTAGACTAACACAAAATTTTCCCAAAATCAGATCACATTAAATTCATTAATGAAATATTTCCGATATATTCGAGATATTCAACTTGAATCGACTCATACATATTTATAGGACTAACAAGCAAAAATACCATGGTCTAAAACCATGGTTTGAGCCACATGTTTCCCTTTTACCCATTACAATGATAAAGGAGCTTTGACCCACCCCAAAGCTCCTTTAGTTTCTACGTGCAACACATTTAACAAAAAATGTACTCAAAAATTGACCCTAGGGGACCCTAATGCAACACTTGGTCTTGGTATTCGTTAAGTGGAATCTCTACAAGAAGAATTTATGCAGGTTTTCCTCTCAAAGAGTGAGTGGTTTTGGCCCTGGCTCATAGCCTACATGATGTGTCTCTTATTTATTTTATGTTCATGCATTGGTTACTGTTTTGATGAAGAATTAATCAAGAAGAAGAAAATCCTAATCTAAAAAAGTAAAAACACTCACAAACAATAGCTAATTAAAGAGAAATATCCTAATGTTAATGCAATATATTTCTCAACACCCTCGACCTATAGTCCATCTTTTTTCTACTGACCAATTCAACCGCTGATTTTTTCTTTGTTGTTTCGTTGCCCTCACCATCACCGTTTATTGTTCCCGGGCTAGCCTCTTGCCCGATGTCGACACCTCCGAACAACCTAGTCCACCGCGTCTCGACAGTCCTCCTCGACACCTTCATCCAATCCACGAGACTCTTCAATTGATCTGAATGGAATGTATTAGTTTTGCTGTGCTAAGTATCCAAACAGTAATTAAAATGTGTGCATAAGGTTCTCTGAAGTTTGCAGGTGAAACAAATGGTTTACACTTAATTAAACATATTTCTGTGTAAGGTTAAAGCATGTAAATTTCTTATAAAACACTGTACAACAGTAAATAACAGAGAAAAAAACATCACATGTAACAGTACTCAGCAAATTTGATGAAGCAGTTCACCCCTCCTAGGCTACATCTGCTGGTCCAACTCCCAATGGCATGTCCCTCATATCTTATTGCTAAAAAATGGTAAGTATATGTGAATAAAAGCCTCAAATTGATGTGCTCTCTGTAAAAACAAATTCATAATGCTTGAATTAGTCAGGAATGACTATTCATATGCAGAAAACAGTAAATGGATGCTCAATATACTTAAAACACCCTAATGGCCCTAGTGGCTCCTTGATCTTTCCCGAAGCTAAACCTACACAAGATGACCTCTACCGGCTCTCAAACCTATGCCAATGTATTCAAAATGTCGAGAATACCCAAAATTGACTATCCATGCCTCCAAAATGGTCGAAAATTCAAGAAGTTATGGCCAAAACAATAATTTGCCCAATATCCCTTGAAAACCTCCTCCAAAACTGGAGGAACTCCAGTTAGCCCCTTCAAATTAGGTGTTCCTACCAAATAAGGTGACGTGCTTCCAAATCTGGCAGAACCGTTAACGGTGAAATTAATTTTTGGAGTGGCAAGGTCACATGGACCTTCGCCCAAGTAGCCTGCGAAACCGCGTGTTTAACCGTCCGCTACCTTCGCATTTAATGTTTGAACGGTGCTGGCCATAAGTCATGGTTTCTTAACCGTTTACCACCATAGTTAAGGCCTTTAAGGTCACTTTTTTAGCACTGGCCGCGAACCGTTGGGGCTAGCCCTGACCCCTTTTCCGCCCGTTGAAAATTTAAACAACAAATACAAACTGTAAACATGAGTTGTTAGGAACTGAATTGTAGGCGGGTCGGTCGGGCCTCTATGAACGTGGAGCTCGGGTCTCGGGTCGAATCCCATAGACTCACAAAATTTTTTCCATATCATCCACCTCTGGCCTAGGGCCACGTGGCAGCCTCCGGTCCTAGCACGTGGCAGCCCGTGATTGGCCTAAAAATTAACAAGTCAAACCATCATCGAATCACACCTTGCCAAATGTCAAAATGCCATTCAACCATATGGAATATTCTGAGGAATATTCCCAGAATATTCTAAGGAATATTGTTAGCCTCTCTCAAATAACAATAATAAATCCAAAATAATAAATAAATTAATTAAATATTCCAAGTTAGCAATATGTGCCTATCTCTTGGGTTGTTCCTCAAATATTGGAGTTTTTTTAGTAACTCCTATCTTGGTGGGTTTTTGGTGAGAAATTATCTCAACCTTCATAACCTTCATAACTTCTGCATACGACCTCTATTTTGAGAACCGTTCACAGCGCCAGAATCACAGCGACGAGACCTTTTCGGTCACCCAGGTTGCAAACATTTTTGATCATTTTTGAACTTGGACATGATCTCCTGATCATCAATTCAACAGTCAAACCCTCATGATGTTACAATTCAGTCACACTGTGTGATTAATCGTTACATAGTTACTACATTAATTAGAATTTAATTAATAATCATATATTTAATTATATATATATATATATATATATATATATATATATATATATATATAAATTATATATAATTTTATTATATAATTAATTTAATTTATTAAAATAAAAGTTTATATTTATATAGTCTATAAAAAAAATTGAGTTACGAAAAAGGTTAAACTGAATAAACACCGCCACATACTTGTTCAATGTCTTCGTCTATGACAATGATTGGTTTTAGTAAAAAAATGATAGACCTTGAGGCTAAGGTGACCGGGCATGGCGAAAAAATCGAAGTGCTCGAGGACACAACAAAGATAATATAAATTCAGCTCGAGCAAAACCAGAACAAATTTAAAAACAATCAAACAATCCTTTCAAATAAGGTGGATCAAAATCACAATCCAGCAATGGTGTTGTTGACCTGTATTTGTGACAAGTTGAAGGTCACACCCGATCAAATATGCCAGAATAATGATGCTACTCAGCATCCAAACTCTGTAGACACATCAAATGCATTAGGCGCACATTTGAACACTGAATCTCCAAAGGCATCTTCCATGCATAATCAAGAAAATAGTAACTCTAATTTTCAAAATAGGTAGCTCTGGAATCCATACAAAAATACGCCGCTCTCTAATAAATACCCTTCTTCACTCTGATCATAGCTACATATCAATGAAGAGAAAAATTTGAGCTCTCCAAATTTGACAGTAATGAAAAATGTAGTGTTCCATGGTTCAATAAAGCAGAAGAATATTTCGAGATTTACAGTATTGACAATGATGATGAAAAGATAAGGCATGCGTCCATGAAAATTGAAGGCGAAGCATATAACTGGTATATGTGGTGGAAAAATATGACACTTTCCATTAGTTGGAAGAAATTCAAAAATGCATTCTTTAAGAGGTTCCAAGTTATCAAGGAGGAAGATTTATTCTCAACACTCGCCAGACTGCAACAAAAAGGCGATGTGGATGAATACACTCGGGAATGGGAAATTTTATCCACACAAGTACCTAGAATATATATAAATCGTCTCATTCAATCATACATCACATGACTTAAACCCCATATAGAGGAAAATTCATGATTACTTTGATAGAAGGAGAAAGACAAAAAGCAAAAGTTGTTGAAAAGAAACATGAAAGATGCAGTGGCTGAAGGTCGAAAGAGTATATTAAAGACATATATTTTCCCAAACTGTGAACACAGATAATACCAAATATGTTCCACCATATCCCCTTGAAGGAGACAAAACTAATTTGGAAATGCAAATAATGAAAGAAGGGAAGCGTAGATGTTGCAATGAAAAATGGGACCCTAAACATAAATGTGTTAAAGGAAAAGAAACCAAGAACCTGTATACATGTGAAGCAACCAACGATTCAGAAAATGAAGAATCAGATGAAGAAGAATTGAAGATTCTCCACAATACTCTCTAGAACTTGATAATGAGAGTATTCCACAAGTGTCATTATCAACCATGATAGGTATATCACAACCCCAAACATTGAAGTTAACAGGACATATCAATAAGAAAAATGTAATGGTTATGATCGATATTGGTAGCACCCACAATTTTTTGGACTCAACCATGGTGAAAAGACTCAACATTTTCACATTTCCCATGCCCAATATGAAGGTTATGTTATCCGACGGTAAGAAAATTGAAAAATTAGGGAAATTCCATAAAGTCAAATTACAAATTCAAGACTATAATCTAGAATCTTCGTTCTACACTATACCATTGGGAGGAGTAGATGTGGTTTTAGGTATATAATGGCTACAAACCCTAGGCACTTACTCTTCAACCATCAAAATAAATACATATAATTTAAATGGGAAGGGCAGAATTACAAATTATATAGATTCCAGCCTCCTAAGAATCAAATTGTTTCATCCTCCCAGATGATGAAAATGATTCAGAATATATCACCAACTTATTTAGTATAGTGTCATCAAATAGAAATGATAACTTCAAATCTAGTCAATGAATAAGCACCACAAGTCCAAAAGCTAATTAAAAAGCACGAAAAATAATTCCAAGATCTTCCAATGAAGATGCCTCCTCAAAGAGAAATCGAGCATACGATAGAAGTCAAAGCAAGATCAAATCCCATCAACATGAAACCATATCGATATCCACATCATCAAAAAATTAAAATTGAGAGGTTAGTCCAAGATTTTTTAAAGTGTGGCATCATCACAAAAATTAAAATCCTGTATGCTTCTCCAATTTTATTAGTTGAAAAGAAAGATGGATCGCTCAAATTATGCGTCGCTTATCGAGGAATAAACAAAATAAAAATTAAAAACAAGTTTCCAATTCCTTTTATCGATGAAATGTTGGATGAACTACATAGAGCTGAATACTTCTCAAAATTGGACTTAAGGTCAGGGTATTACCAAATCATAATAAGGTTGGAAGACATAGAAAAAACTATGTTGCAAACACACGAAGGTCATTACGAGTTTAAAGTAGTGCCTTTCGGTTTAACCAATACACCAGCAACATTCCAAGCCTCTATAAATGAGTTGTTCCATCCATATCTAAGTTGTTGCTGACTTGGCCCCTTTTTATGGAAGTTGTTGTTGACTTGGCCCCTTTTGATGGAACCAGTTGTTGATTGGACCCTCAAAAATATAATGTGTTGGCATGTTGTAAAACTCATCTTTTTACTCTATGGTTTCACAAAACGTATCCCATTGATCTTGACTTGGGATTTCCACACTCATCATTTTCCTGAATATTTCATCTACTTCAATATATCTATCAAAATTTGGACTTTGAATGAATAGATGCCTGATTTGATGTTGAATGATCAAATCAAACTACAGAGCTTCAAGAAAAGCTTTCCCTATAATCTGGCCTTTGATACCTGCAAACTTTGACTTGCCTATTGCAATTGTATATAACTTTCTGCAGTATTCTTCTAACTTAATAAACTTATCATATAATCCTGCCAATCCTGGCAGTCCTTTATGATTTAAAACATTGAATTTAGTATGAAACCTCTGAAAAAAAATATTTAAAGCTTCACATTTGGTCTGTAATTGGTTGATTACGTTTCTTTTCTGCAAAACTTTCTTTATCTCCAAAATGGTTGCAATTCTATCTAAGATGTTGATTGCTTACAAATCCTCTCTATTCTTTGAATTGAGAACCTTCATCATATCAGTGGCTTCACTTGGCTTCTTCTTGAGTTGATCTATCTTCTCTTGAATTGTTGTTATGCATTTTGTGATGCGTTCTCGTTGTTCAAAGATGATCTGTATGGATGGCCATACTTCAGTGATGGACTTGCTAATGTCTTCCCAGATATTCTACTTAGCTTCACTCAGAGTTGTTGCCATTAGGGATTCACTTTCTAGTTCTTTGACCTTAAGTGCTAACTGATGACTCTCCTGCATTTCTTCTACTAATAAAGTATCATTCTTAATCTTATGAGACTCAAGAACTTGAAACCTCTACTGTTACTTTTCATGTGCTTGCTTCTGAATGGCTAAATATTATGCCAATTTTTCTGCATCGGTTGTAGTCAAAGGTGCTGAAAGTTTTGTACCTGCAGAATATGTTTGAGTTGCTAATTAGGATCAATATTCACTTGGAGTGCTGATTTCTATTTCAGCAGTAATTGTTCAATTTTTTCTTCCATCTTTCTAATTTGCAGTTTTTGATCAATGATCAAATTCATCATTTCCTCATTGTTACATTGATTTTCTACCATCTCGTTAGTTTTTGGGTCTTTAGTAGAGGGTAGCTTGAGTTGTTTGCGCAGAGCAGAAATTTTTGCATTCTTCTTTTTAATGATTTCCTCAGCTCCCTTGTAGTCTTTTGGATTATATCCAACTTTCACTACAAGGTCTTTCAATAACTTCATCCTATTGTCTTTAGCCAATGAAGACAATTTCTCAATATTCAATTGAGATTGAACATTTGACAATGCTTCTTTCAACTTGGAAAGAGACATGGATGTTCTGGTCATTTTTTAAAATAGCATCTCCTGACTGCCTGTGCATGTCCATATGTTCAATTGGGTGAATCTGCTTTGTATCAAAAGAGAAGATAGTCTTCTTGTACTCAGCATGAGTCTTTGGAAATGGAACTGTTGTTGGTCAATAATTGTCATTGATGGAATATAAGATCTCTTGATGAGCTCTCTTAATGGAAGATTGATAGATGTTGCACTATGACATATGATGACATGGAAGACACACCATGATGAAGAAGCTCTAATGATCTCTTACTATCCCAATTACCTTCTGCACTAAAATTTTATGAACAGTCACAAAGAAAAATAAATTTAGACACCTTGGAGGCATCCTTTCATAATGAATCCTAGACCATATTAAAGAGGATTTTTCCCTCTTTCCAACAAGCTCTTACTTGCCTCGAAACTCCCATTAGTTTGTGAGAAACTGAATTTTTAAGATAAAAAAATATATATTTATAGTCAAGACGACCTATACAGTCATATAATGTCGGCCCTTCTTCCAATGGATGTGTCTCTTCATAGGGACAAACTACTATATATATAAATCTGCGTTCATCCATTTAAGAATCAACAATTCTGTGAAGAATATCCGAGAAGCACAGAACTTTAAGGAGAGTTCCCATCTTGTGAACTAAGGCTGAGGAGGACTTAAAAGGCACATTTGTTTGGGTTATTCTTCCTCAATATTGGACAGCAGATTACACAGTCATCTTTTATGAGGTTCGGATTTGTGACAGGTGTATAAAAAGTCTGCCTGTGGAGGAACAGTGGACAGTCACCTACTCGATGCCTTAACCTCAGTACCTTAGACATGTAAGAAGGTTGAATTGTGGACATTCAGCTTGAATATACTTGTGGTAGCTCGGACACAACTGTGGAGAAACTGTAGCTCAAATAGACTTGTGGAATTACACCTTGGTACTTTAGAGGACTCATAAATTTTGGACCTAAGGACAGTTATTTATGGAGGCTTAAAATTGCAAGCTAGTGAACCTGTGATACTTCAGATCTCAACTTGTAGAAGGCTTGAACTTACCCTTGAAGGCTCAGAATTAAAATTGCAAGCTAGTGAACCTGTGATACTTCAGATCTGAACTTGTAGAAGGCTTGGACTTACCCTTGAAGGCTCAAACTTATGTGAGGACTATTGAAGTCACATGATGGATAAAGTACAGTGAAGAAATAACAGTGAAGAATCTTGTTGATGAAAATCAAGTAAGTACATCACACATTTTATATTAAAGAAGGAAGACAAAGGGATTGGTGTCCTTGGGGTAGGTGCCCCTAAACACAAGGTTGGTGCCTTGAGAAGATAGGGTTGGAGCCCTAGAGGTCAGAGCCTCATCAAAGTCCAAGTTGGTGCTTGGCAATAGGTTGGTGATTGTTTCATTAAAAGGGTTGGTGCCCTTCACTCTTCTATTGTATACTATTATTAAAAAAGGGATTGAAGTTCTTATTAGTCATTAATATTATTTTTATATAACTCTTTGTATTTAATTGTGAATAATATAACTGGCAATAATTAACAATTGAAAAGAAATACTGATTCACCCCCCTCTTAGTATTTCCAACAATTGGTATTAAAGCCAACTTCTTCGATATCAGCCTAACAACTAGAAGAAGGATTCTTAGGCACAATGAAGAACATGGAAGCAACAGGGAAACTACCTATCTTTGCTGGAACAAATTTTGGGTTTTGGAAAAAGAGGATGTCCTACTATCTAATGTCTCTTGGTCCTGAAGTATGGCACTTTGTTCTGGATGGGTACAAAAATCCCGCCAATCTTCCAACTGATCAAGATGAAAGAAGAGCCTACATTTCTATTGCCAAAGCTTTAAATTCCATCACTAGTGGAATTACCGATTCCGAAATTACGAAAGTCATGAATTGTGACTCAGCCAAAGAAGTATGGGATAAGTTGGTTTCTCTATATGATGGCGACTCCAAAGTCAAGAAGGCAAAGCTTCAAACCTATAGAAGACAATTCGAGAGTCTGAAAATGGATGATGAAGAAGATATTGCATCATACTTCCTCTGAGTAGATGAAGTGGTTAACTCTCTTAGAGGACTAGGAGAAAATATTGAAGAAAGCACCATTGTTCAAAAAATCCTAAGATCGCTTCCTGACAGATTTGACTCCAAATTAAGTGCCATAGAAGAAATGAAGGATCTAGATACTCTCAAGATGGATGAAATCCATGGAATTATCATTGCCTATGAGATGAGGAAAGGGAGTCCAAATTTCAAAGAAGCAACTTTCAAAGCCTCAAGATCTACACAAGAAGGAAAAGGATGGAATTACAACAATGATGAATCTGATACTGAAAACAAATTAGCTCAATTTGTATGAAGACTAAAAAGGGGGTCCAAGCTAAAAGGTAAGTACCCTCTTATTTGTTTCAATTGTGGAAGAATAGGTCATTACGCTGCAAAATGTCCCCATAAACATGATAGTGATGATGAAAAGGACTCTAAAAGGATGATGTACAAAAAGAAAGGGTTTAATAAGAAGAACTTCTTCTCCAAACAAGATGAGTTCGATGAAGATGAATTTGTAGTCATCAAAAGAAAATCAACCAGAAATATGCGTCATCACAAAGAAAGAGACGATGAAACAGATGAGGAAATTGATTATGTTGAAAGCAAAGAAACGTTATTCATGGCATTTACAAATGATGATGACTCAGAATTGGAAGATGAAAGAAACATGGATAGTTTGCTGATGAATGCCATTGAAGAAAATGAGAATCTACAAAAGAAGACAATTTCTCTCAAAATAGAAAGAGAGGAAGAAAAAATAAGGGAAGACTTCTTGAACATTAAGCTAAAAGAGAAGGATGATATATGGGAAAAACCTGAAGCTGAAATAGTATCTCTAAGAAAGGAATTAGAGCAAGTCAAAAGGAGTTGGAAAAGCTCTCTAGCTCTTGATAACATTCTTAATGCTCAAAAACCTCAACACGACAAGTCTGGAATTGGTTTCAAAGGAGAATCATCAAGTACAAAGAATAATGCCAGAAGTTATGCAGATATACTCTGTCACCATCCCAAAGAAGAAAAGTCATCTCGTCAGGAACAAAGTCCCATCCTAAAACCAAGAATTGAAGAAAGAGAAACTCCAAGGAAGAATGTTGGATACTACAACAGGTATCAAACTAATTTTCTTGGGCATTGTTACAATTGTAAAAACTTTGGGCATCAAGCTAAACATTGCAAGGCTCATAAGAATGAAGTACCATGATTGAAAAATCAAACAAACCAACTACATGGTCCTAAAGAGAAAGGAAAAATCAAAACTTACAATTCTTTTGATCCCTTGGCTAAGTTTGATCCGTATTGCTCATTATGTGATAATTATGATCATAATGAACAAAATTTTCCTCTCAAAAGGGAGAAAGCTAAAAACATAAATCTCAAAACTGATAAATGTGGCCTAGCTCTATGTGCTCATAGTGAAGAAAATCATTGGTTCGTGGATAGTGGATGCTCAAGACATATGACAAGTGACCAAAAGAAGTTTATCTCATTGAACAAGAAAAATGGAAATGTATCTTTTGGAAGTGGATCCGCTAAAATCACTGGAAAAGGAACTATTACCCTTGTCAATGGACTAGGAAAGGCTCAAAATACCTTGTTGGTAGAAGGGCTCAAACACAATCTCTTAAGTGTTATCCAGATTTGTGACCAAGGACATAATGTTGTATTTAGTACAAAAAACTGTGAAATAAGAGACTCCTCCTTGGGAGAACTTGTGGAAAAAGGAGTAAGAACACTAGATAATGTTTACTTACTCAGTGGAATCCAAGAAGATAAATGTTACTTAAGTCAAGCAGATAAAATTTGGTTATGGCACAAGCGATTGGGGCATACAAGTTTTGATAACCTAGTCAACATTAGAAAAATTAATGCAATAAGGGATATTCCAAAAATACGCAAACCAAATCAAGTTGTATGTGGCTCATTCCAACATGGAAAGAAAACCGGAACTAGCCACAAAACTAAGGAGTTCTCAACAACAAAACCTTTGGAAATCATTCATGCAGATTTGTGTGGGCCAACTAAAACTCCAACTCTTCAATGTGAAAGGTACTTTGCTCTATTTGTTGATGACTATACTAGAATTATGTGGATATATTTCATAAAATATAAATCCAAAGCATTTTAATGTTTTAAAAATCTTAAGGCTCTCATTGAGAATGAGAAAGATTCTAAGATTAAATGTCTTAGAATGGATAGAGGAGGAGAATTCACCTCAAAAGAGTTCGATGAATTCTGTAAAGAGCATGGAATCGGAAGAGAACTCTCTATTGCTAAGACACCCCAGCAAAATGGAGTAGTTGAAAGAAGAAACCAAACCATTCAAGAAATGGCAAGGACAATGCTACTATCAGCTGATTTGCAACCAAAATTTTAGAGAGAAACAGTTGGCACCATAGTTTACACCTTAAATTGAACTCAACTAAGACCAAATAATGAAAAGAATCCTTATGAATTATGGAAAGGAAGACCTAATTTAGTAAAATATTTCAGGGCTTTTGGAAGCAAATGTTTCATAAAAATAAATGACGAATCACCAGGTAAATTTGATTCTAGAGTTGACGAAGGATTATTTCTTGGATACTCCACTAAGAGAAAAGCTTACAAATGTTACACTATCATCTACGAAGAATAGTGGAAAGCATTGATGTAAATATTGATGAAGGCCTTCCAGAAAAAGGAATTGAAGCTCATGAAGTTGAGCCTTTCTTTGAACAAAGTGAAGAAGAAGAACCTGAAAAAGAAGAGGAGAATGAATAAGCTCAGAGTGAACCTCAAAATGAATCTTCACAAACTCCCTCCAAGATCAAGTTTGTTCAAAGATATCATCCAGAAGAACAGGTCATCGAAAATATAGATGAAGGAATCCAAACTCGAAGAAGGATGATAAGCACCCATAGAAAAGATAATGTGGCTCTATTATCTTTAATAGAACCTGAATTTTTTTCTCAAGCAAGCATAGATCATCATTGGATAAAGGCCATGGAAGAAGAAATGTCTCAAATCGAAAAAAATGAGACTTGGGAACTGGTACCTCACCCAAAAGATAAAAATATAATTGGAACAAAATGGGTATTAAAAAACAAGATGAATGAAGATGGAAAAATCATCTGGAATAAATCCAGACTTGTCTGCAAAGGATACTCGCAAATCGAAGGAATTGACTTCGAAGAAACCTTTGCACCAGTAGCTCGAATGGAAGCCATAAGAATGTTTCTAGCATTTAATTGCTCAAAAGGATTCAAGGTTTATCAAATGGATGTAAAATCAACATTCCTGAATGGAGATATCAAGGAGGAAGTTTACATGGAGCAACCAGAAGGATTTGATCTTGCTGAAGGAAAAGACCTTGTATGCAAACTAAAAAAGGCCTTGTATGGATTAAAACAAGCCCCTAGAGCATGGTATGCAAAGTTGGATCACTATCTGCAACAAGAAGGTTTCAAAAAGGGAGTGGTAGGTAGAAATCTCTACATGAAGATGGATAAGGAAAAACTTCTGATCACTCTTGTTTACGTCGATGATCTAATCTTTGCTAGCAATGATGAAGAAATGAGCCATGAATTTGCTCTAAATATGTCAAAAAAATTCGAGATGTCAATGATTGGTGAGTTGTTGTACTTTCTTGGGCTACAAATAACTCAAACCTCTGCAGGCATGTTTATATCTCAAGCAAAATATCTTAAAGACATGCTTAAAAGATATGGGATGGAAGATTGTGCACCTATGAGCACACCAATGACCACAGATTGTAAATTAAGCAAAGATGATGATACCCCCCAAATAGATGAAACTCTTTACAGGTCAATAATTGGAGCTCTCATATACTTAACTGCTACAAGACTAGATATTATGCAAGTAGTAGGAATGGTAGCGAGATTTCAGTCAAGTCCTAAACAATCCCATCTAGCAGTTGTGAAAAGAATTCTCAGATATCTAAAAGGAACGACTGATTTCAGTCTTTGGTATCCTAAGATTTCAACTCTTATTGTGATAGCTTATTCTGATGCTGATTGGGCCGAAAGTGTGGATGATCGAAAAATTACCAGTGGAAATGCATTCTTTATGGGAGATTGTCTTGTATCTTGACTCAACAAAAAGCAATCATCTATATCCCTTTCTACAACTGAAGTCGAATATATAGCTGCTGCTGATTGTTGTACACAAATTCTATGGATGAAGGAAGCCTTGAAGGATGTCAACATAGAAACTAAGCAACCAATTACTATTTTTTGTGACAATACTAGCGCCATCAGTCTTTCAAAGAATCCGGTGATGCACTCAATTATCAAACATATTCCAATAAAATACCACTTTCTTCGTGAACAAGTTGTTGAACTCAATATCAGGTTGGAATACGTCAATACAAAAGAGCAAATTGTGGATATCTTTACAAAACCCCTTCCACGAGAAGCATTTGAGTATCTTCACCAAAAGATGGGGGTCATTGCTCTTGCATCACATTAAATCAAGCAGCATTTCAGGGGGAGCAACATAACAGGGGGAGTACTTGGGCACCCCATTTTCCATTGATGTTAAAGGGGGAGAGAATTCTATAATATTTCCATCAATGACAAAGGGGGAGATTGTTGGTCAATAATTTTCATTGATGGAATATAAGCTCTCTTGATGAGCTCTCTTAATGGAAGAATGATAGATGTTGCACTATGAAATATGATGACATGGAAGACACACCATGATGAAGAAGCTCTAATGATCTCTTACTGTCCCAATCACCTTCTACACTAAAATTTTATGAACAGTCACAAAGAAAAATAAATTTGGACATCTTGGAGGCATCCTTTCATAATGAATCCTAGACCATATTAAAGAGGATTTTTCCCTCTTTCCAACCAGCTCTTACTTGCCCTGAAACTCCCATTAGTTTGTGAGAAACTGAATTTTTAAGATAAAAAATATATATTTACAGTCAAGCCGACCTATGCAGTCATATAATGTCGACCATTCTTCCAATGGATGTGTCTCTTCATAGGGACAAACTACTATATATATAAATATGCGTTCATCAATTTCATAATCAGAAATTCGGTGAAGAATATCCGAGAAGCACAAAACTTTAAGGAGAGTTCACATCTTGTGAACTAAGGCCGAGGAGGACTTAAAAAGCACATTTGTTTGGGTTATTCTTCCTCAAGCTCAGACAAAAGATTACACAGTCATCTTTTATGAGGTTCGGATTTGTGACAGGTGTATAAAAAGTCTGCTTGTGGAGGAACAATGGACAGTCACCTACTCGATGCCTTAACCTCAGTACCTTAGACATGTAAGAAGGTTGAATTGTGGACATTCAACTCGAATATACTTGTGGTAGCTCGGACACAACTGTGGAGAAACTGTAGCTCAGATAGACTTGTGGAATTACACCCTGGTACTCTAGAGGACTCATAAATTTTGGACCTAAGGACAGTTATTTATGGAGGCTCAGAATTTCAAGCTAGTGAACCTGTGATACTTCGGATCTCAACTTGTAGAAGGCTTGAACTTACGCTTAAAGGCTCAGACTTAAAACTGCAAGCTAGTGAACCTGTGATACTTTAGATCTGAACTTGTAGAAGGCTTGGACTTACCCTTGAAGGCTCAGACTTATGTGAGGACTATTGAAGTCACATGATGGACAAATTACAGTGGAGAAATTTTTGATCAACGGTTTTCATTGATGTCAACCCAAGTAGCACCAGGGGTTAACCCAATATTGCATGAGAATTTTGAGCTACCAAATTAATATACTCTTGGTCAAGAAGTTTGTACCCCTGTTAGTAGCTAAAACCTCATGGGGTTGTGGCATGGGTCATTGAAAAATCATAATTAATATTTTTAAGCTCCTAAAATCCCTTCCACATTCACTTGTTGAAGCCCCTCTCAACCTAAGCATTTATATAAATTGTGATCCTCATATCCTCCTCATGCAAGGGATTTCACTATCTGAAATAGTTCATCGTGGAATTTTAGCTCTAATTGTTTTTATACGAAGGTTCAAAAGTTGAAATTTTTATGAGGCGAAGTCGAAATTCTGAGGAAGCTGCTGTGAAAATTTCAGATCAAGATGCGCAATATTTTCGGAGATATGATCTGTGGAAGTCAGTGTTTTTACAGGCTCTTGAAATTCATCTCAAATAAGCGACCTTGGGAAAATAATCATAACTCTCTCTGTGGGTATCGGATTAGAATTTCGTAAAAATTGGGAGATAGTGCACAGTCTGTAGTTTTTTATCTATCAATTTTAGAGCCAAATGAAGAAACAATGACACGTGGCATGTCATACAAATTCGCTCTGCTCAAACAATCTATAATTAGGGCATTGTGAGATATTGGGTATAACTCTCCCTTGAAGAATCCAAATTGGGTTAGACCTATGGAATTGGAAAGACAACTCAAAGGAACACTACAAGACTGAAAATAAGATATTGAGGATCTGAAATAACAAAGATACATCAGATTCAATATCGAGCTCCTAGAAGGCAAGAAAAAGCTAGATCATGTGTTGTCAAGGGTTGCAAAGGACTAGAATTTCTAGGGCAGCAAAGCAAAGCAAGGTGCAGCAGAGGGTAGCATGACAAGAGAAGCAACCAAGGTGCATAACAGCAGCAAGAAGTTCATCATATGAAGTCTTCAAGTGGGCAGCACTGCATACAATCATTGTAAAGGTACCATTGTATTAAGTCATTGTAAATACATTATTGCAAAAATTGTACTAGTGTCTATCTGCCAAGAGTTGAAGAGGAAGTGTTGGGAGGTCTAGGATCATCATTAGGTGGTTGTGTCAAAATTGGGATTATGGTCTAGTATATCTTCTTCTTCTACATCATTCTATATCATTATAATATGGACCATTTTCCCTGGTATGGGAGTCCATTCTTCTTTTATTCTTCTACAGGGTGGTAGGGTGGTGCTAGGGTGAGTTGTAGCTCATTGGGTATTGGAGCATCCATCCAGTCGGAGCTGGAGAAGAATGCTTTTCTAGATTCTAGGAAGTTGGAGCTTTATTTTCAATTGGAGTTGAATATTAAAGAATTATTAGAAAAGCATTAGGTGGTTTTTGTCCCCAGGTTTACCTGAAACTATGCGCATTAAAACCTTCTGTTTTACCGTTGGAACCTATACAAATACCGTATAATAATTGAAGATTAATCTAGTTAATAATTAAAGGAATATTGATTTACTCCCCTCTCGCATTTCCAACAATTGGACCAAAGCTTGTTTCTTCTGGAACAGTGCCTGAATAGCTGAAGGAGTACGTATATACGGATGTCCAAAAATTTCTATGTAATGAAAATAATTATGCACTCTGGAAAGGAAGAATGGAGGTCTATCTCTTGGCACAAGATTACGAAGTATGGAACACTATTCAAAATGGATTTACATCAACCACGGATGAACAAGGTAAAAAGAATTTGGTAAATGATGCAAAAGCAAAGAATATTATTATCAGTGGACTTATTGAATCCTCTTATCATAAGGTGTTGGTTTGTAAAACTGCCAAAAATGTATGGGACAAGCTTGAGAATATATATGTAGGTGACTCAAATGTCAAAGAAGCAAAGCTTCAAATCTATAGAGCAAAATTTGAGAAAATTAGAATGAAAGAAGATTGCAACATTGCTACATACTTCCAATACGTGTCTGGAAGGATTGGGAGAGCCAATTGACGAGAAGGCTATTATACAGAAGATTCTTAGAACGTTACCAGGGATATTCAACCCAAAGGTATCGGTCTTAGAATATAGTGCAAATCTGGACAAACTCAGCAAAGAGGAATTACATGGAGTTCTAATAGCATATGAAATGAGACTTGATGAAGAAGAGGGTACTTAAAATATAGAAACTGCATTCGTTGCATCTAAGAAAACCAATAAGGAAAAACAACCTTCAATTGAAATGACATGCACCTGCAAGTGTGAAGAGAAGGGAGGTGATGGAGAAGGTCTTTCAGATGAAGAATATGCTTACTTTATGAGAAAACTAAAAACTGGTAAGGAAAAATATTTCAAAGGTAAACTTCCATTGATATGTTTCGATTGTGGTGAGGTTGGGCATTTCGCAGAAAAATGTCTGAACAAAAGTGATGGCAACTCAAAAGGAAAGAAAGGCTTTAAGAAATTCAACAAGAAAAGATCCAAAAGGAACTTTCTCTCTAAAGAAGATAGCTCATCATCCGATGAAGAAAGTGACAGAAAATAAGAAGCCAATGAGAGAGTATTGTTTATGGCCAAGAACAATAAACCCAAGCACAATAAACAAGAGGTATCAAACAATGAAGAAGAAGGATTGACCATAGAAGAAATTTATAAGGAAGCAATCAGGATTATAAAATATCTCAAGGCGGAGAAGATCCGTTCCAATACTATTGAAAAACAAGTTCAAGGTCTCAAAATTGAAATTGAAGAACACAAATGCATTGAAGAGTCACTTCAAAAGAAGTTGGAAGAAAGCAACCAAGAAAGGGAAGAATTAGAAGCCGAAGTGGTCTCACTGCGTGAGGAAGTGAAGAAAGGAAAAATTATCCAAAAATATGCCAATAGCTCAAGGGCATTGGGAGAACTCATCAACAATCAACTATCTTACAATGACAGAACTGGCATCGGTTACAAAGAAGAAGAAGCAAGACCTTCTACAACAAAATACAATGAACCTATGAGATTTGACATGCATGTAGACTTCATTGGACAAGATTCGCAAGAACAAACTTGGAAGACAATTCCTCGACGAAAATTTCCATCCAGGTACCAACATATTTTTTATGTCTACTATTATTCATGTGGAAAATTTGGTCATAAAGTTGTAGAATGTCGCACGTACCCTAGGAACGAATACAATTCCAGGAGATCTGTCAAATATGAACCTCCCAGGGTTCAGCGAAACATCAATAGATTTGAACATTTAAGAAATAATATTGAATGTTACAAATGCCGAAACTTTGGACACATAGCCAAAGACTGTAGACTTGAAAATCCTCTAGAAGAATCTTCGAAGGCACATAATGAACGAACATGGAAGAAGAAGAAGACTGATCATTGTGCTCTCGCTTTCAAGGCTCAAAAGAACAAAGATGTGTGGTATGTTGATAGCGGTTTCTTAACGCATATGACTGGAGATAGAAATAATTTTGTATCTCTGAAAGAGAAGAAGGATGGAACCATGTCCTTTGGAAATGATGGACCTTCAAATGTTATAGGATCAGGTACTGTCACTCTCGGAAGAAAAGATGCTCTAGCCAAGAATGTTCTATTGGTTGAAAACATGAATCACAATCTGCTCAGTGTTAGACAAATGTGTGATCAAGGACACACAATACTATTCAACTCCACAAAATGTGAAATCAGGAAAGGCAGGTATGGTGAAATTGTGGCTATAGCAAGTCGAGCTCCAAACAGACAATATATGTTCGATGTAATAACTAAAGCATGTCTATTAGCTAAAGAGGATGAATATTTGTGTAGAAATTATGACGATTGCTAAGAATTTTGCTACAAAGGTGCAAAGTGATTAGATAGCTTTACTTGGTGAGCCTGGTTGTTTTCTTAGGGCTTCCAAATATCTCAGCAAGAGAAAGGAATATTTATATGTCAAACCAAGTACATCAAGGAAATGCTCAAGAAATTTAAAATGGAAGATTGCAAACCCATCCTTACTCCAATGGTAACAAGTTGCAAATTGAGCATAGACGACTCATCTAAGGATGTGGATCAAAGGTTGTACAGATCTATGATTGGTAGTCTTCTACATGTAACAACCTCCTAGCCAGATGTTATGCAAGTAGTTGGACAAGTAGCAAGATTCCAAGTAGCACCAAAAGAATCACATATTATTGCCATCAAAAGAATTCTTCGATATATAAAGGGAACAACAAAATATGGCTTGTGGTATCCCAAGGGTAACAATCTCATTATTCATTCCTTTAAAGATGCAGATTGGGCAGGAAGTTTTGATGATCGCGAGAGTACTCATGAAGCATTGGAATATATTCACCAAAATCTTGGGATTCTCCCAAGTTCTCATTAGATTTTCCTTATTCAGAATATAAAGGGGGAGTGGAAGTGTGTATATGTCCACAAGATGGTTGTGTGTCAGGGGGAGTGGAAGTGTATACAGGTCTGCAGGATGGTTGTGTTTCAGGGGGAGTTACTCTTTTCCATTCATGTCAAAGGGGGAGATTGTTGATCAACGATTGTCATTGATGTCAACCCAAGCAGCACCAGGGGCTAACCCAATATTGCATGAGAATTTTGAGCTACCAAATTAATATAATTTGGGTCAAGAATTATTTTTATGTTTTCTACTTGTCGAGAGGTTTCCGTTGATATATGGCACGCCACGTAATTCTTCACGGTTTGAGAGATATTCATGTTTGAAGTTTGTACCCCTGTTAGTGGGCTAAAACCCCATGGGGTTGTGGCATGGGTCATTGAAAATTCATAATTAATATTTTTTAAGCTCCTAAAATACCTCCCAAATTCACTTGTTGAAGCCCCTCTCAACCTAAGCATTTATATAAATTTTGATCCTCATATCCTCCTCATGCATGGGATTTCGCTATCTGAAACAAGTCATCGTGGAATTTTCGCTCTAACGTTTTTTATATGAAGGTTCAGAAGCTGAAATTTTTATGAGGCAAAGCCGAAATCTTGAGGAAGCTTCTATGAAAATTTCAGATCAAGGTGCGCAATATTTTCGTAGATATGATCTGTGGAAGTCAGTGTTTTTACAGGCTCCTGAAATTCATCTCAAAGAAGTGATCTTGGGAAAATCGTCATAACTCTTTCTCTGATTATCGGATTGGAATTCCGTAAAAAATGGCAGATAGTGCACAGTCTTTAGTTTGCGCTCTATTAATTTTTGAGCCAAATGAAGAAACAATGACACGTCGTACAATTTCACTTTGCTGAAACAGTCCATAATTAGGGCATTGTGAGATATTGGGTATAACTCTCCCTTGAAGAATCCAAATTGGGTCAGACCTATGGCATTAGAAAGATAACTTAGAGGACTACTATAGGACCAAAAATTAGATATTGGGGATCTAAAATAATAGAGATACATCAGATTCAATATCGAGCTCCTAGAAGGCAAGAAACTGCTAGATCATGTGTTGTCAAGGGTTGCAAAGGACCATAATTTCTATGGTAGCAAAGAAAAGCAAGGTGCAGAAGAGGGTAGCATGAAAAGAGCAGCAACCAAGGTGTATAACAGCATCAAGAAGTTCATCATATGAAGTCTTCAAGTGGGCAGTACTGTATACAATCATTGTACTAAGTCATTGTAAATACATTATTGTAGAAATTGTACTAGTGTCTATCTGCCAAGAGTTGAAGAGGCAGTGTTGGGAGGTCTAGGATCATCATTAGGTGGTTGTGTCAAATTTTGGGTTATGGTCTAGTATATCTTCTTCTTCTACATCATTCTATATCATTGTAAAGTGGACCATTTTCCCTGGTACGAGAGTCCATTCTTCTTTTATTCTTCTATAGGGTGGTAGGGTGGTGCTAGGGTGAGTTGTAGCTCATTGGGTGTTGGGGCATCTGTTCAGTTGAATACTAAAGAATCTCGGGCGTTGGAGCATCCATCCAGTGGGAGCTAGAGAATAATTCTTTTCTAGATTCTAGGAAGTTGGAGCTTTATTTTCAATTGGAGTTGAATATTAAAGAATTATTAGAAAAGCATTAGGTGGTTTTTGTCCCGGAGTGGGTTTCCACCTTAAAAACTATGTGCATTTGTGTTCCTCTTGTTTGCTGCTATCATTGTACAAAAATTGATACTAATTGAAGATTAACTAATTCTCTAATTGAAAGGAATACTGATTCACCCCCCCTCTCAGTATTTCCAACAGAAATAATAGTGAAGAATCTTGTTGATGACAGTCAAGTAAGTACATACCACATTTTATATTAAAAAAGGAAGACAAAGGGATTGGTGTCCTCGGAGTAGGTGCCCCTAATCAAAAGGTTTGTGCCTTGAGAAGATAGGGTTGGAGCCCTAGAGGTCGGAGCCTCATCAAAGTCCAAGTTGGTGCTTGGCAACAAGTTGGTGCCTGTTACATTAAAGGGGTTGGTGCCCTTCACTCTTCTATTGTATACTATTATTAAAAAAGGGATTGAAGTTCTTATTAATCCTTAATATTATTTTTATACAACTCTCTGTCTTTAATTGTGAAGAATATAACCTGCAATAATTAACAATTGAAAAGAAATACTGATTCACCCCCCTCTCAGTATTTCCAACAACTGTTGCCCGCAGAAAGGCCATCTGCATCCTTCCTTTCTCACTGTCAAAGGCGGTGAGAAGCCTATGATGTGATGTAGAAGTTTGTTTCCAAAATTGACTATAAACATCATACTTCAATGCTTCATTCTTGTGTTTGATGTCTAGGAATTTGGAGAAAGTATTTTTCTCTTCAGAAGAGATGGAATTTGAATGCTGGATGATTTCCAGTGGTTTTCTTGCAGGTGATGTTGATGGAGGAGTCTGAGGAACACTAGTGGATGTGGAGACTTCAACATCTCCCAAATCTATGATCTCTGGTTGTTTCTCTTTTGAAACCAAGTTGGAAGTGAGCTTTGGCTTTTTGTGCTGCAAGATAAAATCTTTCATGATTTCCTTGGCATGTGGAGTCTCTTTTATAACTCTCTTCTGCTACTTATTGTCAGGCACTAGTGTTTGTACATTTGAAGTGGAAATGACTTGTTCATCTGCCTCTTGGGGAGTACCTTCCACCCATTCATCCTAGTTCATGTATTTCTCTTTTTCTACTATGGAGGTATGAGTGTAAGAAGTTGTCTTGAGTTCAACTCTCAGAGAAGAAATAATGCCACGGGGGTCATATGACCAAGTAAAACTTGGTTGAAAACCCATCTTCTTTAACAATGCATCTGCATCAGCACCAACTGCTCTGGTATTGTAGATGAAGGATCTAATGTTGGCCTTGATTTTAAACTGGGATTTTCTCTTTCCTGATACAAAATGTACTTCATCCATGTTTAACATTTTTCTTATATATTCCAAGTTGAAAAATCTCATAGGTACATATCTTGGAAGCTTGTAAGGTGAGAGTTCACAGCCATATACCCTAATCTCTGTATAATTTTTGTACAAGTACCAATCACCTGTCTTTGCTTGTTCACTGAGGTGCAAAATCCTTTTAATGTCTTCTCAATTTCTAGGCTCTAATTGACTTGTAAGGAGATGCCTTAATGGATGTATAAAGGATTCTATGAATTCTTAAAAAGAATTAGTTATTGATGAAGCTCTGACCAATTCTATCCAGTGAATCACTAATTACTAATTGATTCACTCCCTATGCATCCTGTTTGTTGAAGTGGATAGGCAACATTTATGTCCGCTGAAAAAAAATCATATGAATAATCACAGAAGAATAATTAAACACTCCTTGTGTGGTGAAGTTCATGAATTATTCATGTATAATTTTAGCCAAGAAATGGCTATAATTATACATAAACAATGGTCATTTATCTTGACTGAAAATAGATAAGAACCCCATGATGGGTTCACCAACAGTTTCTTCCGTTGGATATCCTAACAGGTAAGAAAGAAGAGAGATACAGTGCTTGGAAGCTATAGGAAAGATGAAGGATGCATATGGGGGATTTTTCTTTGGTAACTCTGCATCCTTATGTAGGAAAATGTAAAATATTTGAGCTCTCTGAGGGAAAGATAACTTGTGATAAAGGTCCATGAGAGCAGCAGGTGAGAAATGAGATAAGGAATCAAATGAAGGGATGAGAAGCATCTGATTTATATTTTCAGGGGATATGGTGATCTGAATGTTTCCATTCTGAACCACCACTGACCTGGTTATAGAGTCATACTGTTTTTGACACTAGACAATTAGATCAAGAAAAGGATGAGTTTGTGGGAATGCAAACAAAGGAAACATAGATTCCCAGAACCTGATAGGGTCCTGGTTATCCATGTGCTTATGTTTTAGCCACAGATGCAACTCATAGAAGCCGAGTTCATAGTGATAGTATGTGATTTTAAAATAAGCGTCGACCAGGGGTATGAGGTCGAGGTTAAGTTGTGGCGTTGCAACAAGAATGTCTTCTGCAACGGTTTTGATGACCTCGGGGATGACTTCCGTAGCTGGATTGATGACCTGTACTTCCTCTGTCACCTGTTTTTTGGCTTTACCCTTAGGATTTTTTTGCTTTTTATCTTTGGCCTTGGGTGCCATGCTTGACAGGGTATCAACTAGATAAAGGATATGAAGATCGGGTTTGCATAAAATGTGACATAGTTCGCGAAATATGGAGAGTGGTCGCATATGTGACAAATTGTTGTGGAATAAAATGTGAGGATAAGAGAAATTTGAACAATAAATCAGAGTAAAGAAAGGGAGGCTGCAGGTGATTTTATAGAGCGTGATCTAGGACTACTAACATTATGGGATATGACCGTAGGAGTTTAACGGGTATGATGAGGATTAATTGCATAACGGGACAATTAACGGTCTAGGAGTGGGTTCATTGGCCAACGATGTGATTAATAGTCATAATTGGATCATTGGGGGGTAATGACCAAGTGACGTGGAGCGATATGATTAGACAGTGGACCAACGGGTATAGCGTGGGAAGGGAGGTCCATTGGCTGAGAACGTGGGAGGAAATGGTCATCAAGCATGGGAAAATGGTTGCCGGGCAATGAAAAACTAGAGGTGGGTTTCGAGGGGGGGTTACCTCCCAATTTCCTGTTTTAGGCGGTGGGGGTGCGAAGTGATGTGGTGATGCCACATTGCGAATTTGGGTAGCCATGAATACCACACTTCAGAACCCCCCAACCTTGTGTTAACAAGAAACTTTTGGGGGGGTCACGAAGTGGATCTCTGCCATAGATCTGAGGCGGGCTCCAAATTTGTCGTCCAATCATGAAAGCGCTTTATCCCAAATGATTTGACCGCTTTTTCGTGCAGTGAGCTTATAAAAAAATCAATATGCGCTTAAATATATCAATTTAACAAATGAACATTAAACCTTTTTTCAAATAATTTAACATACATAAATTAAAATTTCATATCTTTGAGCATCTGGTGCATTTAAACAGGCATCCATTTTTTTATTTCAAAGACTAAAGCATCCACACATTTTTTATTTCATGCTTCCCTAACATTTTTTTCTTTTGCCTCCTTTATTTAGAGCAAACTAATCTAACATTTTATTCTAACATGGATGTAATAAAATATAATTTTCCTAACATTTTTAAATTTTTCTTTTTCATCCATGTTCTAACTTATCATTTTATTTTTTTATTTTTCAAACTAGCATGCTAACTTATCAAAACAAATGCTATTACAATAGGGTGCAATCTGTTATAGGCCATTTTGTCGCATCTGGTCAATACACCTACAAACTAGATAAATCATTACCTGTGAACCTATTGGCATCATCTTGCTACGAAGCCCTAAGAAATACCTTTTCAAATAACTGATATTTTGGGTCTAATTGCTCCAATTCATTTTTTTTAAGGCCCAAAACACCTTTCCCATTTAGAGACCTGCGTTTGGCTGTAGGTTCCTCCATTTTTCACCTGCACTGATCAACAACAACTTAATCCTTACTAGGGATGCGATGATCCTAGAAATTTAGTAAAATTAAAAAGAGTCATGAAGCTTCCTCTTCCAGGAGCTTCCATGGGTTGTTTAAACCATTTACCTTGGATAAGAAGCTCGAGACCTATCTCATCCTACCTTGGAGATTTCGCCTCTTATCCCTTGAGCTCATCCTCCTATATTAAGTGGATCTCAAGCCTATATTGTTAAATGGATAAGAATTCCTAAACTACCACACTCTCCTATATATTTACTGCCATCCATAACATTAGGGTTTTCTCTTGGACATTGATCATACCCTCATGCTATTGCCTTGAATTTAAGAGTCTTCATCTTCATGAATTAGGGTGACATTGAGGTGTGCTTTGCGACAAGGAAGGAAAAGTCAACTTGGGGAGATATCTACAAGATAATCTACTATTCTTTGTTGTAAAATCTCTCCTATTTCTATTAATACAAAGAGTACATTATTTTCTTTTACGTGTTATGTTATGTTTACATTCATATATTTTAATGTGTCATTGATTTGTTGAATAAAGTAATTGAACTATGTTACATAGATGTTTTAGATCCTTGGATTATTTTAGTTGCATATGTAGGTTCTAATTATAGTCCTTGGAGCTATGATTGGAGCTTAAAATTTAGGAGGAGAGTAAAGCTTGTGACAAATTCCAAGTAATCCTCTTTCCATTCTTCAATTTCTCTAAGGGAAACTTTATATTCTTTACTTTATGTTTTATATACTAGTCCACTAGGTTTAGGGAAGATACTTTTGTATGCAATCATAAATTCCTCATAAGACACAACACTGTGAAGGAGAGTCTCATTCCATTCATCTCTTGCAGTATACAGTACCCACGAAAACCACAGAAAAAAACATGACCAAAAATCCAATTCAGAAAACCCTAGTCTTATTCTTGCTATTAGCTCCTTGGTTCATGAACAATTGAGAATTTGTTGAAAGGATTACCATGTTTTAGTCTTTGACTATTGCTTGTTCCCACTGAAATCCTCAAATCATCTGATTATTCTATGAATATTTCATGTTCCCACTCAAATATGCTCAAATATTCAGCCAATAAGCTTACCCCACGTTGAACACTTGAGCTTCCCAAAATGGTAGGGTTGTAGAAGTCATATGTTCTGCCTCAAACAAGGGGGGGCGTTAGAATTATGCTAAGAACCAACCCTTAAACGGAGTTGGATCTTCCAAGGTGTGGATTTTTTTTGAATAAATCTATAAATCAAAGTCCATGGTAGTCTCAGGATCATTATTTCTAATTCTAATAGGTTTTATAAGACATATTTATATCCAGTTCTTTTCACAAAGGATCTCAACTATTTTCCTAGGCATGACAAAAAAAACAACATGAATCATCGATATCATGACCATTTGACTTACTACTGGAGGTGATTCAACACTACGTACAATAACTGACCAAGTACACTTTTGTTTCAATTGAGTCAACAAGATCAACTGCCTATGCTTCTTTACCTTGGATTTGTAAAGGAAAAGGATTGTAGGATTTTTCCTTTGGCAGGGGGTGTAACATGTAGCATCTCTATATATTCCAATGATGGGATGGGTGTTTGGTAAACTAGGTCTACTAAATAGATGGATGGCCCTTAAGCATATTACTCTCTATCTCATATATATATATATATATATATATATATATATCTATATATATATATATATATATATATATATATATGGATGGATCCCCATATATATATATATATATATACAACATATAATTTTCCAAAATAGTTAAAGATATAAAGGAAATCATCAACATAAATATTTTTCAATAATGACATATAATATAAGATTAATATTTTAGAATATATAAAATATTAAAATTCTTGAAAGATAAATATGCATATATATTTAAAACCTATTATCTAAATGATATATATTGATAGGTATTTCAAAATTTTGACTTTGGTTTGTTTTATCTAGAGTGAACCCCATGTTGGCTCCCCGTGAATTGGTGGATTGGCAAGAACAAACGCTACAGGGGCCACATCAGAACCACTTTGGAATCCTAGGACCTAGCCTTCCTAGATTCAGAGAGGGATCTCTCTATATAGGTGTTTTCAAAGGATGTTTCGTTATGCTTTTGTTTATGATATTAGGCTAGTTATGAAGTTATAAGGACTCGTTGGTTTTGGTTGATTGAATGGTTAATTGAGAGATCAAAGGTGGGATTAATTGAGGGAATGTTTTAGCTAAAAATATAGACTATGAGAAAGCATTATTCCATTGGGCTATGGAGTCATAAAAGGATTTAACTGTTCAATAAATCTGCAAGGGTTTTCATAGGGGAAGCTAACTATATCAAGTGGATCTCTTAGATTAGGTTGTGATATGAAAAAATGATAATTTGTGAAGGAAAAAAAGCTATAGTCAGTTAAGAATCTTCTAGCTCTATTTAGACGAGAAAAGCCTTTTAGGTAACTGTTTGAAGCAAGCCAAAGGATAGGGCCTACCATAGACTTCTTTGGCCAAACTTTTAATAAGCAAACCTTAAGACAACAATCCAACAATTCAAGAATTACTTTCAGAAAAAGAAAACATATAAGATAACATTGAGAGTATCCAAAGATAAAACAGGAGGCCTATCTTCTTTAACTCAACACCCAAAGGACCTTTAAAGCAACATTTTGAGGCATATGAGAGGACAGGGCATACCATAGACTTTCCTAGTTTGGAATCTACTAAAGTTACTTCAAAGAAAGGTCTTCAAAAAAATATCTCAAGCAATACCAAAAGACAGGGCTTACAATAGACTTCTTTGGCTTGACTCTATTGAATTATTTCTAAGACAACAAGCTAGATAGAACTGGAGGGAATTAAGAATTCACCAATCAAAACTTGTAGAAGAAAACATAAAGATAAAGATTTCAAACAGAAATAGGGTGCTAAGACAACATATCCTACTCTAAAACTTCTATTCTTTATCAGAGAATATGGACATAATGTAAAACATGAGAAAATATAGTGACAAAGAAGGAAAACTTCACCATTAACATAGCTCAAGAATCCTGTGAATGTGCTTGTATTATTGATGTTCAAACCGGTTACTTACTCCAATATAATAGGTTTCTGTAGGTCAAAATATTTCTCTAATCCAGCCTAATATTCCTCAACTAGATCAACAACTCTTCAATCCTCCAAATTTAAAAAAAGCAACCAATACTAAAAATGAAGCTCATATGAAATATTTATATGCAAAATGAGGAGGTGAATCTAGGTTTAGGGCTAAGATGTCATTTATTACAGAGTTAATGATTTTTTGACCTTTGAGACCATGCAAGGCCCAAGGCAAAAATATCTGAAGGTGTTTCTCTGAAATAATAACTCCTATCTTGACTTCTAAGTTGATTTCTATGAAATGTTTGACTTTTAGGCTTTTTCATAACTTTACAATAGCTGCTGGTAGATGGAAAATATCTCTGACTGTGTGTAATAACTGTTTGATGCTTTATTGAAGAAAACAATGTTGTAGGTGGAAAAAATATCTTTGAAGAAGTAACTGCCTCTTTGGATTTGATCCTTCGAATGTGTTCCTGTGTTAGTTTGTCTCTGTTTTGTCTTTAATCTTTGTTTTTAGGCCTTAAACTTTAGATCTGCCTTTAACTCTCTATTTCATTGCCTTTATTTCTCTGATCGTCCTTTTAATTTATTTGTTTAACCATTAATCCTTTACTTGATGGCTGATCCTTTGATTTTATCCATTTGATATGTGATTAGCCTCTTTAACCTTGTCTTTTGCTTTGTTACAGTCCCTTGACTGTCTTTCTTCTTTATGTGCTTTCTGCCTGTCTGTGTTTTTGGTGCAGGGATTCAAGGGGTTTAATATTCAATTCTTCACCTCTGGTTCATTTTATGAACGAAATGAAGCTTTGGATTGTCATCCAAATCTTCATTTAACCATGTTTGGCCCTTCAGAATTCATTTCATGCATCTCCTGCCATTAAACCTGCACACTGAACAAACAATTAGTCTTTAAAGCTTGCAAGGGGGGTTTACTGCATTTTTTGAGGTTTTTGGGCTGTCGTATGGCGGAGAACGACGTTGTGGGCTTGGTTCCATAGGCGGAACCAGCAAGAAGCTCTGAACGAGGTGCGGAGGCATTTGAAATATGGCACGAAGAGATAAGCAATTTTTGGAAAACCGAGACCGGTTTTCACACAGCAGAAGAGGCAGTAATGGTTTTAAGGGTGGTGATGTGATACAATTGAGCGACTGCTGCGTGGCAGGTAGAAACCGCCGATTTCATAATTTTTTAAAACATTAATCTTGGCACTACTTTATTTGCGATACGTAGGGTGGACAATCAAATCTTGAGAGTGGAGATCGACGGTGCGGAATGGTTTAGGATGGGGCCCAGGGAAGGACGACGTGGCAGGGCTTTATCGTTTAACGTGGGGTTTTAAAAAAACATGGGATTTGTTTGTAATAAGGTTAGGGCTATATAGTGATCGAGGTAAAAGTTATATGAGCGTGAGGGTTTACAAAATGGGCTTAGGGTGAAGAAAATAGGAGCGGGGTTAGGGTGATGTGGGTGTGGGGGAGTTTAAGTTTTTAGGGCGCGGGGGCTTAAACATTTAAAGGGTCGAGTTATGTTGTGGCCATTATGGTTGGAGGGATCTTCACTAGCAAGGCCTTCGAACTTGGGAATGTCCGAGGGGAGCTTGGTTGGCATAGCAGGCCAACTAACATCGTGGCGGATAGGATCATTAATTAGCTGATTGAAATCGGGGAGACTGAGACTGGCCATATAAGGGAGAAAGGGTGTAGTCGAGGTAGGTCCCATAGTGGTTCCAATGGAAATGGACCCAGCAGTAGAACTAGGGTTGCTGCTGGCAGTAGGTCCTGAACTAGACATGGTGAAAGTAACCAGGGGAGAACCAGGAGTAGAGGGAGAACCCGAACAATCAGAAGAAGAGTCGGAGTGCGGACTCGGGGGAGGAATTACTTGATGACGACGGGAAGGAGGAAGTCGACCAAGCGAAAACTGAGGGTGAAGGCCAAGAAGTCTCTGGGAGAAACACCTTGGAGGTGCAATGATGACGGGAAGAAGAAAACCGACCAGGGTAGGGAGGTGCAAAATCAAGTCGAAACAAGGGCAGAGAGGTGCAGTTTCAATTGATTTTAAAGTCTTTGCTAGGCGGTGTTAACCAGGCTCTTCTTCGCTTAGGGTCAGTGTGTGGTGTGCATGAATTTTAATTGTTTAAACCCAGACATTTTTTAGAGTAAAAGAAAAAAGTGTGTTGCGTAAGTGAAAATAAATCTGCAATAAATAAGACGAAAAGAACAGAAAATTAACAGCTAACAATGCATCAATCTAACCCAAGAAGGCGGGTCTCTCAAAACTAGTCTATAAGAGGGAAAAATCTAATCAAAGCACGCTAAAAAGAGGCCAATAGATCTAAGGTCGGGAGGGAAGGGGATCTAAAGGAGAAATCTGCTGAAAAGAGGTGCAGATAATAGCAAAGAGACAGAGGCAAGGTCGCTGCTAGAAAGGAGGGGATCAACGAAAGGTAGAAGGGATAAGGAGGCGGCCTTAGAAATGAACCCAAACAAAACTATATGAGGTGCTTTGAAAGGGAGAAGAGCCGATCTGTAGGGATCTGAAAATGAGGTATCAGATCTGAAAGAAATAAGGCTGAAACTCTGGAAATTTAGACGCCTGAAACAACGAAACTCTCCCACAAAAAGTGGAGGGTACTAGAGCCCTGAGGGGAAAGATTCCCACTTAGTTGAGTGAAAAAGATCAGAAACAGTTCTAAACGGGTGGAGACAGAGGCTGGAAAACCTTGACAGAAGCTTTATACAAACCCAGAAAAAGTGCTGACAAATTGCAGAAAAAAGGGCAGGTTGTAGGTTCTAACCTGTTTGCAATCCAGGTCGTAGTTTTGGGGCAGAAAAGTGCGACCTCAAGGCCAGGTCGTAGTTTTTGGGCCGATAAGTGCGACCTGCAGATCCGGGTCTCTCGGCGGCAGATTTTTGAAAAAATTGTCGTCTCAGCTGCGGCTGATGTCGATCACCTGTGCAATAGGGCCAGAAACACACAAAAGTTAAAAATTTTAATGTTTGAGGGTTTTAAAGGTGAAAAGTACCATAAAAATAGGAAAAACAGAAAATTGAAGAGAAACCCTAGAGTTTGAAATAGCTAGATATGCAGGAATATATAAAACGACAGCGGTCGTAAAAGAAAACCCGTGTGGAGTCGCCAATTGTTAGTATGAATCCTTCGTCGTAAAAGATCACTTTAGCTACACATAAAAAATAGCCCTAACATCGATTATGGCTGCCAAATATCTTTAAATCTGCAATTAGGTGGTCCAAATAATGCTGCACAAATCTAGATCTAAGCATAAAAGACATTAAGCAGATAAAATAAAATGTGGCTCCATGCATCCAATAGAGAAGACAAGAACAATGTATTTGAAAGAATTTTTATATTATATTAAGAAAGGGGCACCTGAGAGGAAAAGAAGAAAGGTGTTTTCCAGTTCTCCTCAATGGGATGGGTTCTTGAAAGTCCTCATCGTTTCAAATCTAAAATCTCTCTCTTGTTGGTGTAGAAAACCCAGACAAACATAGAACTCAAAGGGAGCTCACAAGGAAAAAATAGAGAATGTGACCAAGTATAGATCCAAAGTGATCTAATGCAATGGAAGGTGACTAATGAATGGGGAAAACCCTTCTATTTATAACAAAATATTAGGGTGATCTAGAACTTGGTGCATGAATAAAATATTATTGATCAAATTCTAGAACCACCCTTTAGGAATATTTTATTATATTTGTTGGAGGGAAAAGGATTTTTGACTTGGGTCAATTCCTTTATTTATAAACAATAAATAAATAAATGATTTATTTATTATTTTAGGGAAATGATGGGAATATAATTAAATAAATAATGATTTATTTAATTATTTAAAAATGATTTAGTCAAACTTAACTAGGAATATTATTTAAATAATGATTTAAATAACTTATTCCTAGGAAATAATCAAATAAATAAGGATTTATTAATTGATTTGCTTGTTTTGGGTTAAATATGTCCAGGAAATATAAAGAAATAAGTTATTTCACATGGTGAAAGCAATTTTACTTAGGGTAAAATTGGTCTTACATGGTGTACTTGGGTTCATCTAATGTTAATAGGTTAGATGACCAAAAAAATGGTGTAACACTCTCCATTACAGCTTTGGGCATTAAATTGTGAGAGGCCCCTGAATCATGCATAGTGTTGTGAAATTTTTTGTCATGAACATTTAAACTAACATAAAAAGGAGGAACTGGTCCCTCTTGATATCTACCCTCAATCTTAGGACCAAATATGAGCTCTGGTTGGTCATCGTTAAGATTGACAGTGTCATTATTCTCTTCTATGTTTAAAGCTTTCAAAATTTGGGGTCTATATACATTTTGGGCAGCTAGTTCAGTGAGAGGAACAAAGATTTTTATTCTAGAAATTTCCTGCTCCAAACTAAAAGGCATCTGATTCTTTGAAGTGCTTGTTTTAGCCTTATTAACTGCCACTCTATCAGCAAAATCAATTTTCTGATTTCATCTATTTACATTTGTCAAAATTGTTTTAATAGGAGCACTAGCTGAGGTGCTAGTGCTGCTAAGATCTGCACTCTATTTTTCATTGTTTTGAGTGCCTTTCTCTTTGCTCTTATCATAATTTCCAGGCACTATTTTGTCCTTATGTTTTACAATTTTGGGTTTATTTACAGTGTTGCTTTGTGAAGAATTTTTAGAGGTGTTAGTTTTGGGAGTTTCCTGTTTGCTTTTACTCCTAAGGTAATATTCCTTTATGGTTTCTATGATGACATTTTCCATTTCCTGATAGTAATATTCATCTTCTGGTCTCTTGTCATCATAGGGTGTATATAGACCTTGTTTCATATTGTAATGGACTTCAAAGTCATCATTATATACCCCCAACATGTTTATATCATCTTCCTCTGTTTTTTCTAATGTTTCTTCAACCTCACTTACATAGTTTTGATGAAAACGAGGAGTGATTTGTTGATCATCCTCCCTTGGTCTGTTTTGAGGCTGATTTCTTCTGAAATTCTGATTCTGGTTTTGATTTATGTTTTGAGGAGCTGTTTGGTTTTGACTTTCTTGTGCTCTCTCAAGTATGCTCATCTTTTTCATCATCTCCTCCATCATTCTTTCCATCTTTGAGCTAGATGTGGAAGGTGTAGATTCCTCTCTAAAGGACACTTTCTTCTCATTCCTCATTCTTTCTCTTTTCTCCATTAAGTTAACTTCCACAGGGAGAGCTCCTTTTTGCATATCTTCAAGGGTGAAAGGATCTCTCTCTCTCAGCTGATAGGCCATCTCAGGATCAAATCCTTCAGGAAACTTTTTTAAAGCTGAGCCTTGTGGAGGTTTTAATTCTGGGGGAAGGGCATTGTACACATTATTAAATGTAGTGCTGTAAGCTTGTACACTTTCCCCAACGTTTCTTTGGAGATTTTTATAATCAGAAAGTATTTGAAGAGGGTTTTTCCTTACTTCCCATTTGTTTAGGAATAACTGATGGAAGGCTTGGAGATCATTAATACTGTGAGGGGTTAAGCCTTTGAACCATTTTCTTACTTCTCCCCCTAAACTCTGAGAAAATAATCTAAGTTTGATAGTTTCATCATCAATTTCATTTCTATCAAAGTAGTCATTCATCTTATCCACATGTTGTGAAGCAGTAGCGACATTATTGGCATCGTACAATGGTATTTTGGACTGAGAGTCCTGTGGAAGATTGACTAAGGGCAAAGGAAGGACTAAGGGAGCATACCTTGTTGCCATGATAGGAGGTTGTGGGAACAGTGGAGGGTTTACAAATGGTGGATTAACAAGAAGGAAAGTGGGTTGGAATGGAGTGGTTTGAACAATGGATGTATGAAGAACAGATGTGGATGGACCAGCAATAGATTTTTGAGCTGACCTTGGATGAGAGGCACCTAAATTATGAAGGAAATGTAAATTAGGTGGTGTTGTTTCTCTACTACTAGGATGTTCACTTGTTTCTGGAGATGAAAGTGAAAACTCTGAATCTAGCTGATCTAAATCATCAAGCGACCTAGTTCTGAATGGATTTCTTAAGTCAACTTGTGATTGTTGTAGAGCTGCAAGGTTTTCAGGAATAGAATTAGCTCTAAAGGGTGATCTGAAAACAGTTGAAGATTTAATCTCAGGACACTTCCTAAGAATACTTTCAGGGTTATCAACTATCTCAGGAGGGTTTGGGTCAAGGTAGGCTCTAGTATAAATCTTTCTAGGAGCCACTATGCCGTGTTTTTTAGACCCAACTAAACAAGAAAATTTTAACCAAATATGACAGTCTTTAAGAGGCTAACTGATCTTTAGACAAGAAAAAATTAATCCTAAAGTCCTCTAACTGAGTTTAAATGATGTTATAATGATAATGGGTCTTCCCAGTGGAGTATTAAGGTTTGTTTAGGATTGTGGAGTCACCAGGTGGAAATTTTTAGCTCTTTTGGAGGTAAAAGGTTTTAGGGTCCACCACCATATTTATTTAAATACCAATCTAAAATATTTTTGGGTTTTCTGAGTTTTTTCAGTCCTATGGGTTCTAAGAGTGTCCTAAATCTGTTTCAACACTTAGCTACGGTGATGAGATAAAGGCAGTCTACTCTTATGGCTAAGCTAGCTAATCCTTCAAGGTTTGATAAGCTCTTATGAGAATCCTAAGGTTTCCTTAGTTTGTCACTGATTCAAATAAGTTTTATCATGATTACCATTTGCTTGGTAGTTCTTTAAGAGGGCTACTTGTACTCACTGAACAATGTTCTTGAATCAAAGGGTAATCTGAGATATTTAAAGGTATCTAGGATGAAAAATACTCAAACTTCCCTAGTGGAGTCACCAGAAATGTTATGCCTGGTGCCTCAACTGGCTAATATACCAAATATTCTTGAATCAAATGTTTTCCTGAGGTCCTTAAGCATGTATAGGTGTAATTTCACTCGGAGTTCCCCAGTGGAGTCGCCAAAAATGTTAGCTCCCCGTAATTCCAGCAAATTGGTGAGACCAGAACTATGGAGAGGACACTTGAACCACTTTGGGATTCTAGGATCTAGCCCTCCTGAATCCAGAGAGGGATCTCTCTATAAGTGCAAAGATTGATTTATCTTTAAAGTTTTTATGGTATGATATTAGGCTAGTTATTAAGAGCAAGGGTTTTTGTTTGTTTTTGGATGGTTGAGCATGATTTTTAGTTGAGTGGAAAGTCCTAAAATGAAAGAGTTCCAAAGGTATGAAGTTGTAAGAAATCAGGAAAATATTTGGCTGATAGGATAGATATGACGTTGGTTTTTAGTCCATTGGGATATGGAGTCATAAAAGGGTTTAATTGTGCAACAATTTCAAGAGTGGTCCAAGGGGCAAGTCATCTATATCAAAAGATCTTTGAGATTAAATGATGGAATGGAACAATAAAAGTGTTGAAGGGGTGGAAACAGACAATAATTTCAACTAGGATTTATTAGTCTGTCCAAACAAGAAAAGACTTTTAAGTAACTGTTTAAAACCAGCCAAAGGACAGGGTGAACCATAGACTTCTTTGGACAAGTTCATATTAAAGCTAACTCAACAGACAAACAATCTAGTAATCTAAAAAATTACTTATAGAAGGGATGAAAATAGATAAGAAAAACAAAGCGTAGCCTAATATCAGATAAGATACTTTTAATCTAAACTGCTTTCAGCATACTATTAGGGAAACTTTCAGAACTACCTTTGGAGAAAGAAGCTAGAAAATAGGGCAAACCATCACTTTTCTAATCTATCTTTACCGAGCATATAATGAAAATAACATTCAAGAACAATTTTTGGTTTAGACAGTAGGACGAGGGAACGCCAGCATTCCTAACTTCTTAGACTGTATTGAATCATTCTTAAATACACAATTTGGAGGAAAACATTGAGATAAAGCTTATCAATAAGAGAAGGGTACTGTAAACAGTAAGTCCTAACTCTATGCTTGCTATTATTTATCAGAGAAAAAATGGACAAAATGGCATACATGAAAGGAAAACAATAACACAGAAAGAAGCACTTCAACAATGATATAGACCAGGATCCCAAGAATCAACTTGTATATTGATGTCAATCCAGTTACATTCTTCAAGTCCAATGTTTCAGTTCAGCAATCATCTTATCTTCTCAGCCTAACTTATTTTATTACAAATAGAGCTTCAAGAGCCTCTGAACACTATTTGCATGTAGAAAATTTCGAGCACAAGTATATTTCAAAGTTCTGCAACCAACCCTTTACAATGAGCTCCTCAAGAAGATTTTATAGAAAAAATGAGGAGGTCGAATGAGAGAAAAGATCTACAGGCTCAATTAATACATTTTAATGCTTCTCGGCCTTTGAGGTGCTCAATGGAGAAGATTACAGATATTTCTCTGTATTAATTGGCTTACATTAAGTATTAAGCTCGCTGGGGAGATTTTGTTGACTTTAAGGCTCTGTGTCATCTTTGTAATAACTCTGCTGATATTTTGCAATAAGTCTCTTTGGCTTGGAATAAATGTTTAGCTGTATTAAGGCAGATATCCTCTGTTCTGGTAATAACTATGCCATATTTTGAATGCTTTGAGGCTACAGGTGGCTTTAGGTAGCTTAGAGGATTTAATTAGCCTCTGATGTGGCGGTGGAGGCTTCTCAAATTGTTGAATTTCTTTGTCCTTGTTTAAACACTGTTAATTTGCTTTAACTTTGTGTGTTAGGCTTAATTCGGCCGAATTTCCTGTCTTTTGTTCTTCAACTGTGTTTAATCGTGAGCATTAGGCTTTTGATTTGCTGAAAGTGGGCCTTAATCCTTTAAAACTGCATAAAAAATCTTCAAACATTTTCTGCTTTGATTCCATGCTGTCCAACTGATACTCTTTGTTTAATTTAATTTTGCTGTGTCTTATTCATGTGCAGATGCACAAAGGGTTTATAATGGCATTAGTGCTCATGAGGAACTGATGAAACATGGCGTTTGAACCCTGTGGAATGAATCTTCGTGATGAATAAAGGCGTGGGGGATCGTCATCCCCAACCTTCAATTCTCTTTTAAAATTTTTGATAAAAACCATCAAAACCTGCAAAGAGAAACAAAATTAGAAAAATCCTCCGTATTTGGGTTTAACTGCTTTGGAGGCTTAGGTTTAGAGTGCAGCCGTTGGATGAAAGCATCCAACGGTGGAGATTGATCGTAGGGGGTCAAATGGAGGCGGTTCGGACCGTTGATATGCAGAGATCAACGGTCATGATTGATTGGGGTAATATAATGTAAAAGGGTCACTTTATCGTGAAATGGAAGAAATACAAAGGAAAAAGGGTGAAAATCTTTTTGGCGAAGGAAAAAGTTTAAAAGGAAATTTGGGGTTTCCAAAATGATTCTGGGCCGTTGGATGAGATCGACCCCTAAGATCAACGACAGAGGTTGATCGTGAAATACCTTGGAGGATGGCGGAGGGTGATAGCTCAATGGTCACATTGAATGTGAGCCATTGATCTGCATAGATCAAATGCGGGGAATGAATGCGATAAAATGCAATAGAAATGGGGTAAAGCGGTTTCGGCTGAAGAAACAACTGTTTTTGCGCAGCAAAAGGGCGGATAGGTGGTTTTAGCTTTTTGAACATGATATGCATTAGATCCTGACACGTGGCATTTCAAAACCACATATATCGCATGAATTTTAGGAAGTATTGCTCAGGCTTAAATCTACGCGAAACTGCGCATCGACTGTTAGATCTGGGGCTTTAGATCAGACGACTGTGAGAGAGCGCGATATCGATAAGATGCATGGGCTATAACAAGTGGGGTAGAGCCAAGGCGGTATTAACCTGGACCGTTAGATCAAGAAATGAACGACGAAGATTAAATTTGGGACGGGTAGGACCCAAGAGAGTTGGGCGTATTGGGTTGAATCTGGATCGTCATATGAGAGAAATGAATAGTCCAGATCAAATATCGAGGTTGAATAAAACAAAATATGAGGTGGATAATGGGTTAGTATGGGCCGTTGATCTGCAGAGATCAACAGTGGAGATTCGCCAAAAAGACATTATACAACAGGGTTCATAAAATTTAACAAAGGTTGAGGGCTCATCTGGACCATCAGATTTAGAAGAATGGATGGCCCAGATGTAATCGGAAGGTTTGCGATCGGGGGAGGAGAGAGGAAAGGCGCAATGGAAAAATCCGATGCGATTGAACAAGGGTCGTCGATCTGAGGATCAGATCGACGGCAGAGAATGAATCCGCGGAGGTCATAAGCGGGGAAATGGGTTTTGGGATGGAGCGATAAGGGCCGTCGGATTTGGGTTTGGCGGGGGAAAATGAACGGCTAAGGATCCATCGGGAGACCGCCAATCAGAGGGGGGGTAATAACATATTAAAATGCACCCAATGAAATCTCCGATGCGAGATTGCGCAAGTCATTGATTGGTTTAAGATCGACGGCGGAGGTTCGTCCAACCAATGAACTGACAGGCTACGTTATAACATGAAAAATGGGGTATTTTATGAAATACAAAGGGAAGTTTCATAATGGGGAGGGGTTTTATAGTGTTTAGCACCTGATTGCGGGGCTCATGGTTCTTCAAAGGGAGCAAGGGATTGGGGGTTTATACAAAGGATCCAATCGCATCAGGGCTTTTCGTTAAAACAAAGAAACACGCCCATCGAAAGTTTCTGATTGGGATAAGCGCCATATGGGTTTAGGGCTTGGTTCCAGTGCCAAGTCGCATGGGGGGGAAGTGGTTTAGGGCTTAGCCCAAGGGGCTTAGGCCCATAATGTAAAAAGTGGGTTTTTTATGATTTTTCAAAGATTTTCAAAGGATTTGAAAACCTCCGATAAGGAAAAAAAGTAGTTTAAACCTCATAAAAGGGGTTTTTATGAAAGGAATAAGGGAAATGAGGAAAAATAGAGGAAATTTAAGAGAAAAAAGGGGATAAAATGGTAGTTAATCCTGAGTGAAAGCAGGGGTAAAATGAGGGAAAAATGAAGTTTTTTGCAACAGTCTTTTCATCATGAAAACAACATATTTTCAGAATTAAGAGGGAAACAACAGTGAAGATTAATCAAAGAACAAAATGTCTTCATAAGAGTTCAAGAACTAACAATTTTGGAATAAAACTTGTTTCTTGAAGGCTTCAAAAATGATTTAGCCAGTTTTCCAAGCACCCCTATGTGGTCAAGGAAGTCACAGAAGGTGGGGCTGTTCAGCTAGCTACCTTGTGCAGTCATCTTCTACCTGCGTATGTCAATGGGAGTCGGATCAAACCATATCGGATCAAATGAATATATGAATGGCAGTGGGGTTTGTATATCCTCGGGCACAGTGGGACTTATATCGTGCACCCACAAGATTGGAAGACCCGGGGGATACACGAGAGAAGCAGCGATGAAGTCAGAAAGCTGTTAAGAGTGATGCTGTGCTTCCCCAGTAGCCGAAATGATCAAACTGTTACAGGCACAGGTAGAGACCCCACAACCTCAGTGACTCGGGACAAGTCACAAGATTGTGTTGGGGGACTGTTGGAACAGGGTATCCTATGAAGCTGCGAATCTGTTCCATTTTGTATATTTTTTTGTTATATTTGGTCTAACGTAGGGGTTCTGGGGTGGGTTAAAGCCCCTAATGCATTGTAAGCGGGTCAAGGGTAGACCAAGAGTCCACAAATCACAGTTTGCAGACCATTGGATGTGTAGGCTTAAGTAGTATAAATAGTTGAACCTTTTTGAATCGATAGGCAGAGAATGAATAGGGATTGAGGCAAAGTTCGAAATGTTAGATATTGGGCTAGGTTGTTTGGGTTAGGACTCCTGTTGGCTGTGTGCGCGGAGATCCTCTGTCCTGCTGTGTGCGGACCTTGCTCGCTGTGTGTGCAGGTGGTATTAAGGGTATGTAAGAGAATTTTGATAAGTAATATATGCGAGGTATTGTTGGAACATATGATGTTGTCTGGATCTGTTCTGTTATGATTGATGCGAACTAAGATTGGCTGATTAAAGCTGTGAACTCATTTGTTTTATCTCTGTGGTATGAAAGTATCTGCATTTAGTATATTACTGTGATGTGACTGTTGTTGCACTTATTGATTGCATCTCTATTAATGAATGCAAATATCTGTATTGACTCTATTGGCTGCGATTATTGTAGGTTTTAACCCTGAACAGAAAGTATCTACACACGAATCTTATAACAGAAAATAAACAATAGCGAGAGCATAAAACATAAAACAGGTAAACACAGAGATTTTCCCCTGGATCCCAAATCGGGACGACCAACTTGATTTTTCATTATATTCCTTTTAGTGTTACAACACACATATATATACATGCCGAAGCATACATAAACCCCAATCCATAAACCCTGGATTAGAATATAACCATAGTTCCCTTGACCGGATCTACAAAAATACCAGGGGCCGAAAACCATCGTACCCCAATCCCATGTGCAAAACCATGCACAAAACCATGGACGCGGACTACCCGCCGGAAATTAAGGACCAAAAATTTTCGCCGGGGCACTGCCCCGGACCCCGACGGGGGGGGGGCTACCGCCCCCCCTGTGACCCCCTGTTGCGCCCAGCAGAAAGGGGGGGCTATCGCCCCCCCTCTTAACCCCCCGCGCGTGCTTAGTCATGGGAAGAATATAACACATACCTAACAATTATGCTGTTTTATGGTTATAATTAATGATTCACACGTGGATGCGAACCTGTTAAGAGTAGATCTATTAAGAATTGTAGTCTGGTTACATTCTGGGGCCCTGCAAATCGCCCTTCTATGTATATCTGTGTAATTGCAAGCCTATGTTATTACCTACTCTCTCTCAAGGTGCAGAAATTTGGTTCCAACACCCTCCCATACTGCTTCGGGTGAGACTTTGACCTGCACAAGTGGGTCATTGTCGAAAGGGCTAGTAGTATGGGGGTTTGTTGGAAAACCTTCACCTTCGAACCTAGGTCAGGACCCCTCAAGCCAACAGTGGTGCATCTAATGAACACACGATGGAGAGAGTGGGAATTAAATTTAGAGATAGTAGAGAACATAGAGAGACAACGCAGTCTTCATGGAGGCTAGTGGCCACATGTGCAGCGTAGTTATGAGGTGGGCCAGGGCTATGGAAGGCTCACAAAGCATAAAAAGGAGATGAAGGCATCAATATAAGGCATGCTTTAGATTATTATTTTTGATCTGGATTTTTCTTTTGACATTTATATGCACGCTTCATCTATTTAGCTAAGTCTGCAGTGCTGTTTAGCACACGGGTGTTTCCAAGCGGAAATCCCACCCTTACCCACGGGGGACTTTGAGTGCCTAATTTGGGAAGGTTTCTTTGAGTTTTCATACATCATCATGCATTGGTGCCACATTCTTCCCCTCTCTACAACACATTCAGTCTCAGGAATTACACATTCCTTCTTGAGGGTTTGAGAGGAGGAGGTTGTTTCTAGCATTTTAGCTAGGAAAGTAGTGGAGGATTCATCCTTTCACCTTGTTCTTCAAGATCATTCTTTTGGGAGAAGCATATTCATATCCTAAATTCAAGCCAACATTACACACCTCCATGCAACATAAATTCCCCAAGGGATTTTGTTGTCCGGTCTTGCAGATCTGAAGGAGGAAGGAAGTTTCCAATATTTAAGCTAGAAATCCTATGAGGGACCATATCCTCACTTTGGGCATACTCTTTCCATCATTTAGGAGCTTCATTGCAATATCTAGCATCAAGATATAGAGCCTCCATCCGTGAAAACACAGTTTTACTCAGCTCTTGTGTATTCAGCAGCTGCATATATTGGAGGAGGTTGGAGGAGACAGATCTTGACTGAAAAATGACTACTGTGGATATTCCGAGTCCTACATCTGAAGAACTTGAGATTATAGCTTAAGTATATAAAGGAGTGATCAACCCTTTATGCATTGAGTTGGTTGTGCCTTATTTCGTCCATCATAGCTTCAACTCATGCAGTAGATCTGCATACCCAACAATCATATATTTGTAGGCCTAAGAGGGTGATTTTCCAAGATTGTTGGACCTGGAAATCCTTTCTGGGTTATCTTGGGTATTCATCATAGAGCGTGGATCTGAAATATTGTCATCATCTGAGCTCCATAATTTCCGGATCTACATTGTTATATTTTTCTGGCAGTTGTAGTCCCAACATTTGTAGTAGGGACAACGCAGTATTCCTTCCAGCAGTCCAATAGTTATGCAGTCCCTCTTATGGGAAGATTTCAGGGTTATTATAGGCCAATTCTTTGGCTTGAGTGTCTCATATTTTGAGAACTATTGTACTTGTATTCCAAATCCTATATAATAAATTGGCTCTATTATTCTGTCCATTTCTATGGTGTATTTAGATTATTTTTTCATCGCTGCAGTTTCTAGCTATTGTGTTTTTGTATTACTGCATTATCCCTTTTGGGATATTACATGAAGATATATGCCTCTGACTATGCTATTGGGGCAGTTCTTACACAACATGGGCATCTGGTGGCATATCAAAGTGAGAAAATTTCCGACATAGTTATGAAGTGTCCCACTTATGAAAAAGAGATGTATTCCATTACACAAGCTTGCCGACAATGGAAGAATTACATTTTGGGGAAGGAAATGGTCTTCCACACAGACCACCAACCCCTGTAGTTCATACAGACAAAAGGGAATTTTTCAGAATGATCGTCATCATAAGTCATCCAAATACCTGAAATAGTTTCATTTGAGCATCAAGTACAATAAGGGAGGCTCCAATAATGTTGTAGATTGCCTCAGTCCACCAGATTGTGGCGCTAACCACCATGCTCAACCCTTCTAGGAACGAGACTTCTGATTGAACACTTCTCTACAAAAGCGATCCAGATTTCGGCCACACGTACAAGATGCTCTTGGAAGGTAATAAAGTTCCATATTTTCACCTCCAGGATTCCCTACTATGTCACCTGAGACACCTTTGTGTTACTTCAAATGAGCGTTCCAATATTATTTGGGGAGCACACTATAGTCGAGTTGTTGGGCATTTCGGGGTTGAGAAAACAGTGGCAGTATTGCCGAAGTATTTCTATTTCTTGAACCTTAGGTAAGATGTCAGGAAGTAAATCAGGTCCTTCACTGCCTGCGTCATTTCCAAATTGAATTTTGAGCCTCATAATTAATTCATTTTTGACACTCTCTCTTACCTATTTTCTTCTCTTTGACGATCAATCACTCAACAGGCATTAGGCTATATGATTTTTAGCATGGAAAGGTATCTAATTGTTTTATATTTCATATTTCAATTTTTCTTTACTATTAATTTAATATTTGTCTCCACTATCGAATTAACATGATTATGCAGCTAATTTATGTTTATGTAGCTAACTCCATGGTTTACTAGGATCTGAGGTGCCAACTAAAAAAATAAATATATCGGCAAGAGGATACTAATGTATTCAACAATTTCCTCCTATATATATGAGCTATATCAGTGGTGGAAGGTTTGAATGCGTGTTCAAAGGCAAAAGTCAACATAGTGGTAGTAACAGGCCAGTGAGTGTTCGAAATGCACACCTCATGATTTGTTTTGTTAAATAGAAAATCATGAGAAACGATATATTGTTATGTCTTTAAAGTTAAATTAGAAGTTTGCTAGCAATGGTAGTGTTAGGTCCCTATATTACTAGTATAGCCCCTTCTTGTTGTTAGTGTAACACCCTTATTGTTATTATTGTACCCTTGTAACCCCCATTTTGTTATTATTGTGCCCTTAAATTATTATTGTTAGGTCGGCTAGGATTACATTGTGGCCCACTAGGATTACATTATGGCCCCATGGACTCCTATATATAGATAGGAGGTTTTGTAAGTTTTATCATCCAAGAATTGTTCATTTATGTAATGTATTGGAGGTTTCCCCCTCGAAGTGGCTTATTTATAAGGCGTTGATCTCTCTTTTCTTCTATCTTTGGAGCTGGCTACACAACATTTGGTATCAGAGCTTTGGATTCTAGGGTTTCGTTGCTCCAAACAGGTCATCGTGGCATTTTCGCTATAATTTTTTTCTACGAAGTTTCAGAAGCTGAAATTTCTAGGGTGTGAAGCTGAAATCTTGAGGAAGATTTTCTAAAAATTTCAGAGCCTGGTTCGCAATATTTTCGGAGATATCATCTGTGGAAGTTAGGTCTTTTTTCAGGCTCCTAAACAGGTCATCGTGGAATTTGCACTATAAATTTTTTTCTACGAAGGTTCAGAATCTGAAATTCGTATGGTATGAAGCTGAAATCTTGAGGAAATTTTTCGAAAAATTTCAGAGCTTGGTTCGTAACATTTTTTGAGATATGATCTGTGGAAAGTAGTGCTTTTTCAGGCTCCTGAATTTCATCTCAAAGAGGGGATCGTGGGAAACGTTCCATAAATCTCTCTCTGGGCATCGGATTTGAGTTCCGTAAAAAGTGGTCACAATTACACAGACTGTAGTTTCTTGGCTATCAATTTCATAGACAAAAGACGAAACAGTGACACGTGGCAAGTCGTACAAGTTTGCTCTACTGAACCAGTCCAGAATTAGGTCATTGTGGGAGATTGGACACAACTTTGTCTTGGAAAATCCAAATCAGGTCAAACCTGTGGCATTCGAAAGATAATTTAGGGGGCTAAGTTGATACTAAAATTAAAATATTGAAGTGCTGCAATCATAGAGATTATCCAATTTCAATATCGAGCTCCTCAAAAGCAAGAAAAAGGTGTGTATATTTTTCTTTCCAAATTGCATAAGTCTTCTTTGAAGAATCAATTTGAATTGATTCCAAGGGCATATTGTAGAATATATAGCAGTATTGGGTTCTAAAAGATGCCCCGTAAAAATAATTAAAAACCCATTAAGCCTTCATAAGGCTCTACTATGACTCAGGAAGATGAAGAATTGCAACATGATCTATCAAAATTACAAGAGCAAGTGCAACAAATTTCACTCTCGCAAAGAGCAACAAAAAATGAAATGGAAGTTTTGAAGAAAGGCGTGGAAGTGAAGATGGAAAGTTTGAAGAAAGGCATGGAAGCTAAGATGGATGGCATGGAAGCTAAGATGGATGACATGAAAGACAACATGGAAAACATGAAGAATGATCTAAAAGCATACATGGAAGGCTTGATGACAAGCTTAAAACAAGAAATGATTCCTAATGGAGGAAATATAGTAGAAGAACCTCATGATGAGAACAAAATAAATGTTAATCGTGATTTCATAAACTCGAATGTTGGCGGGAAGAACCACCATATTCCAAAAATGAATATGAGGAAGTTTGATGGAAAGGATCCTGTAACATGGATACTACAGATGGAGCAATATTTTGATCTCCATAACGTGCAAAACACACAAAAGGTACGCATTGCAACTTTACATTTAGAATAAAATACATTTGTATGGTATCGATGGCTTTGTTCCCGTAAAAAAATTGTCACTTGGTCAATTTTTACGGAGGAAATGATAGCACATTATGAGGATACAAAGAGCAACACCTTCTTTACCCAATTGATAAATCTCAAACAAAAGGGTTTAGTGGGGCAGCACATTGAGGACTTCCAAAAAATTGAATATAAGGGTAACTGATATTCCAGAGGGACACAGGATTGATCTCTTCCTAGGCACTTTAAAGGATAACATCCAACATGAAGTTCGCGTTTTGGAACCTGATTCATTGGAGAAGGCATTCAGGTTGGCAAGAAAAGTTGAATGTAAAATTTTGGCGACAAGGAAGCCTACCACTCAATTCTATAAAGAAGGAAGTGTTGCTACGCCTAGATTTCCACAACCTACAAGGTTGACACCACAAAAATTGGAAGAAAAAGATGTGTGTAGATTTTTATAAACAGATAAATACATAATCAGGCAGCCATATGTAAATAGAAGAAATTTATTTTATAGATTGTGGTAGAGAAGAAGAAATGAAACAGAGGATATAGCACTGCAGTGTCCTACCTCAGTAGACCAAGAAATAATCCACCAGAGCTCAATAAATCACAGAATTACCTCAAAAATCAAGATAGGAAGGGATAGACATTATGAAGAATTCTTTTCAAGGGTAATAGTGTTGTTTGATTCAGGTAGCACCCATAATTTTATTCATTATAAGGTAGCCAAGGAATTAAATTGTTTCTTATACCCAACACCAGAATGTCAAGTGATGGTTGCAAATGGAGGAACTATAAATTGCTCTGGAAAATGCCATAATATCAAGCTAACCATGGGGGAATATGTATTGACTAGTCCAATGTTTTCCATTCCTATGGGAGGTGCTGATGTTGTACTAGGAGTACAATGGTTACAATCTTTGGGGACGGTAGCTTTTAATTTTCAAGAACTTTTCTTGAAATTTTTTTCAGAAGGAAAGGAAGTCGAATTACGGGGTATTGAAGGGAATCCGGGAAGGATAATAAGCTCTAATTTCATGACAAATCTTCTAAAGGAAGAACAACGAGGCGTAATTGCACAATTATGCTCACTAGAAGTTCCGACATCAAAATCATCTATTTCTGCAGATCTCCAACAAGTCTTGGACAATCATTCCAAGGTGTTTGAAACTCCCAAAGGACTCCCACCTATTCGTGATCATGATCATGCTATTCATTTGATTCCGGGAAGTGTTCCTCCAAACATCGGCCTTATATATATCCTTACTTCCAAAAGAGCGAAATTGAACGTATGATTGCAGAAATGTTAGAGGCGGGTATAATTCAACCTAGTCAAAGTTCTTTCTCTGCTCCTGTAGTATTGGTACACAAGAAGGATGGATCATGGCGAATGTGTCCGGATTATAGGGATCTTAATAAGCTCACCATTAAAGATAAATTTCCCATTCCTGTGATTGACGAATTATTGGATGAATTACATGGAGCAATTTATTTTACCAAGTTGGATCTTCGTTCAGGATATCATCAAATTAGAATGAAGACTGAAGATATTCCAAAAACAGCATTTCGAACTCATGAGGGTCATTATGAATTTTTGGTCATGCCTTTTGGCCTACCAATGCACCTTCTACATTTCAAGGGTTGATGAATTCCATTTTAAAACCCTTCCTTAGAAAATTTGTGCTAGTATTTTTTGATGATATACTAATCTACAACAGGTCTTGGAGGGATCATGCTGAACATGTTGACAGGGTGCTCAAACTATTGCAGGAGAAACAATTATATGCAAAAACATCCAAATGTTTCTTTGGAGTACAAGAGGTGGAATATCTGGGTCATATTGTATCTCACGAGGGTGTTAAAGTAGACCCTAACAAAATTAAAGCCATTAAGGAATGGAAAGTTCCCACAACCATAAAGCAGCTGCGAGGATTTCTCGGGTTAACAGGGTATTATCGCAAGTTTGTTAAGAATTATGGGAGAATAGCAGCACCTCTAACAACATTATTGAAGAAAGATGCATTTTCATGGACTCCTCAAGCAACTAAGGCCTTTGAACATCTTAAAGAGGCAATGTGCCTAGCACCGGTCTTAGCTACGCCAGACTTCACAAAACCTTTATTGTGGAATGTGATGCCTCAGGAAATGGAATTGGTGTTGTTTTAATGCAGGAAGGAAGACCCATTTCTTTTGAAAGTCATCCAATCAAAGGAAATTATTTAAAGAAACCTATTTATGAGAAGGAAATGTTAGCAATACTGCATGCACTAAAGAAATGGTGAACTTACCTAATGGGAAGACACTTCAATGTAAAAACTGATCATGATAGTCTTAAACACTTTTTGGAACAAAGACTATCTTCAGAAGAGCAGCAAAAATGGGTCACAAAGATGTTGGGTTATGACTTTGAAATAATCTACAAAAAAGGAAAGTTTAATGTTGTTGCAGATGCACTCTCAAGAAAGAATGAAGAGGTGGAAGCATTGCTTTGTGCCATTTCTATTATCTAACCAGATTGGATAACCGAAGCAAGAGATGAATGGAAGAAGGACAAAGATGTATGGACACTCATTCAAAAGTTGCAGCAAGATCCTAGTACATCTGATACATTTAGTTGGAAAAATGATTCCCTATGGTACAAAGATCGCTTATAACTTTGTAAGAATTCCCAACTAAAACAAAAGATTCTTCTGGAATTGCACACTTCTCATTTAGGAGGACACTCAAGATTTTTAAAAACTTACCACAGGGTGAAGAAAGAATTTTTTTGGGATGGCCTTAAATCTGATATTCAAAAGTTTGTGGCGGAATGTTTGGTTTGCCAGCAGAATAAAGTGGAAACAATTAAGACCCCAAGACTTCTACAACCTTTATCCATTCCAAGTCAACGTTGGGAGGAGATTTCAATGGATTTTATCACAGGTTTACCTAAGTCCAAAGGAAAGAGTGTCATCATGGTGGTAGTTGATAGAATTACCAAGTATGCACACGTTTGTGCATTATCTCATCCATTTAAAGCAAGTACAGTTGCTAGTACATTTATGGACAGAATTCAAAAGCTACATGGAAGCCCAAGAGTTATTGTGAGCGACAAAGATCCCATTTTTACTGGAAATTTTTGGACGGAGTTATTTTCTTGTTTGGGTACTCAATTAGCTCATAGCTCATCTTATCATCCTCAATCCGATGGTCAAACCGAGATAGTAAATAAATGTTTGGAAGGATATCTTCGTTGTTTTGTATCTGATAAACAAACACAATGGGTCAAGTGGTTACCTCTCGCTGAATGGTGGTATAACACTTCCTTCCATACTGCAGCAAAAATGACCCCATTTATGGCACTTTATGTATATCATCCACCATCCATCACATCATATTTAAGGGAAAATTCGAAGGTTCAAGCAGTGGAAGATCACATCGAGCATCAGCAAGAAGTTCTCCAACTCTTAAAGGATAACCTGAGTTTGGCACAAAATCGAATGAAACAACAAGCAGATCAACATCGCAGCGAGAGAAGTTTTGATGTAGGAGATTGGGTATTTTTACGGCTACAACCATATAAACAAATGTCCCTCAAGCAAGCTAAGAAGGATAATAAATTACCGCCAAAGTACTATGGTCCTTACAAGGTGTTGCAAAAGATTGGTACTATGGCATACAAATTGGAGCTTCCTGCTTCTTCGCGAGTACATCCAGTTTTCCATGTTTCATGCTTAAAGAAGGTTATAGGTGAAAATCTTCCAGCTCAAACAATATTGCCAGAACTTGATGAGGAAGGAAAAATCATATTGGAACCTGAAGCGGTCATGGAAACAAGAACTCGACAGCTACGGAATCGATTAATTTCAGAGTATCTCATCAAGTGGAAGAACTTACCCACTGAAGATTCTACATGGGAGGATGAGAATTTTATACAAAAGCACCCAAAGCTACTCAAGCGTTGAGGACAACACTTTTTTTGAAGGAGAGGGGCATGTTAGGTCCCTATATTACTAGTATAGTCCCTTATTGTTGTTAGTGTAACCCCCTTATTGTTATTATTGTGCCCTTAAATTATTATTGTTAGGTCGACTAGGATTACATTGTGGCCCACTAGGATTACATTATGGCCCCTTGGACTCCTATATATAGATAGGAGGTTATGTAAGTTTTATCATCCAAGAATTGTTCATTTATGTAATGTATTGGAGATTGCCCCCTTGAAGTGGCTTATTTCTAAGGCGTTGATCTCTCTTTTCTTCTATTTTTGGAGCTGGTTACACAACAGGTAGGCATAAAGGCCTCGGAAAATTAATTGATAGAGCATTTATAAATACCATGCAACAAATGTGAATCTAATATTGGATGTGACAGTAATCCTTTGAATAATCTGTTTTAACTCTGTTATGTATAAATCCTTTATATCTCTAATATTTAGCTCATTGTTCAAGTAAATCCTGTGACCATCTGTTTGTGTAGGGCCCCTGCAAAGAGTAAGGCTTAGTGTTTATAATTTCTTTCATTTGTTTCAGTACACTAGTTAATTGCATGTTTAAGATTGATCTTTTGTATAAATTTTAATTGAGTAAGCAGCAATGGAATGATTTAATTAATCATGTTCATTAATATAATAGGAAATTTAATTGAGTAGTAATAGCAATAGATGTAGAATAATTTCATAAAGTTTCTTTGCAGTTGTAGTGTAATTTCATAGAATTTATTTACAAGTTATGTTTCACAGTGATTGATATTTAGAAAGAAAGTGTGAGTATATTTTAATTTTTATGCAAAGGAGTGTTAGATGGTTAGATAAGATAATTATTTTTTGATGTGATGCGTTGATCCAATTTTCTTATCACAATCTAAATAGATAAGTATCATGTTTTATGAATCTTAGTTTGTAGAAGTAAGATTTCTTTAGTTTAATTTCAGAAGTTGCTTTAATTTCATTTTGAAAGTGAGAAGATTACTTTAGTTTCATAATGTAAGTGTGAGAATATTTTATAAGTTTGGGATTATGTTAAGAGTGCCAATTTTATATTTTAGAAAGAGAAAGATATGATTGTGAGCATATACATTAATCATCTAATTTAACTTTAATAAGCAAACACTTCTAGCACATATGGTGCATTACAATTTGTCAGTTTACAAGCCCTAGTTTATGATTTATGTAATCAATTTAAGAAAATTAAAATGAAAAACATGTTGGCACCGTTGCCGGGGAACTGTAGATAGAAATTTTGTTGTTTTTTTAACAATAAAAAAACCAAAAAAAAAAAACAAAAGTGACATGCATAAGTAAAGAGATTCTAGAGGAATATTTGTAGCTAGGGGTATACGTTTAACTATATCAACCCACTCACTTCGCCATGACCTCGTAGTGCAACACCATCCACCCAAACTCGCATATCATCCACTACAGGCAGACATAGACTCCCTGAGGTACTAAGATCTGAAATCCAACCTAAAGATTCACCAACTTCATCAACTAAAGAAGTTGTAGAGGAAGAAGATCCTTCGTCCCCAACTTCAAATAGATAAAAAATTCTACCACAAGAACTATACATTCCCAGTGAAAAAGAACAATATCAACCTTATTTTAACATACCACTAATAGAAGAACTAGAAGAACTAGAAAACCTAATTTTTGAACCTTACATTAGTTCTGAAGAATGTCAAATGGCAGGGGAAGGAGAAAGAGAAGTACACAATGTAAATGATGAACATCTTAGGATTGGAGGTGGAAGAGGTGGAGGAAGAGATAGAGGAAGAGGAAGAGGAGGATGAGATAGAAGAGAAACAGATCCTATTGGATTTCCTATCTTCGATGAAGATACCACAGTAACATTGAAAAATATCTCACCCTCTATCCTTCCTAAATTTCGCGGATTAAGAAGCGAGGATCCTGAAAAATTTCATTTTGAGTTCGAATTTTTATGTATATCTTTGATCGGAATCTGGATTGGGGGCAAAAATTTGCTAAAAATTCAAATTTCTCATAATCGATCCAAACTAAAATGACTGGATAGGCCTCATTGCCAGGAATCCGGCACACTTCATTTCACTCAAAAAAGAGTCTGTATGAGGAAGATAGAGCATGTTTTTCATTTTCCTAAACAACTAAAAAAATTGTAGAAAAGGAAAGAAAGGTGACATGGCAGCCTTGTCAGCAAAAAGGAATATTCTCAAAAACTTTCTCCATTTCACCCAATGACACTATGCCAAGTGTGAATTTGTGGTTTGTTTCCATGTGAGTGAATTGTCATGTTTTTATTAGTTTAATTTTAAGCCAATGGGAAGAGGACACATGCCAAGCCTAGAGGCCGCCACGTGCCCCCCCCCCCCACCCCCCTCCAAGGCCAAATTTGGTTAAGTGTAAGGTTGAATTTTATTATTTTATATGGAAAAATATATGTATCGGCGGAAGGGCGGAGGTCGGGGTTGTTGGCAATATGATGTAATGTGTTGTCCTTGATGGCAACCTACTTGATGAAGTTGTCCTTGATGGAAGCTTGATGAGTTGCCTATGATAAGCAACCTATGTTTTAAATATGTAAGAATGATGTATCTACAGATCAGTTGAGATGTGACAGAGAAAATAATTCCAACAAGTGTCAGAGAAATGATAAATATAATATGTCACAATGTATACATGGGTTTGTAAAGGTCAAGTCACGTATGTATGCGGATAAGTACGTCCCAAGTCGCGTATGCCTTTTTTTCTCAAAAATTATAATACCAAGAGGCATTACCATGGTATTAGCCCACAATATTGAGCGTTGTATTGTCTATTTGATTCCGTCCAAGAATACCATCGTAAGTTGAGTGGTTTTGACTCATGGTATTGATAACTGATAAAACTATCTAAGGAGAAGAAGATCATAGTGAAAGAGTGTGCATGTGTCTGGGTATTGAATGAATACTTCACCATGAATTATATTTGCATGGAATGGGTTACAGTTTATTGATAGATCTGAATTAATAATGCACCTATGAATAAAAGGATTGATCATGATCTCTAGACCTGAAATGACTATATATCTTCTAGATCTATTTAGGGAATGTTTAGATCTGAGATGTGGCGAATGTTTTCTAAAGTGAAGGGTAAGATCTGAGTTGTTTATTTGTTCTAAAGAATTGCGCAGCCCTGCAATGTTTGAAGATCTATACACAAGTTTTTCTTTGTGCAAGCACGTATATACGCGGGTTCAATAAAGTAAAAGCACATATGGAATCTAGGGTTTTGTTGAAGTGTGCAGAAGGAAATCTCTGATATGTTTTTTTGTATTATTGTTGTCTGTCAAGATGTCTTCATACAGATCTGGGTTATTTGAATACTTATTATGCTACTATTTGATTATGATGAAAGATCAGTTGTTGGTTGATTGGTTGACGATTCAATGGATGAATTAATGAAGTTATAAGTTTCAGTTTGACATTCTTTGAGCTTAAATATGTGGAGTGGGTCCGGTCTAAAAATCTGATGAAAAGAGGCCTACAAGTTGTGTTGTGTGGAAACTGCTGGATCTAGTATGAAAATTGATGAAACGTGATCCATGGTGATGTTGAGGGTTGAAGCCTTCAGTGAGGGGGTTTTAGCTCCCTTCCAGTGGTAGCTGGTAAATGAGATCAGGGGGTAGTAGCTCACTTCCAGGAGTGGCTAGTAAATGAGATCAGGAGGTAGTAGCTCCCTTCCAGGAGTAGCTAGTAAACGAGATCAGGGGGTAGTAGATCCCTTCTAGGAGAGGCTGGTAAACGAGATCAGGGGGTTGGAGCTCCCTTCCAGTAGTAGCTGGAGAATGAGAGAAGGTTGCAGCCTTTTCCAGGTGGGTGCCTGCGTGGTGGTATGAGTCTGCACCAGTACATGGTTGTAAGAATTTTTCTTTATAATAAATATTGAAGACAAAGATGACGGCAACGGTGGTTTTCTCCCGAATTGGGTTTCCACCTTAAATCCTGGTGTTCATGTGTGTTGCTTATGTGTGATTATTTATTCTATTCTTACTGCACATGTTTACTGCTTACTAAACATCTAATGAATCAATGATGCAATGATCTAAGTAAAGAATTATCTACATAATAAGATCTCCAGACATACACAAGTTTGCTTTAAGATATCCGCGTATATACGCGAGTTGGGTTAACTAAAGTCACGTATAGAATTCTGTAAATGAAAAGTAGAAGTTTTGAGTAAGCTCTAAATACTGATTCACCCCCCCTATCAGTATTTTTCCCAACAATTGGTATCAGAGCAGGTTCTTCTGAAGGCACTTGATTGCTTGAAGGAGATCCGTCTCAATGGGAAGGAAGTAAAAGAAGAAGGCTACTCAAAGAAAGAAGATATCTCAGAAAACATGTACAACAGAAAATGAAGAAGATGAAACATGTATTGATTATTGTTCTTGTGATTCACTTTCTTGTGCATGTAATGGTGAAGATAGTGAAAACCAAAGTGAAAGTAATGTTATGGATCTAGAAGCAGTAATTGCAAATCTCAAGATTAAAGTTGAAGCTCAAAAAATATTATTTAAAGAGAGGGAATCTATCTACAAAGATATGATCTCTAGAATGAATGGACAAATAAACAAGTATCAAAGGCTGTACGATGAAGTAACCAATCATAGTGAAGGACTTGAAGCATAAATCATCTCTCTCAAAGAAGATCTCGAAACATCAAATAATAAGAATGAAGAACTTCTACAATCATTTGAAGAAGAAGGACTTGAAGCAGAAATCATCTCGCTCAAAGAAGATCTAGAAACATCAAATAAGAAGAATGAAGAACTTCTACAATCATTTGAAGAACAAGAAAATGGGTTGAAATAAGAGATTCTAAAATTGAATGAACAAGTAGAAGAAGGAAGCAGGGTCGAAGAAAGTATGAAGAATCAATGCCAAAAATTGGAGGTTGAGGTAAACATTTAAAAGGTAAATTAGAAGAAAAGGATAAAATATTAAGGTTTCAAGATAGTACTAAGATTTTGCATAATATTCTTAGTAGTCAAAGGTCTCCCTTGATTAAATTTGGTCTTGGTTTTCATGAAACTGTGAAAGGAGAATCTAGTTCACAAGACAAAGCCAAAGATTCAAAGGATATCAATGCAAAACCTGGAGTGTTTAAAGAGACGAAAGGGAAACCAACAATCATGATTTATCAGAGGAAATCATTCACTCCTAAATATATAATTATCAATAATGTTGAATGATTTATATGTCATAATTATGGACATATTGTAGCCAAGTGCAGAAGAAATTGTTTTCGGTCAAAGACAGATAGACACTACATAGAAAGACAGTCAGCTCCCAGGTACTTAGGTTTCTTTAAGGGATATTGTTTTTCATGTAACAATTTTTCTCATAAAGCAGTTGAGTACAATAGAAGAAAGATTAGAAAAACATATTATGATCCATATGCTCCCTTTTTTGGTCACATAAGGTGTTATGCTTGTAACAAGTATGGGCATGTAGAAAAAGAATGTAGATTAATGAACAGATCTGAGAAATTGGAGAATTTCCAGCAAAGCTGGAAAAAGAAGAAGCCCCAGTAAAAAATGTAGGGAATATTGACCCTATTGCAGTCATCCACTTCTAAATTTTACTTCTCATAATGACTTCAGGAGTGATGTGAGATACATTAGAGGAATCAGTAATGTATCATCACAGGGGGAGCAATATATGGTGATTCCCATGGTTGGTTTGGTAATTATGGTTATGTTTATTTCTAACAGTGCATCTGATGTGAAGAAGACAGGTACAGGTGGTATAAGTTCAGGGGGACATGGAGTTGTCAATTTTTCTGTACTTCAATTCCTATACGCGGGTTTCATGAACTAAAGCCGTGTATACACGTGAGTTCCATTGGAGATATTAGCGTATGTTTTCTGATAAGAAATACAGTGAGACAACTCAAGAATAGGAGCACAGTTTCAAGGGGACAATTAGCCTTGCTGAGAGTAATGCATTGTTGGCATTATGATGGTTCTAAAATATGATCTCTCTCTTGAGGTATTTTTGGTTTTGGTTATAAAAAGTAATATTTGTAATTTGATGAAAAGGTTATGTTGATACCTATGATGTAAAATTATCATATTCAATCATGTAAGGACTTGTTTGTAAACCCAATTGATTGGGTAGTTGAGTCAAAATTTGTAAACCCACTTGGTTGGGTACTTGAGTCAAATATGTAAATCCACTAGGTTGGATAATTGATGTAAGTATGAGTCGTTGGTGATAGGAATGGTCATACTTGGTTCAGTTATAGAGCCATGTACTTCATTGAAAAATCTATCTAAATATTCAGCATGAACTCAGGGGGAGCATGGTAAATTTAATGCACTTCAGATCTACAAAGCTCGTATTTATACAAGGGAAGAGAAACCTTGGTTTGGTTTGATCTACCCTTTGCCCTTGATGTCAAAGGGGGAGAGTATCATGGTGTTTAAATGATGGTTATGATTAATGTATCTATCTGTTGTGGTGATCAAACACCATCATGGTTACCATCAAGTCCGAAGGGGGAGATTGTTGGAAATATGATGTAATGTCTTGTCCTTGATGGTAACCTACTTGATGAAGTTGTCCTTGATGGAAACTTACTTGATGAGTTTCCTATGATAAGCAACCTATTTGTTAAAGATGTAAGAATGATGTATCTACAGATCAGTTCAGTTGTGACAGAGAAAAGAATTCCAACAAGTTTAAGAGAAATGATAAATATAATATGTCACAATGTATACGCGGGTTTGTAAAGGTCAAGTTGCGTATGTATGAGGATAAGTACGTCCCAAGTCGCGTATGCCTTTTGCGCTCCAAAATTATAATACCAAGGGTCATTACCATGGTATTAGCCCATAGTATTGAGCGTTGTATTGTCTATTTGATTCCATCCAAGAATACCATCGGAAGTTGAGTGGTTTTCACTCATGGTATTGATAAATGCTAAAACTATATAAGGAGAAGAAGATCATAGTGAAAGGGTGTGCATGTGTCTAGGTATTGAATGAATACTTCACTCTGAAGTATATTTGCATGGAATGGGTTACATTTTATTGAAAGATATGAATTAATAATGCACCTATGAATAAAATGATTGATCAGGATCTCTAGACCTGAAATGACTATATATATTCTAGATTTGTTTATGGAATGTTTAGATATGAGATGTGGCAAATGTTTTTTGAAGTGAAGGGTAATATCTAAGCTGTTTATCTGTTCTGAAGAATTGCACAGCCCTGCAATGTTTGCAGATATATACACAGGTTCGTTGCAGCGAAAGTGCGTATATACGCGGGTTAGTTTCAGCAAAAGCGAGTATGGAATCTAAGGTCAGTCCTGAAATAGTTGCAGATATATATGTAGGTTTGTCTCTGTGCAAGCGCATATATACGCGGGTTCAATAAAGTAAAAGTGCGTATGGAATCTAGGGTTTTGTTGAAGTGTGCAGAAGGAAATCTCTGATCTGTTTTGCTGTATTACTGTTGTCTATCAAGATGTCTTCATATAGATCTGGGTTGTTTGAATACTGATTATGCTGCTAGTTGATTATGATTAAAGATTAGTTGTGTGTTGATTGGTTTATGATTCAATGAATGAATTGATGAAGTTACAAGTTTCAGTTTGATGTTCTTTGAGCTTAAATGTGTGGAGTGGGTCCAGTCTGAAAATCTGATAAAAAGAGGCCTATAAGTTTTGTTGTGTGGAAGATGTTGGATTCAGTATTGAAATTGATGAAACGTGATCCATGGTGATGCTGAGGGTCGAAGACTTCAGTGAGGGGGTTGTAGCTCCCTTCCAGTGGTAGCAGGTAAAAGAGATTAGGAGGTAGTAGCTCCCTTCCAGGAGTGGCTGGTAAATGAGATCAGGGGGTAGTAGCTCCCTTCCAGGAGTGGCTGGTAAATGAGATCAGGGGGTAGTAGCTCCCTTCCAGGAGAGGCTGGTAAATGAGATTAGGGGGTTGGAGCTCCCTTCCAGTAGTAGCTGGAGAACGAGAGAAGGTTGCAGCCTTCTGCAGGTGCGTGCCTGACGTGCTGGTATGAGTCTGCACTAGTACATGGTTGTAAGAATTTTTCTTTATAATATATATTGAAGACAGAGACAACGACAGCAGTGGTTTTCTCTCGAATTGGGTTTCCACCTTAAATCCTGGTGTTCATGTGTGTTGCTTATGTGTGAAAATTTATTCTGTTCTTCTGCACATGTTTACTGCTTACTAAACATCTGATGAATGAATGATGCAATGATATAAGTAAAGAATTATCTACATAATAATATCTCTGGACATACGCAAGTTTGCTTAAATATATCCACGTATACACACGAGTTGGGTTGATTAAAGTCGCGTATAGAATTCTGTAAAGAAAAAGTAAAAGTTTTGAGTAAGCTCTAAATACTGATTCACTCCCCCCTCAGTATTTTTCCCAACAGGGGTCGAACCCACGACCTCCCCCACATAACCCACAAGCCTTACCACTTGCTCTACATAATAGATCTTAACATTTATGGGGCACATTGTTTATTTAAGTGTTAAACAATATTTGGGTAGATGCTAGAAGGGGCATCACTTACCATAGAAGCATGGCCCCACAATCAAGTGGAGCCCCCAACCTAAAAACGGGCTTAAAACTTTTAAGCATGGTTTAATTAACCATAACCCAAAGTTTAAAACGCTAATCCCATTCCTAATTGCGGATTTGTGTAAATGCGCTTAGAGTGATAATATACAGTTAAGCTTCACTTAAAATTAATTAATTCTGAGATTAATTGGATGGTCATTTTGGCAGGTCCGTTATTTTTGGCGCCATCTCCACATTTGTCAGACTTAATTGAAGTTTCTCCATATTTGAAGGATTTTTCCTAGGGAAAACTAAAGAAGCCATAACTTTGGCATTTTTCGACAAATTTTGGATTAGAAAGAGTCATTCCTAGATGATTTAGATGCTTTGAGCATTATGGTGTAGGTTGAAAAGGTGTTTGAGCACTTCTATAAGTGATTTTTCCACTTTGAATATTAAAGAAGCTTAAGGCCACTAGGAGAGGGGGTCATGCCTAGTCCACTTGAAGACCATTTTCAGAGCTTGAAGAATCTATTTTGAGGTTTTTGGGTCTTTTAAATCCAATGGAGTAGGTTGAAAAGCCATTAGAGCATTGTAGGTGCATGTAATCAGAGAATTGACCATTAATCCAAAGATGTCCTAGCTAGTTGAAGCAGGTCCATGGAGACGTAGCCCACGAGGGTTGAACTTTGTTGTCATCTATTGTGTAATGTGTTTGTTGTGTATTTATTTCTTTGCAATTTATTTTCTGTACATTTTTTTTAACAACTAATTAACTCATTAATTTATCATTAAAAAACGCAAAACTTGACACATAAACCCTTTCACAACTTGCTAACTTGAGACGATCCTAAACACATTTATTTATACTGATGAGGGAGCTAGCATAACAAAACTAGTTTTCTCATATTCAGACCAATTTGGTATTAGAGAAAATTTTAGCTCATTTTAGCCCTGAGATGGTTTTCCAAGGTTACCTAGAGAATTAGCTATTGGTTTTTAATTTGTGCAAGGAGAATTTAACTGTGTGAAAGTTTATGTGTGTGAAGAGAAGGTCAAGATTGAGGACTTAGCTCTCAAAACACATAAAATAAGATTTTTATGCATTACAAGTGTGATGGAAACCTCATCAAGTACTGTTTGTAGTCAATCTTCCTTAGCAAAACTATTTGATAAAGAGATGTTGCATAAGCTCTACATCATGAATGATATGGTGTAAGAGATGTATGAAGATAAGAGGGAAAGAATTATACTTCAGGATTAGCTGATTTCCATGAAGGAGGAGAAGCAAGAGCTTCTTGAAAAGATGCATGAGATGGAGACTCAAATCCATATTGCAAATGAAACCCTTGAAAGGATGCATGAGATGGAGACTCAACTCCATGATGCCAAAGAAACTTTAACCAAGTATGTGCATGAAAAAGAGGTATGAAATTCAAGTTTGTCTTCTATTTCTTCTCAAAATGATTGTGTAGGTGTTTTTGAAATAAAAACTGGAGGAATAGGGTCCAAATTATTGATGAATATGGGATATGAAGGTAAAGGATTGGGCAAACATGCACAAGGAATAGTTGAGACAATTGTTGTTGAGGATAGGCCTAGGCATTTGGGTCTTGGTTATCGACAACATGATGGAGAATGATCCAAATACAAGGAGGTACATGAAGGTGTTCCAAGAAGGACTTTCATTACATGTTCATTACATCAAGTTTGGGAAGTTTGTGTTCATGAGGAGTGCAAAATTTTTATACCCACTTCGCAAGAAGATGCTCATAAGCATGCAACTAATGTAAATGGAAAACAAGAGGATGTTGAAAACTCTAAATTCATTGAAGCCATTTTTGGTATTCCGAAGAGAGACACTGCCTCATCAAATTCATCTCTTTAAGAAGGCGACAAAGGTGAATATGAAACATATAAATCTACCTTTAATCAAGTTTCTTTTGATTATGATAAACATGTTAAATCTTCACATAAGATTTGGAGAAAGTTTACAGGTTCCATTTTGTGGTTTGAATAACCATATTGTTTCAAGATGTTGGAATAATATAGCCATGCATAGGAAAATTTCTAAACAAAGGAGAAAAAAATTCAAAGATCCATTGGATAATGCAAACCATGTTGAAAAGAAGATGCAATTAATTTTCACTCATTTCCATAAGCAGGGTCATCTTGTAGACAAGTTTTGGAACTTGTGTCCAACAAATCATCCACAACATTTGAATAAGGTGGAGAGAGATATTAACAAGAATGGAAAATAGGATTCCATAATTGATGTGGGTCAGAATGATTCACATGATGTAGTGTAGCTGAAAGAAGTGCCATTGAAATGGTTTAGAAAGTGATGCTTACATTTCATAACCAATTAAGGCCTTGCATTTCTTTTTATGATTGATGCAAATCTCGCTTATTTGATGCATTTCTTTGCCAATTGAATGCATTTATTTTCTCTTGAAAGTATGCTGCATGTTGCATGAAGAAAGATGTTGGAAAAGTGGAGTATGTTGACTCACTTGGATGCAGAAAAATTTATCATTTCAGCTCTTTAAGTAGTTGTACATACAATTGGATTTTTGTATTTGTAATTGTACTTGCAAGAGAGTTGAAGAATTGTATGCATGCATGAGAGTGTTGATAGTTTTCACATGGATGCTTTGTAGACTTGTGTTTGGTCGATAATTTGTACACTAAGATGTAAGAGTACATGGTGATGTTCACATGATGTGACATTTATTGCTTTGAAGGAGCAAAAGGAAGAGGTCATCAAGTTATGTTTCTTACAAGATGTGTTTTTCAGATTGATGGTTGTGTTTGTGACAAGATGTTGCGGGATTTTGGAAGGTCTACTCTTGAGTGAGAGGCTCATGATTAGAATTCATTTTCAAATCATGAATGAGCAGCATGTCGAACTGGAGGATGATGGAATCAGAAAGCGGAAAGTGGAAAAGATGCCAAAATATTACAGAAAAAACAGTAGCCATTGTAGACCATTTGATGTGTTGACACCAATAAGCAAAAGATATGGTGAATGAATTCTTCCAGATGTGGAATTTGGTACCGTGGAGGTAAAATAATGGTCATTTAGTTTCTTGAGATTACCGATATTGGAACTCATTATTGTAGTTCACTCAGATGGGCTTAACTTGGAAAAGTGGAAGGAGAAGCTTGCATCGAATGCATGTGTGTGCAAAGGAGGAAAAATATTCTCAGTGGGAAGGCCATCAATTAGTTTTCCAAGCACTGAGGGATCTCTTTGGTACAACAAGGTGTTTAATCAGCAATAAGAAGCCAATAAGTGTTGGATGGGGTCAACAGTAAAAGGAGGACATTGGTTGAAATGCCAAGTCATTTGTAAGGCAGGGCATGTAAGTGAACCCAAGTGGTTTTCATGGAGATTTTTCCAAGTAGAATCCCGTTGATAGAACTCGGGAAAGAGAAGTGTATTCAACTCTCATCAGATAACTAGCTTTTGTGGGTCCAAAAGTCTGTCAGTGGGAATGAGTGATTAGAATCTGGATTGGGGGGGGGGGGGTGGAATTCGCTAAAATTTCAAAGTGCTTTGAATCTATCCAAACTAAAATTATCGGATAGGCCTTGTCATTGGGAATCGGCCGCACTTTGTTTCCATTAAAACAGAGTTCATATGAGGAAGATAGAGCCTATTGTTGGTTTTCCTAATCAACTAAAAAAATTATGAGAAAGGATAGAAAGGTTACATGGCAGCCTAGTCAACAAAAAGAAATATTCTCAAAATATTTCTCCATTTCTCCCAATGACACTATGCCAAATTTCAATATGTAGTTGGTTGCTATGTGAGTGAATTGTCACGTTTTTATTGGTTTAATTTTAAGCCACATTAGGGGAATTTTTAGGTCTAAAATGAGTCTCCTAAGGAAAATGTACAAACAAAATTCATTTTATGAGAACCAATCACATTTTAGGGGATTACATCATCCCTAATGATTGAGGTGGCATTTCTTGAGTTAAAGGAACTTACTTGTCACATTCTCAATGGTGGATAAAAACTCATAGTTAACCATGGCAGTGCTCTAAGTACTTTTAAAGTCAAAGTAAAGTACTCATAATAAATGTCATTTCAAACTTTTTAAATAAAAATATATTATTGTCATTTCATATTTCTTGAAAGAAACAATGCATATCCCTTTACATTTATTATGTTATATTATATTATATTATATTATATTATATTATTTTTATATAATATATTAATTACATGTTATTATAAAGTTTAAATAATATAAATTTTAATTAATAGCATATAATATAATTAAGAATTTATAAATTTATATTTATATTTTATTTTAAGTTATTTAAGTACAAAGGACAAATGCATTAGTTGTTCAATGATAATGATTTTTTGTTGAGAAACTCATTCTTATTTATAGTCACATCAATACAATTTTTTTATTAATTTATTTTGGTACAATTTTTGAATTGAATTTAACTATGGTTACATGGATTTTGGTGCAAAGAGTGAATTGCAAATTCATAAATATTATTTTATTGGTTTAGCTATTATTTTATTATTTCCTTACGAGGTCCATTTTAGACCTCAAAATTCCCCTAAAGAGTGGGAAGAGGACACGTGGAAAGCACGAAGGCCACCACGTGCCCCCCCTAAAAGGCCAAATTTGGTTAAGTTCAAGATCTAATTTTATTATTTCATGTGAAAAAAGTTATGTATTGGTAGAAGGGTGAAGGTCAGGATCAAACCCGTGACCTCCCCCACATAACCCACAAGCCTTACCACTCGCTCTATATAATAGATCTTAACATGTATGGGGCACGATGTTTATTTAAGTGTTAAAAAAGATTTTAGTGGAGGAATGAAGGGCCATCCCTTACCACAGAATCGTGGCCCCAGAATCAGGCAGAGTGCCCAACCTAATGGCGGGTTTAAAACTTTTAAACATGGTTTAATTAACCATAACCCAAAGTTTAAAACACTAATCCCATTCCTAATTGTGGACTTGTGTAAATGCGCTTAGAGCGCTAATCTACTATTAATATGCACTTAAAATTAATCAATCATGAGATTGATCCGACAGTCATTTTGACAGTTCCTCTATTTTCGGCGCCGCCTCCACATTTTTTGGACTTAATTGTAGTTCCTCCAGATTTGGAGGAGTTTTCCTAGAGAAAAATGAAGAAGCCATAATTTTGGCAATTTTCAACCAATTTTGGCTCAGAAAGAGTCATTCCTAGATGATTTGGATTCCATTAGCATGATGGTATAGGTTGCATAGGCGTTGGAGCACTTCTCTAAGTGATTTTTACACTTTTAAGATTAAATAAGCCTAGGGCCACCACGAGAGGAGGTCATGCTTAGTCCACTTGAAGACCATTTTCAGATCTTGAAGAGTCTATTTTGAGGTTTTTGGGTCTTATGAATCCAATGGAGTAGGTTGCAAAGCCATTGGCGCATTGTAGGTGCATGTAATCAGAGAGTTGACCATTAATCCAAAGAGGGCCTAGCCAGTTGAAGCAAGTCCATGGAGATGTAGCCCAGGAGGGGTGAACTTCATTATTAGCTATTGTATAATGTGTTTGTTGTGTGTTTATTTATCTTCAATTTACTTATTTTACATGTGTTTTTAACAGCTAATTAACTCATGAATTTCTCATTAAAAAACACAAAACTTGGCACATAAACCCTTTCACAAGTTGCTATCTTGAGATGATCCTAAACACATTTATTTTATACTGATGAGGGATCTAGCACAACAAAAACTAGTTTTCCCATGTTAGATCAATCTTATGATTATTTACTCGACTCTCAAAATTTGAAATTGCTTCCAACAACTCTTAAGGATGCAAAATTAAAATGGTTTATGGGATTAATATCAAAATCTATTAGAACATGGGAAGAAATGAAAACTGCATTCTTAATGAAATATAAGGATTGTTGCATGCCACATAATCTTAAAGATGATTTTTTCAGAATGATGCAAAAAGAAGATGAAAATATTGAGGATTTAATTGGAAGGTTTATTTACAATCTTAAGAGAGCTAGGATTGAAAATTTAGACGAAGGCACTTTGAAATATCTCTTATTAAAAGCCATTAGAGATGAATGTATATATATTCTCAAATTAATGGGTAAAGGGGATATTTCTAAGTTATGCATTCACATTTCAAGAGGAAAGACAAAAACTGGAAAAAGCTCAAGAAATCCTGTTATTTCTAGGATTAATAAATATCCAGCCAGAACAATAAGTAGGGAGGAAATAAGAAATTTGCTTGATGATTTTAAGACATACATTTAGGGAAACTTAGTGAAAAAATATCCTTAAAATACAAAACAACAAAAAATCTTAAAATGCTTCTCTATCCTTTTTTTATCCTAAGTGCAGAAAAAAAACATGCCTTGAGAGAATGTCCTCTTAACTTGAAAAGTGTAGAAACTTGTGTTATATGTGTAGTAAATCATGATACTAAATAATGTCCCTCAATACCAGGTCTTAAAGTTGAAGAAGAGTGTTTCAGATTATCTACAGTATTAACAGAACTTTGTCGACATTTCAAATCCCAATGAGGATCCATCTTCAGGACAGATTGTGAATGAGTGCTTGAGAGGGGAATAGACTCGTGATAAATATTGAAATAAAACCTATTTTGACTAAAAGAGCTAACCAAGGTTAATTATAAAATCAATATTACTTAAGATTCCAAATTATTTATTAATTTAAAATTAATATTATTAATATTATTCATTTTTAATAATAATAATCCATTATTAATAATGATTATAATGTTAATAAATAATTAATAAATAAATAATAAATAATTCTATTAATTAATATAAATAAGTTTAAACCATAATAATTAATATTTATTTATAATAATAATATTTATTATTTAATTATTTAATGAATTTTAATTAATTTAAAAAAAAATTATTAATTGAAGTTGTTTAATTAATATTTAAAATAATAATATACTTAGTTAATCTTAATTATAACTAAATTTTATTAAATTATTAACAATAAAAATATATTATTAATATTTTTTTAAATAATATTATTGTTAATATTTCTTTTCTTTTTTTTAACATTTTATGAAAAAATTTATTGATGATGATGATGATGATGATGGTTAACGTCCTTTAAGACCAATGCAGTCTATCAGACATTAAGAGAGGAGAAAGAATCTAAGTTTGATTCTTCAAAATCTTGTTTCTATGGTCAAAGAGAAGATAAATAAGTGCTCCAAGATTATTATAGGTAGGTTGGCTTAATAGATCAAGAAGATTGGAAATGTGGCAGATGGTAGGGAATTGAGAGTGATTGTGAGTAAGAGTCAGGAATTCTAAAAGGAAGTTCTTTTCATCTTCCACCTACTTAGAATCACAAATATGATAGATTCTATCGTTCCAAGGGGCCTTGGGAATAAATCAGTATCTGGTCTCACTCCGAAGATCATGGGAATTAGTTCTTATCTTGGAAATGTTCATTGTTTTCTTATTGTTGGACAACATAGAGAGCTAATTATGATTATCAAGGGTGGGGTTGATCACTTCATTATAGTATCTTAGCTTCCTTTTACCCTCCAGCTCCTGATCCTTCTGTATTTTTTCCTTAAACTTGTAGGTAATAGTATTTTTTATGTTATCTTCCTTCCCATACTGAGCTCCTCCTTAATTCCCCAATGGCTGAGCCAGGACTAGGCATCCTTATGTCACCTGCGATTGAGGCAAAGGTGAGGGTTGTGAATATAGTTAGAATCAATTTTAGGGAGCCTTTTGGATTCCATGTTGTCAAGATTCTTCTTATACGTCAAATATCTAAGCATAGTCATACTTTCAATGCGTGACAAACCAGACTCGATCAAGAGGATAGGATAAGGAGTATTACCCTTGATATTAATGTTGTAGGTTATGAATTTCTTTTGAATCATCTCAATCTTCCTCCAAGATGATGAGGGAATTCAATTCCAAAATACTTATAAGAAGAAACCTACTTTAAGCGCTGTTTATTATACATGAAACTACCACTACTACATTTGGCGGAAATTCCGACACTTGGTTTTGACGCTTTTGACCAAATGTCGGAAATTTCCCCAAATTTTTTCCATCCCGCCCGAAACCATCACTATACCGACGTTTATAGAAAAGTGTCGCAATACCGACACTTAGAAAAGTGTCATAATTGCGACGTTTGGAGGAAGACGTCGCAATTGCGACACTATGGCCCAAAGCGTCGCTATTGAGACGACTCCAATCATCGCAAGTGCGACACAATGTCTAGGTGTCTCCATTGCGACGTTTAGGTACCTGTCGCAATAGCGACGCTTTTTATGCCGTAGATATAGCGACACTTATATGCGCGCCACATAAAAATACGAAACTTATATGCGCGCTACATAAAAATTCGAAACTTATATGCGCGCTACATAAAAATGATTTTATTGTTTCGTATGCGTCGCAATAGCTACATTAACGTCTGATATGACGCGCGCATTCGCCCTTCGCTCTTGCAGAACAACATTCGCCCTCAGCTCTTGCAGAACAAAATTTTCCCTCAGCATTCACGCTCAGCTCTTGCAGAACAGAATTTGCCCTCAGCGTTCACCCTCAGCTCTTGCAAAATGGTAAGTTCTTACTGCAAGCCCTTCCTCCTATAGTAGGGTTGACTCTATTTGGGTTTTTTTGGTCAATTCCATTAGATTGTGTTAGGCTGTAGGGTTCTCTCTAGATGTCAAGAATCAAGATTCAATACCCTCTATTATCTTCATCACCCAATACAAGATTTAAATTTTTTCCCAAAGAAACGCTTATTAATTTGGCAGCCATTATTTCTCCCTGCTTTAAAAACCCTACATTTAAATGAAAACAAGCATTGCATTTCAACTACAAAAATCTATTAGTGTTCAAATGTAAATGTGTGCTACATTAACGTCTGATATCACGCGTGCATTCGCCCTTCGCTCTTGCAGAACATAATTCGCCCTCAGCATTTGCCCTCGGCTCTTGCAGAATAGCATTCGCCCTCAGCTCTTGCAGAATAGCATTCGCCCTCAGCATTCACCCTAAGCTCTTGCAGAACAGCATTCACCCTGGATTCTCCCTCAGCTCTTTCAGAACATCATTCGCCCTCAGCTCTTGCAGAACAACATTTTCCCTCAGCATTCGCCCTCAACGTTCGCCCTCAGCTCTTGCAGAACAACATTCACCCTCAGCTCTTGCAAAATGGTAAGTTCTTACTGCAGGCCCTTCCTCCTATAGTAGGGTTGACTCTATTTGAGTTTTTTTGGTCAATTCCATTGGATTGTGTTAGGCTGTAGGGTTCTCTCTAGATGTCAAGAATCAAGATTCAATACCCTCTATTATCTTCATCACCCAATACAATATTTAAAATTTTCCCAAAGAAACGCTTATTAATTTGGCAGCCATTATTTCTCCCTGCTTTAAAAGCCCTACATTTAAATGAAAACAAGCATTGCATTTCAACTACAAAAATCTATTAGTGTTCAAATGTACATGTGTGCATCACTTGTGTAGGGTATTCCTTTTCCACTTTCACATTATCCAAGAATGTGTGCAATATAGTTCATATTTTTTGTGATTTAGATTGTCTTGAAAAGGGAAAGGTAAATTATTTCCCATGGAAAAAGAAGGTTTTCCCTTTTTATAGGTTGTTTGGACTTACGTGGAAAAATTTATGGTATGCCTTTCATATTATGTAGTTTAAATTTGAATTAAAAGATTATTCTACATGAAAATATAATTACCTATGTGATGTCCTTCATCACTAATTAAAATTATAGGGTTTCAATTTCCTAGACTCTAACTCATCTGATGCTAAATTCTAGGTTTTCATTGGTGGATCACTCTTCCATTGATTTCCTTTCCCTCTGGATCTTGTCATACTTTAAAAGTCATCAATGATACATATATTATTTCAGGTATCCCAAAAGGCTTTATAGTAGAACATATTGTGATTTTTTTTTGACACTTGAGGATTCTTTTTAGAACTGCAACACGGTCTATGCTATCGAGTTATATATCAAGCAACTTGTCCTTAATAACCACACTATGAGGTAGGTTCAACCAGCTTGAACTTGTTGGGAAATAACATATGAAGTTGTGTGATGAGTCCATATCACGGTCTATTATGGTGACAAAAGTGAAGACACGTAATGATAGTTATTATGTTAACATTACTAGAAACATTTTCGAAATTATCTGTGCTATCAGGATGTCAAAATTCCAGGCATTATGTGTCAATACTCGTAGCTAATAGATAATAATAATAATATAAAAAAATCACAACTTTATTCTTGAAATATGATTGTTACACATTGGTAACCTAGTTCATGAGTTACTATCTCCCAAAGATTGCAAAACAAACTTAAAATATAAATTAAACCAACATGAGAATCCAACTAAGGGTTTCTCGACAAAATCATGCCATAACCTGGCATTTTGAAACCCAAATTTGAATCCATCATAAGTAATACAATGCAAACTTAGATGGATTTTCAATGCATGTTTGCATGCTACACTTATTCTCCGTCTAGATATCATTTTTTAAATGGAACCATTAGTCAAGCCCACAGTCCTTTTTATGTGAAAAATTTCAGCTCTATTTGAGCTCTTTTTTGCTCCACCACCTCCATAAACCAGTGTTACACGGGGTCTCGCCCCCCCACCTAGGGGTCTATATTCCTTGCCCCCTCGCGCTCCGGGGTCTTGGGGATTTCTAGGAGATGTTTCCCTCACGCCCCCTCACACCCCTGCACACCCCCTTTCACGCCCCCTCACACCCCCCTTCACGCCCCCTCACGTTCCCTCACCGCCCCTTTTAGTTTATGGTTTCGTGTTAAAAGTTGATGTGCCACTTAGCATATTTGAGAATCCAAGTGATTCTGATTCAGATGGTGACATGGTTGATCTTGATATATTCATGCAGAAGTTGGATGCACAGACTAGTGGGGCATTAACTTGAGCATTTATGCTCATTTATCAGTATGATGATATCATTTGATATTCATATGTTATGTTTTATGTTTTATGTTTCAGACCTAACTTATTTGCGTTTAAGTTTTATGTTTCAGACTTGAGTTGTAAACTTCAGTTTAAACTCTATTTTGAATCTTGATATAATATGTCATATGATATCTTAAAATTTATTTTCATTGTACATTTTTAGTAGTTACATTAATGATTATATAGTTACAAAATTACAAAATTACATGCATGATTGTATGATGTATGTTTTAACTTTTAACTTTTAAATTTGTTTCAATTATATGATTCATCATTCATCGATTTGTAATTTTATCATTTATGATTTATCTTTCATGATGCAAGTGTATGATGAATGTATATACATTCCTTGCAAAAATATAGTTACATTTTAAATATTAAATTTTATAATTTTTATGACCCCGACGTCCCCCCACGTTTCCTGAAAATTGGTAGGGAGCTTTTGCATAGGTCGCTCCCGCGCTCCCTCGCCCCCTCGCTCCCACCTCCAGGGGACTTGGTGGAACATTGCCATAAACATATGCAAACATATATCATGATCTTGGAATTCCATTACATATGTATGTGCCAATGTTCCATAATCATGCCCTATCATCAATTTAAGAAATTTCCATTGAATATCAAATTATGGAGGGGGGGAACTTTTTGCTGCAACATTTGGCTCAAAATCAGGGACCATCTCCGTATGAGGTGAATGAGAACTATAGATATTTGAAGAAGTAGATTAGTGCCTTTTCCTCTGGCCATGGAGTCATATACAGCCATCCATCACAAAAATTTGTCTTTGTTCATTCTCACCTTGAAAGTTGCAAAAATTCATGCCCTAATTGAAACGACACTAAATTTGAAATATATAATAAAAATGCAAGCTAGAAGTGCCCTATTAATACAAAGGGAAAACCTTCCTACCTACCCTAACCGAGATAAATTTTGATTGAATAGGAAACATGATATTGCCAATGGAGTTGATCCAACAACTTGTTAAATGTATGGGACTAAATCATGCATTTGATTTCCAGGGAAACATGCGCATGAAGAGAAAAAGTGTAGAATTAATGGAAAATCCATACATGCCACTTATGAAAACTACACCGAAAGGTCAACAAATACTTAAGGCCTTAACTTAATTTGAATCCAAAAATGAAAAAACAAGATTAGTGAAAACACGAGAGTGGTGTGGGTGAACAACATAAATAAAAAGTGAAGATACCTTTCCCCAAGATGCCTTTGTCACCGTTGTATGAAAACATGTTTTCCTTTCCCTTTATACATGCAAGTGAATGCACTATAGGTATGGTGTTTTCCCAGAATAGGAGAAGCCTACTTAAATATATCATTCGTGGATTGAATGTTTGGGTGCCTTAATGTGCAATGACATGTTTCCAGGACTGAATTCAATGCAAGGCATATTTAAAACTCTAACTCTGTCTTCCAGTGTCTTATTAGAAATTATTTCAGTTTTCATTTTGTGTTTTCAAGTTAGATATTGTTTTCAAGTTTTTACATTTATAATTTTATTGCAATGTGGCAAACTGATCAGGGCAGTACAGGAACAACCCCGAGACGGGATGATCGCGGAAAGAGGCCAGCGGAAGAACATGTAAAGTGCCAGCATTGCTCTATCTTCAGGTATTTTAGTTATTTAAATAATTGAAATAATATTAATTTTGTTCAAATATGAAGACACCTAGCCATGGTACGCCTGATGATTCCCTCTTTGAGGAAGAGCTTTCTTCATCCCTATCTCCAGTGTTCTTGTTGCGAAAAAAGGCACGAGATGCAAGGTCGGAATTTAATACTTTGATAAACGCGCCTCAAACACCTGAAACAGAAGAGAGGATAAAAAAACTTATGAGCCAGCTAGAAACATATCAGGTAATAATAAAAATTCAAAAGGATATTTTTTTTGTTCTGCATGAGATGAATTGTGATAGTTTGATTTTTAATTTTTACATTGACTAAACTAACAAAAAATTCTTTTGTATGTAGCGTTTTCTGGCATTTGCTGAACCCGGTGTTGGTGGTAGTGGGACACAAGGGCAAGAGATTGCCCAACAACCCTCTCGTACACCTTCTACTCCTTTAGGTGCTAGCCAAGAAACACACCCTGCCCAAGCAGACACCCAGCCAACCGCTGAACGTGTTGGCAATGATATATGGCCAACTACATTATTGCGTTTCCTGGAGCTACACGTGTCAGCTCCACAGGGACCATTAATGGCACGTTGTTGGTGAACGATGAGGGTGTCCCTATAAAGCATGTACAACTCCCAGGTAAATTTTAATATTTTAACTATTTTATGTACTTTATCTAAAACATATTTATCATGATTTTTATTTTTAAATTAATGATAATATCTTCTTCTTTTTTTGGTTTTATTCTGTGTAGGAAACAATGAGTTCTACAGGATTCTGGAGAGCCATGCGTTGGTAATTTTTGGCCCAACCATACGTACAGGGTGGAATTCCCAGAATTCCAACCTGAAAAAAGAACTTCTAGATTATCTAGAAGCCCTTTTTGGGGTCGGCACATTTGACAGAACAGTGGTGGCTCAGGTAGCCGGAAAATATTTGAAATATACCAGGGACAACTATAGGACGCAATTGCAATTTAACCCTAGATATGAGCGTCCTCTCGAAATTTCTGAGAGTGAGTGGAGAACACTCATCCATGACGGAAAAGAGAAAAGGGCAAAGAAAGAAGGAAAAATGCCAATTGGACCCGCAAGGTAAGTTACAACTTTAATTCAATAGCTTTACTTTTCTTTATGTCTAAAATAAAAGCGTGCTACGTCATATCTGACTTCAATCTTTTGATGCTAGGTTGCCTGACACCTCAAAGGCAACCAAAGCTAGGATTGAGAAAAAGGGCCATCACAAGCTCGGCCAGGGTGGCTACTTGAAATTAGCTGTAAGAATTGTAATTAAGTAGCTAAACATCTTATAATTAATTGTATCGCCTTCCAACGTTTTTGTAATCCTATCAGATATGATTAAAAATACACAATCATATGTAATGTAGGGTGATGAATTCGGAACAGAAACTACAGAGGAAGATAAAAATATCGCTTTCCGTTTCGGCTATCAAGCTGTAGTTGAACGTCGCAGAAGCTTGGGGCAGGTCCCAAGATCCAGAATGCCTGATAAGGTAAAACATTAACCTTTCAATATTTTTATTTTCGTCCATAAATTTAATGTCTAACAACCTTGTTTAAATCATGGGAGCAGCACTACTGACGAGGCAAATAACCCAGTTTTAGAGCCATATGTAGATGATCCTCACGTGCAACCTGATCATTGTAGTGGGGACCAGGCCGACAATGCTACTATCAGTGAGGGCCGTGACGGTAATTAATTTCCACTTATAATTTTTTATAATTATACCTTGATGGTTGTCCTTATAAATTTTTTTGTTTAAATGACAGAGAATGTTTCCCTTGAGGATCTTACCACCAGAGAGGAAGACAGGGCAACAGTCCCAACGGCGACAACTGGTGCACCAGGTAAATAATCTCATTGCAATTTTTTTTATTACTATTACCGAACTAGTTCAATGATATTTAAAAACTGACAATTAAAATTTAATATTATCTGTTTTTGTAGGCGATGCCCCGTCACTGGATGAGACCAGACATCGTGACAACGCAAATAGGTCAGCGGCGACAACTGGTGCACCAGGTAAATAATCTCATTGCAATTTTTTTTATTAATATTACCGAACTAGTTCAATGATATTTAAAAACTGACAATTAAAATTTAATATTATCTGTTTTTGTAGGCGATACCCCGTCACTGGATGAGACCAGACATCGTGACTACGCAACTAGGTCAGCGGCGACAACTGGTGCACCAGGTAAATAATCTCATTGCAATTTTTTTTTATTAATATTACCGAACTAGTTCAATGATATTTAAAAAATGACAATTAAAATTTAATATTATCTGTTTTTGTAGGCGATGCCCCGTCACTGGATGAGACCAGACATCGTGACTACGCAACTAGGTCAGCAGTGCGGGTCGAAAGGCACGAAACAGGAGCAGAGCATGATGATATTGATGATGTAATTAGGAGATTTAAAAATAGGAAGAAGAAAAAGAAAATTCGATAATGTAAAATATTGTATTATTATAAGACAAACGTTACCAATGACCATACTTGGAACGTTTTTTGCGTTATATAAAAAACTCATTTATCATACTATTTTTATGTCAAGCATTAATTGCAATGTTTCATTGCGTACTTTTTGTTGAATTGTTTTTTTATTAGTTATTGAATATTTTTTTTTATGCTCATGAAAGTAAAAAATGAAATATAGATTGGGTATTGGGGAATTGAGAGTGATGTGAGGGGGGGGGGGGGCATAAGAGCTTCCACCTTCACGTGGTTGGCCCTGTTTAGTAGAGAATAATTTATTGGAGCGATTTAATCTTGGAGCAAACCTCCCTTGATCCAGCGTAGCAACAAAAAAGTCAGTGTTGACTTAGTTGCTACTCTTTCACATCGTGGGAGGCTTGTTCCAAGTTCATGCGACTCCAATAAATTGTTCTTGAAACGAAGAGGAGCTTATTCAGGTATGTTTTGACATTTTCAACATATGTTCTAACATTATCATAAGAATGCATCTTAGATTAAAAAATACTACATCAATTACTTGTATTTATTGTATAGATAATGATGGATTTTGATTGACTTGGCAGTGCAAGTACAAATCCTCTTGCATCATGAGCAATACAACTTGTCAACCAGGGTCATGTCCAGGATATTTTTGCTTGTGCGCTTGACCAGGTTCGTAATGTTACATTTTGTAAGTTCCTTTACAGTTCATAATTCAATATTAAGCTTGTTCATCATTATTATCTAGGTTTTTTGTATGTGGTTTTTCATCTATTTGATTGTAAGCAACTATGCATGTTTCCTGCTGTTCACTATGATTTCTCCCATTACCACTCCCAGGATGAATCCGACTTTATTGTTACTATGATTTCTCCATTTACGATTTCATAGGTTACATCATGTAAAGTTGTCAATCTCAGGTTGGTGATGAGCTTTAGTTCTCCAGATTTGGGGCTTTTCTGATATTTTCTCCCTCATGTCATTCCCGCATCACCTCATTGTTTGAGCATGCCAATTGTCTACCACTTGTACCAATTGGCACATGTCAATCTCCGAGTGGTGCCACATTTCACCTATTTTCAGTGAGAGTTTAGGGTTTCTCTAACATAGCTTCAGAAATCCGATTCAGTGCCTGCTTGAATATTGTCACATAATACTCATGGTTTGGATTGATGAGCATGTTCTCAATGGTTGGTTGATTCATAAGAACCACCCATATAGTCATCTTGAGATATTTCAGTAGTTTTCTCGGGTTTCCTTTTTCACCGTTTCTAGTGGGTGGGATGGTGTGGGGTGATCCATCAATACTGGTGCTCTTGTAGTAGGGAATTTGTTTTTGGGGATATAAAGAAGCATTTGATGTAGATATCCCATTGGATGCATTCATATATGGGCATGAGAGGTCAAGAATTTAAATTAAAAATATGCAACCTCTAGCATGGCAACCTGAAGGCCGCGAGAGACACTGGTTAAAGATTGTTTTGTGCTGGCCTTAATATAGTCATGATTTATTTCTATTATATTAATGCAAATATATAGTCTGGTCTCATTAAAATGAGGATTGTGGTTGTATTTCTCTTTGGTTGTTTCTCTCTTAATGCTCCAGAAGTTGCCAAAAGTTGCGATAGTTGTTTAGTTTGCCTGTTACAACTTAAAAGTGGTTTTTGGCAATGGGAGTCATGTTTTTTAAGGTTCATACTAATATGAAGATCTTGTAATTCTATATTCAGCATAAGAGAGGATGGCCTCTGCTTTGGGCGGTATGACAACAATTGCCACATCTACCTCATTGGGTAACAATGGAAAGGGGAAGAAGTTGGGTGCAATGTTTGACAATTATGGCAGACAATTGTCTTCTCTTTCAGTTTTTTCACCCATTTCCTTTAATCGCTCAAGCAGAAGAGGGACTCTGAGATTACGCGACAGAGAGAAGGTATTTAATACAAGAGCTATGGAAAAGGAGTTGTACTTCAACAAGGATGGCTCAATGACAAAAAAATTGCAGGTCAGAGAAAAAATTATGTTTAAAGGAAGGTCACCTGCACGTGAAACTTCATTGCGGTGGATCTTTCCTTGTCCACTTATATTCGATTTTAATGTGTTATTTTAATTTTTCATGGAGGGTTGTTTTGGCATATGGTCTGGCATTCAATTGCACACTTACTAAAAGCATTGTCAATTTGTCTTGCATGCAGTGTGAACAAACTTGCTGATCTTGTTGGAGTCACCCTTGGGGCGAAGGGAAAAATGTTGTCTTGGAGAGAAAGCATGGTTCCCCGAAAATAGTTAATGATGGTGTGACAGTAGCTAAGGAGGTAATTTGTAGATGTGTGCTCTGGTTTTATTTTTAACGTTGTATTAGTTCCCCCTCTTAAATGTCTTATATTTGGTAGGCATAATTTGAAAACTCAAAGGTGAAAGGAAACATATTTGTTACCCAGTGGTCTACTTGGCCTATGGACTAGCCACATTAGAGTAATGCATTAAGATTTTCACAACAATAAAAGGAAAGGGTTATGGCTGAGTCAAATTTTATTGTTATTGACAGTGTAATGAAATGCATCTCAATGCTATGGTTTTGGCCTTTTTATTGGTTGAATTAGAGGACCCAGTTGAAAATATTGGGGCCAAGTTGGTGAGGCAAGCTGCGGCAAAGACAAATGATTTAGCTGGGGATGGAACCAAAACATCTGTTGTTCTTGCACATGTTGGAATATTGAAAAATTCCAGAACAATGAATGGAGAATAAATCTCCCTTCCTCTAACACAGAGAAAATAAAAATTTCTTTGACAGGAGACAGAGTTTCAATACTTTGGAAACAAACTTCTATTCCCTTCAATAACTCAAAAAAAAACTATTACACTACTTCCTCACTGAGAGGGATTACAAAATTATGACTGCTACAAAACGCAGTGCATAAAACCAACTCACTATTTGTTAACAAACATACTCTGTCTCTAAAACACTCTGCTGTGTTTTTCCCTTTCGCACTGCTGTGCATACACACTTAAAAAGTTACACTCAGTCTTTCACTTTTTACACACTGATGTGTAATAAAAAATTTACGTACTGTCTATAAAAAAAACTACCAAGCTTTTTTGTCCTTTTTATTTTTATATGCCGTAACATATAAAACATATTATAATAAACCCTCTTTTTTAAAAAATAAAATTAAAACTAAATTCTATGGCCCACCTTTCATTTCGCATATGATATATATATAACATATGTTTAAAACATATGTATATATTAAAGCATACATAAAATTAAATTATCAAAACATTAAAGAACCCTTTCCATCGGACTTCAAAAGTATGAATAGATTGAATTTCAAACCAAATTCGCGTTCCAAAATGGGATGCTGACGTCTGCCTAATTTGTAACGCGAATTCTCAATCCAATGTGCCTTATAAAAAATTCGGGTCCGGTTTTCAGGTTTTCAGATTCCCTTCAATTTCATGCAATCCAATATTAATGCTCCACGTGTCCTCCCTTTGAATTTACAAAACTGGGGGGTAAATTTCTGTTTGTTTAATTTATGGTTGGTGAATTGCGTTAATGCTGGTTGTTGTGTTTAAATACAATCTTGTACAGAAATATGGCTGCGGCCGTCTACAAAAAAAGCTTGCAGGAATTTTAAATGCTGAATTAAATTTCTGGATGGCGTGCAAGCAACCTCCAAAAAAAAAATGTTGCTGCTGCATCCGTCCTTCTGCTGCAACAGTTGAAGTTAAAATTCAACAACACAGGGTTTAATAAGTGAGGGTGTAAAGGTAATTTTTTGTCGATAGTACTGGATTAAGATCATCTATTCATTTTTGTAGGGTCTTATGGTGTTTGGTTTTTTAGTTTTGGGTTGGGCTTATTGAGTCTAAGATAGTTTTTGAGTGAAAAAATTGCTATCGGGTATTAAAAAATTTTGGTTTTTTTGTCAAAATTTATGAGCTTGTTAGGAAATACAAAACTAACAATGGTTGTATCTTAAATTTGTGGAAAATAATTTGAAATGAAACCTTTTTGTTTAGGTTGTTGCAGCAGGTGCAAACCCCATTCAAATTACTAGGGGAATTGACAAGACAATAAAGGCCCTTGTTTTGGAACTCAAAATTTTGTCAAAGGAGGTAAACGCTTGCCTTTTGAGTAGGCTGGTTTTCCTTTTTGCTGATGGTTTGGTGTATCTAATTGAATTAGTTGCCCAAGGTATTTTTGGTTGCAAACTCCTTTTCATTTTTCATACAGTATTGGCCTTGTGGAATACATTTGATTGTGTGGTCTTGTTAGATCTACAACATTTGTAGTTGTTTAGTCTTATGGCCGAGGTGCAATTTTATTATGGAAATAGTTGATGCAATATTGTCATTTAATCCTTACTGCAGGGTAGCATGTTGAGAAGTTTCTTGTGAAACATTTGGTATTCAAAAGGACACTTGATCCTATACAACATCATGCACTTGACTTCAAAATTCATATTCAAAGTGTGCCAGACAATTCTTGCAAAATTTCAAATATTTATGTTGTTTTAAACCATTATCTTTTTCATGTATTGGATGCTGAAAATGTGAAAAAGACTTTAGTATGAAACCAACTGGTGAATAATTTCCAGCACAACAACCACTTTCAAGACATGATTTAGAAGTAGAACAAATGTGCTTATGAAGCATAGAAAGATATCCTTGATGCATTGTCAATGTTTGGCTAGGGTTATTTTTGGAGAAAATAACTCCTTATTCCTAGAATAGTGATCTTCAATACAAGTAAATGCCAAAGAAGAGAGATCATCGTGTGACGCAACAAAATTGAAATTGGACCCCTAAGGAGAGTTGTTGTGTCTACAATCGCTCTGTCCAGCTTGAGTCTTAATTGACTTCTTCTTTCTTCGGGTTTATTTATCAAATTCGTAGAATTTGATAAATAAATACTATCCACAATGGTTGGACTTTAATTTATATTCCCGACTTTATATTATCTCCAAGCCTTATAACCAATGTTTAACTTTCAACACTTTGTATTTATACTCCATGTTTCTTTCTAAATAAATAACTTGTAATGAAATTTCAGCTCTATATTTCACCACCCAACCTTACAACAATCACGCTCCAGACTTATGCTAATTATCCGCCAATCGTTTAATTAAACAATTTCATTATACTCCGGCCCCACCTATATATATCAATAACTAATCAAACACTCGTATCGTACCTGGCTATCCTCCGCACACCTTAGTTAACCTCCGGGCAAGTTCAACGTGCGACCACCATCCGATGGCCCTTCTCCAAATCAACGACTCTTGGCAATTTCGCTCGGCTTCCAACGTCGGGCTTTAACGTGCGATGGCGCGAGTTAAACGGTGGTTTTCCGGGGGTCACTTTGCCATGTGTCGCTTTCTCTATGGAATCGCTCGCGAATAGGAAATACCGCCTACTGTGCAAAAGTGGTGCGATATGGGCAACCCGCTTTTGTGATTCCGCTCGTGGTTTTGGTATAGGGCTTGACCACGGGTGCAAGTCTGGTTCCGCTATCCTTTTGTTTGTTAACTCATGTCCAATCCTCGGGTCAGGTTCCGAAAGCACAACAATCTTGTCTCTTTATTAAGCGGGATTTTTATATTTGAACAATGTTCACGACCCCGGTTCTCTACACAGACCTCGCCTTCGGGTGGGGTGAGTTCACAGGGTTATCCAACAATTTACGGGAATTCAAAGACAGAAGAATGGAATTATCAGTACCCAATCGCCTCACAGTTAAACAATTCTTCACAATTAGCAGTTCGAGATAATTCAATGGCAACTAAGCTTGGAAATCATTTAATTGGAAACAATTTTTCACACACAGAGGTTTATTGCAGAAATCCCCTCTCTACTCTCCTCTTCCCTCTCTACTTTTATTCATCCGAGGAATTACAATTTATATACATAACATATGGCTCTTCGGTTCCTCTAAGAGGACCGTTCTAGAAATCAAAAGGTCTAATTATAATAATTCAACTAATTGAAACTGTTCAACTCCTACAACTCTAACTAGTCTAAGTAATACAGTCAGCTGAGGTATTGACACCTAGCTGTTACAACTCAAATGTTTTCGAACCCTCCTAGCCACAACATGTGGACAAAACCTCCTACATTGCTGGCTAGTGCCTAATGCCCCTGCATCATCGTGTGACATAAATCTATTAACAAAAGTGAATTCCTTGAATTTCACCAAATATTTTCTTTGAATTCCTTGCTTTTAAAAGCCAATGAGAGGATAAAACAGGCGAAATTTTTTTCTCTGCAACCTAGTGTTGCTTCGCGAACCCTAAGCTCTCTTCAACGGCGCCGACTGGTTCTCTCGGCCTCTGCTTCTTCCCGCAGGCTCTCTGCTGGCTCGTAGGCGGTGGTCACTGGCGTCTTCCTCATGGCCGCCCCTCTTGGGGGAGACGCTGCGTCTTCCCCCACATTGAACCCTTTGAATACCTCGCCGAATCTGACAGGACCTGATGCTACTGTTCAGGGACAAGAAGACAAAATGAAAACTCCTCTGCAGGAAACGACAAATGCATCTACTGGCCATCTTGACAAAAGCACTGAAAAGCAAGAGAACGAACCCAGTCAAGAGGATATTCCCAAGGTCACATCCTCGACTTGCAAACCTATCGCTGCTGAACGGCCCAAGGTGGAGCTCCCAAGCCATAGGATCAACGGAAATATCCAATACATGAGGGACCATGCCCTCATTGGAAAGTTTGTTGGCTTTTGGCCGACCGAGAAGGCCCTACAAGGTTGGATTGCGGCAAAGTGGAAACCCAAGGGGCATGTAACACTGCAGCTCGGCCCCAAAGGTTTTTTCACCGTGACTTTCATCTGCCTAGAAGACAGAAACAGAGTAATGGATGAAGGTCCATATTTCTTCAATTCAGCTGGATTGTATTTAAGAGACTGGATCGAAAGATTTAACCCCGACAAGGAGGACCTCAGTTGGGCCCCGGTTTGGATCAGGTTGTACTCGCTTCCTCTAGAATATTGGGATGAAGAATCGCTGAAGGACATAGGCAAGGGCCTCGGGGATTTGTGAAAATAGCAGAAGAAACAAAAATGCGCAGATATACCTCCTATGCCCGCATCTGCATTTGCATGCGCCTGGACAAGCCTCTTCCGGACTCGGTAAGCCTTTACCATGATGACTTTGAATGGATACAGGCCCTAGATTTTGAACATGTACCTTTTCGTTGTCGTAAATGTCATGCTCTAGGTCATCTTTTTAGGGATTGCCCACTGAACGCTCACCCTCACCCTTCTGGGCCCTCTAATCCCTCGGATCCTGAAGGCTTCACTAAAGTTCCTGCTCGAAGAAGAGCCAACAAAAAAACCACCACTGGGAAAAAACCCTTGTAATCTGGAACCTCAGCCCCCTCAACAAGTAATAGCTTTGAGATTCTGGGCACAGGCACAGCTGACCCACCTCCGAATTTCTCGCCTAACCCTCTGAAAAGCTCCCCTACCCCACCCCCTCCACCTTCTGGTCACCCATTTACCTCTTCCCCTTCCCAGGAAAATTGTCCCACCACCTCCTCGGAGCCCCCTAAGGACCCGGACTGGAAGCCAAATGGTATGGATATAGACTGCATACCAAGTTCTTCTCTGCTTTCCTCGCTCATCCCCACAGAAAACGATCTCCCTCAGCATATGGAGGTAGAGCCGGAAAGTATCGATCTGAAAGGACTTGACATCTTTGAAATGGAACAAGCGTGCAAAAGGAAAGACTATGATAAGATTCCAGAGCATCAACTAGATGCCCTAGAAGTCGTCATCTCCAGGGCCTACCAGCAGCAGCAACTAGGAATTCAACCGGGAAGTCAATGGGATGGAAACTATTTCGCCAAAGAATCCAAAAAAAGGGGCCGGAAAACAGACCTCCAACGCACCATTACAATAGGGAAAATCCTGGTGGACTCAGGCAGATATGCTAAGCTGACTAAGTACTACAAGCCAACCCCCCACAGTGAATCATGAAGCTCACATCATGGAATTTAAGAGGGCTCAATGGCCCTAGCAAAGTCCGTATGATTAAAAATATGATAAAGCAGGAGCAACCCCACATCTTCTTTCTGCAGGAAACGAAATGTAATAGCTCGACTCTTGGTCAGATTCTCTCAAAGGCGTGGCCAGGATGTCACTCTGTTGCTGTAGATGCGTCAGGCGCTTCAGGAGGCCTTGCTATTGCTTGGAATGAGCAGACAATCACTCTCTCCGAATTTCATGCCTCCCACCACTTGATACAAGCCACGTTCCACATTATTGGCACCAATATTCATGGACACTTAACTAATGTCTACTTTCCTCAGGAGGCAGGCAACAAAACAACTTTACTTGACACAATCGAAATGCTCAATATTAACAGAATCCACCCTCTTTGGATAGCAGGAGGCGATTTCAATATGATTACCAAACTGGAGGAGAAAAATGGAGGCCGTATCAGGATGGATACAGAGAATCATCACTTCTGCGATTTCATTCAAAACAACCTGTTAATTGATCTGCCGTTCTGCAATGGCACGCATACATGGAGCAATCACAGAACTGGAAGACAACAAATTGCATCCAAACTTGACAGGTTCCTAATTTCAGACAATGCGATCCATCTCGGAGGGGATCTCACGGCCTCCATCCTTCCCTTTTCTGGGTCGGATCACTGGCCGATCTCACTGCAATGGTTCAGGCCGGGAAATTCTTCCAGACGCCCTTTCAGGTTCGAGGGATTCTGGCTTTCTCATCCCGCCTTCAAAGACTTCATCAGCTCCACATGGACTCATTCCCCTGTGGCTGAGGGTTCTAAAATGTATAGGTTCCAGCAAAAACTCAAATACCTGAAAGTCCAAATCAAAAAATGGAATCATGAGACCTTTGGTAACATATTTCAGGCTCAGCAAGATCTTGACAAAGAAATGAAAGAACTCCAGCAAAAGATTATCGATGAGGGGCACACAGAAGAGACTTTGGAAAAGGAAAAGGTTATACAAATTCAATTAGAGGAGCGCAAGGCCCAAGAGGAAATTCTATGGAAAAAAAAGTCGCGCATCAGATGGCTAAAGGAAGGTGAAAGGAACACTAAATTCTTCCACAGAACCACAGTTCAGAGAAGAATGCATAACACAATTTCTTTCATTCAAAACCGGGAAGGCGAGCGCTTGGAAAATCATGCAGAAATGGAACAGGAATTCATTAATCACTTCAAGGAGGTCCACCGGGAACCCACTTTGGATAGAAGGCCAGCAATCGAGAAAATCACTCAAAATGTTCCAAAGCTTATCAATGAGGAACACAATCAACTCCTTCTTAGACCTGTCCTGCTTCAGGAGGTAGATCAAGTGATGCATCAGCTAAAGGAGGGCAAAGCCCCTGGCCCTGACGGATTCTCCACCACTTTCTTCCACTCCTTTTGGGACATCATCAAAGAGGAGGTTTGGCAAGTGGTTGAGGAATATCGCACCTTGCATTGGCTTTTTCCAGCCCTAAACTCTACCTTCATTGCTCTTATACCTAAAGAAGCGAACACTAGAACTCCGGACAAGTTTCGACCCATTGCTCTTTGCAATGTTATTTACAAAGTGATATCCAAGGTCATTGCAAACAGGTTGAAGCCGCTCCTGCCCATTCTCATTTCTCAGGAGCAATCCGGATACGTTGAAGGCAGGCAGATTCTGGATGGCATCATCCTTACCCACGAAGTCATTCACTCTCTCAAGCACTCCAAGCAGGCATGTATGCTCCTAAAGATCGACCTCTCCAAGGCCTTTGACAAATTAAGTTGGCAATATATAGATAAAATGCTCTTAGCTTTTGGTTTCGCACCTATGTGGAACAGGTGGATTGCAAGCTTAATTTCCTCTTCATTCTACTCGATTCTTATCAATGGTCTCCCCTCTCAGCCTTTCAAACCTTCCCGAGGCATTCGTCAAGGAGACCCGCTCTCCCCCTTTCTTTTTGTCATCATGGCTGAAGGGCTGGGACGTCTTATCAAGCTTGCCCTCTCTTCCCGGATCCTTAAAGGCCTCTCTGTTCATAACTCCCCTGCCATCTCTCACCAGCAATTTGTAGACGATAACATGCTGTTTGGTTATCCCTCTGTTCAAGAAGCTACAGTCTTCAAGTCCATTCTCTCTGACTTCTCTGAAGCCTCTGGTTTAAGTATAAATAATGCCAAATCGCAACTCTTTTTCTTCCACACCCCGCCCGTTACTCAGCAAGCCATCGCTCGCATCCTAGGATTCTCTATCGCTCATCTCCCTTCTAAGTACCTAGGGGCTCCCCTCTTTGATTCTGCTATCAAGCATTCATCTTGGCGTCTGCTATTAGAAAAGTTAGAAGCCCGTCTCAATCTCTGGATGCACAAGTATTTGAACATAGCCAGCAGATCAGTGCTTATAAAGGTCGTGCTTCAATCGATGCCTCTATATCTCTTTTCCATTCTGGCCGCGCCCAAATGGGTCCTGAAAAAGATCAGAATCCTCCAACGCAACTTTCTATGGGGATCAACTAGCACACATCGCAAATGGGCTTTGGCTAAGTGGTTGACGGTCTGCCAGCCAAAGGAACATGGAGGGATCAGGTTAAGGGACCCCCAGCATAGCAACGAAGCCATGGGTGCCAAAATTTGGTGGCTTTGGCTCTCTTCTCCCAACAAACCCTGGGCTTCCTTATGGACAACCAAGTATGCAAACAACCGGCCTGTGACTGAGCTTATTAGATTCATGCCCACGGAGAAAGGATCTCTAATTTGGAATGCGACTCGTCAGCACTATCAACTGATCCAAAATCACAGTTTCTGGGAAATACAGAATGGCAACTCTGCCAGATTCTGGACAGACGCTTGGCAACAACTTCCAAAACTCACCAGCTTTCACAATCAGCCTCTGAGCCAGGAATGGGATGAGCAGCTACAGGAAACAGTTCGGCATCAATGGACTCAAGAAACAGAGCAGGGGTATAGGCAATGGAAACAGCCAGAGAGATTGGTCAGGATAGACGACAACCAAGCCAAAGAGACCCTGGGAAGGGAGCTTCAAAAAAGGTGCATAAGATTCTCCGATGGCAAGGATATATTACGATGGGGGTATACCCCAAAAGGCTCATTTTCCACCAAAGAAGCTCACAAAATAATTTGCAATCACCAGCGTCCTCTGGACCCCATCTGGAGCAAAATCTGGGCGACAGGAAACTGGCCCAAAGTGTCCTTCTTCTTGTGGCTCTTAGGACATCGCAAAATTCTAACATGGGACAACCTCTGGAAACGTTCTATTCATGGCCCTTCCAGATGTCCCAATTGCTGTACTCAAGAAGAATCGCTTTAGCACCTTATGTACACTTGCCCTCTCGCCATCCACTTATGGGAGAAAGCCAGTTTCAGGTGTCAAAAAAACTGCAAAGGATCCGAAGATATCATTACCTCCATACGACTCTGGGACCAGCACCCATATAAAAGTGAGCTCCTCAATCATTTATGGAGGCTTCTACCAGGTTTGCTGCTGTGGACCATTTGGAAAGAAAGGAACAGACGCATATTCAAAAACATATCCACCCCGATGGATATTATTTGGCACAACTTCTGTCTTAATCTTAAAGAGACTCTGGATTTGCACTCATGGACTCCGGAGGACTACCCTACTCTGGCCAAAGAAAAATCCATTTGGGAAAACTGGAACTTTCACCTTCCTCAAAGAATGATCAATAAGAGTCAATCCCAAAGTCATCCTATCAACAAGTCCGCTTGGTTCCCTCCCCTTCAGAACTCCTTCAAACTCAATTTCGATGGCGCCTCCAAGGGCAACCCTGGTTCCGCTGGGTTTGGAGGCATCATCAGAAATCATAAGGGAGACCCTCTGCTTCTTTTCTATGGCAACCTTGGTTGGGATACAAATATTTCAGCCGAGCTCGAAGGACTCTGGCATGGTCTACTCCTCTCTAGGCATTACGGATTCCATCCTTTGGTTGTTGAGGGGGATTCCCAAATCCTCATTGCCATGGCTATTCAACTCCTTAATGGGACACGAGCGCTCAAAACTGCCAACAGCTGGAGATTGGAAGCCCGATTAGAAGCAATTGAACATTGGCTACTTACCAATCGAGCCATCATTTTTCAACATGTAAGACGTGAGGGTAACAAGGTGGCTGACCTCCTCGCCAACATCGGTGTCAATCAAGACCAAGCTCTTATCGCTGGTAGCCTAGATATTATTCAGAATCATGCTCACAAACAGGAATGCAACTCTCTTATCCAAAGGGATGCTAACCCCCCGGATGCGGGTGTTCCAATGCCAATTTAATGGGACGGGTGAGAGGGCTGTAACTCTCTGCCGCCATCTGCCCACAGGGTACAAAGAGTTAAATGGTTTGCTGCCCAGCGGAAGGCTCCGTGTATATTCCCCTCATTCCAAAGTGGTATGCTCTGCAAATTTTGGTTCTTGCTCGATTCTGACTGTCATGAGCCATCCCTCCGCATGCTTGGGCGGGATTCACACCATGAATGCAGTTAAGTTCTCTGATCTGCTTCGCTTGGGAAGGACGGCTTGGAGGCATGTTGAAGGTTGGCGCGCTATGGGTGGGCTTCACTCGCAACAGGCTATTTATCTCCGGCTCTCGGCTCCCATTCATATCGGTTCTGATGTCAATGATAGCAGGGTCTACAGGTGGGCGGGAGGCGACCTGCGCTTGGTGTGTTTTATGAGAAGGAAGGCCGACGGTTTGTCATGCACCTGGTGGTTTGACAAGCAGCTACTGCGCCCTCATTTGTTTTCTCTTCCGGGCAACCCTTCGCTGGTTTTCACTGAGGACCTGGAGATTGTCTGGAGCGAGCTCATCATGCCCAGGTTACGTCATCTACAACGCAGTCGAAGGGGAAGCTCGCGGAGCCGTCCTCCCCATGCTCCCTCCAGCCCGTCTCCGGACTCTTCCTCCTTAGGGGAAGGCCCGAGCCACTACCCCAGTACTCGGTCTGGTCGTGGGCGCTCGCAAGATTATCGCTTGTTTTGGGGCCCTCATTCGCACCGTCCTTCTGCCTCCCCTGCTCCATCCACGGGCACGGCTCGGTTCACTTTCAATAGCAGTCTCATTCGCCCCCGAATTACTGCCATTCTCTCTGTGGTCTTCCTTGAAGACAACGTTCCTGGGGAGGCCAGCGCGCCACCGTCTGCTCCTGCGGCGACTGTTATGGCTCCGGACACTCAATTTTCTGCATTCAATCTTGATGATCGCAACTTCCAGGTGCAGCCTCCGCCTCGCCCCGCTGAGCCAGTTCTGGATGAGGATATGCTTTCTGCTGATCAGGTGGCCCTGGCTTCTCAAGACGAGCCTGCTTCTGACTTGAATGCCACTGGCTGGTGCAGGATTGAGGAGGAGCCCCCGGAAGACTAATGGGTTCGTTGTCTGGTCTCTTTTCTGTCTCTGTCTCTCAAACCCCTGGGTTTTTTTCTGTTATGGAAGCTTTGCTATTTTTCTGGCCCTCTTTTGTATCTTCGGGGTCAAAGTATCCCTCAGAAAACTATGGTTCTGCACCCCTGCGTGGGCTTCGACAGTCTTCATTACTGTTTTTTCTGAATTTTCTGCCTCCATGGCAGTAGTAACTGACTACGGTCTTGATGTAACTTTACCCGCATGTTAATAGATCAATTTTACTTAGAAAAAAAAAAAGAGCCAATGATATCCCTTATTGTGTTAATGTTACGGAAATTCCTTGTCCTAGTGCCTCACACTCTACTATGAATGTTTTACCAAAAGTAGGTGCAACCGATGTTGGTGTAGAAGACGTGGCATCCATTGAAAGAGAGAATGCCAAAGTAGCCTCATCATTCCATATAAATGATATTTTCTTCAAGAGATATGTGAGTGGACTTGAAATGCATGCATAATTCTTAAAAAATGATCAATAATATCATGTAAGTCTAAAAAATCTTCTAAGAACCTTGATTTTCTTAGGAATAGGTCATTTGGTAATAGCTTGCATCTTTTGAGGCTCCAACTTCACTCCTTCCTTTAAAACAATATGAACCAAATACTCGAATTCTTATTTCCCAAAAGCACATTTGGATATTTTTACATAAAAATTATTGTTCTCAATAATTTATATAACTTTTCCACATGTTTAGTGTGGTATTCCCATCATTTATTATAAATATGTGTATTATCAAAGAAAAGCAACACAAATTTTATAAGATGGGATCAAACAAAATTGTTCTTAAGTCGAGCCCGCCAGACTTCAAACGGCGATAAACCATAATTCAAACCAAATTCGCGTTCCAAAATAACCTGCTGACGTCGGCCAATTTTGTGACGCGAAAACCAAATGAATTCCGCCCTAATATTTTTCGGGTCCGAAGTTGGGTTGGCGTACGGAGGGAGAGTTGTGACGCGAATTTCTTATCAAATTCGCCCTAATATTTTTCGGGTCCGGATTTCCACTGCGCAAGCGGCCCAAACAAAGATCCGCTCCAATCAATTTCTGCCACGTGTCCTCAATAAAAACTTGCCCTGCTCCCGGCTGCGGGTGCATTCGATGGCGTTTAAGGCGATGGGACATGGATATGGCGATTTCATATCAATCGCATTAACATTTAAGGCTGTTCAATTAAGTTTTCACATCAAATCCGCATTAATTAATTTTTAACACTGTTCAAGATCGGCCTCCACTCCTCTTAGTGATTCCGCACGCTCCAATATGATCCGGCCTTCGGCTCTCATTATTAATGATCAGAGATTAATTATGACGGGTGTCCTTTGATTGCATTGCAGTCGGGTTGAGAAAATGGCTTTTAGCTATCGTTTTCAGATGAGTCGGTTGCTGGATTACACTGCCTGCTAACTGTGACGATAAGGAGAAGTGGCCAGCTGAACTGCTGCCTAGACCTTGCAGCATATCTGCATTTCTCTTGGTTCTGTCTCTGTCTGTCTTCCTCTGTTAATTGGAATTCTGCTTCTCTGTCTCCTCTTGTGCCCACTGCGCCTGAGACTGCACCCATGCCTCGCGTGCGTCATAGGATGCGTTGCCGCAGGGGGAGCACTAGAGGTCAACCCCTGCGGGCTCCCTCCAGCCCCTCAACAGAGTCGACTTCCGGCCAGTCCAGTGATTATTACGCAGGTCGATATCCAAATACTAGGAGTGGGCGGGGTCGGGTTGTAGGATTTGGCCACCGTATGGATTCCCTTGCTCCTCGCTTCCCCATCGCTAGTTCACCTTCTCCCACGACGCGCACTGCGCAATTTTCCTTTAATTGCTCTCTCAACCGCCCGCGAATCACGGCTTTAGTCACTGTGGTCTTCCGCGAGGAGGCCCAAACGGAGGAAGAATGCACCCGTCCAGCGGGTCTGAGCTTGGAAAAAGCTGGCCAAAATTTGGGCCTTCAGGAGGGGAGCCATGGCATGCATGTGGAGGTAGCACCTATCGATCCTGGACCTTCCGAAGGATGGTGCCGAATCGTGGAGGAACCACCGGAGGAGTAGTTTGGTTAATTTGTTTTTCTTGCTTAGCAGGCCCACTTAATTGGGCTGCTTTTATATTATTTTACTGTGTTGGACCTTTGTAATATTTTTGAATTCTATAAATTAAACGTTCAAGACTGGTTTCCCCGTATGAGGGCAGTCTTCTTAATTTTTTGATTTTTTGATGACAAATTTGCCACGAGTCTGGCCAGGAAATGTTTTTGACTTCGGTGTAATTTTATTCGCAATGTTAATAGATTAACTTTACTTAGAATTCTCACATGATTAGCATTTTTCTTGATCTGTTCAAGGATTTTGGGTACTTTAATTTGTATTTGGAACAATGGACGTCGGTACTTTATCTGTTGCTTTACTGTTCTACATACTGCTATTTCACTTTCTTATAGATGCCTCGGGCATATTTGGATGCTTTCTCAGATTGTCGATAGTCTCCATGTCGACTGTTTTACTTCATATAATATATTCAAAACAACATTTTTTCTCTTGTGAAAAAAAAATGATTAATGTTTATCACTCTGCCTTCAAAACTAGCGATGTTGGTCTATGTTGCTGGTTTATCGATATGGTCTCATGGTCTTTTTATATTTGGGACATATCACACTCCTCACATGATTAGCGTTTTTCTCTGTTCAAGGATTTTGGGTACTTTAATTTGTATTTGGAACAATGGAAGTCGGTACTCTATCTGTTGGTTTACTATTCTACATACTACTATTTCACTTTCTTATAGATGCCTCGGGCATATTTGGATGCTTTCTCAGATTGTCGATAATCTCCATGTGGACCGTTACTCGGTTTTATATCAAGTCCCTCTATGTGACATGGGGTATTTTTCTATCATTGTCTGGGGTGGGACTTCCACTTTTCTGGATGGATATTTGGGTTCCAATCTTCAGATTTGAAAATGTAATGACTTCATGGACTCTTTTACTTCATATAATATATTCAAAACAACGTTTTTCTGCGGAAAAAATGATTAATGTTTATCACTCTGCCTTCAAAACTAGCGATGCTGGTCTATATTGCTGGTTTATTGATATGGTCTGATGGTCTTTTTATATTTTGGACATATCATACTCCTCACATGATTAGCGTTTTTCTCTGTTAAATGATTTTGGGTACTTTAATTTTTATTTGGAACAATGGACGTCGGTACTCTATCTGTTGTTTTACTATTCTACATACTGCTATTTCACTTTCTTATAGATGCCGCATATTTGGATGTTGCATTGTCGATAATCTCCATGTGGACCGTTACTAGAATTTATATCATGTCCCTGTATGTGACATGGGGTATTTTTCTATCATTGTTTGGGGTGGGACTTCCACTTTTCTCGATGGATATTTGGGTCCCACCGATGTGAAAAATTTAATAACTTCATGGACTGCTTTACTTCATATAATATATTCAAAACAACCTTTTTTCTCTTGTGAAAAAAAAATGATTAATGTTTATCACTCTGCCTTCAAAACTATCGATGCTGGTCTATGTTGCTGGTTTATTGATATGGTCTGATGGTCTTTATATATTTTGGACATATCACACTCCTCACATCATTAACGTTTTTCTCTGTTCGAGGATTTTGGGTAATTTAATTTGTATTTAGAACAATGGACGTTGGTACTCTATCTGTTGTTTTAGTATTCTACATACTGCTATTTCACTTTCTTATAGATGCCTCGGGCATATTTGGATGCTTTCTCAGATTTGTCGATAATCTCCATGTGGACTGTTACTAGGTTTTATACCAAGTCCCTGTATGTGACATGGGGTATTTTTCTATCACTGTCTGGCGTGGGACTTCCACTTTTCTGGATGGATATTTGGGTTCCAATCTTCAGATGTGAAATTTTAATAACTTCATGGACTGTTTTACTTCATATAATATATTCAAAACAAAGTTTTTTCTCTTGTGAAAAAAATGATTAATGTTTATCACTCAGCTTTCAAAACTAGAGATGCTATTCATGTTGTCAGTTTTATGGTCTCGATGGTCTTTTTATATTTTGGACATATCACACTCCTCACATCATTAGCGTTTTTCTCTGTTCAAGGATTTTGGGTACTTTAATTTGTATTTGGAACAATGGACGTCGGTACTCTATCTGTTGTTTTAATATTCTACATACTGCTATTTCACTTTCTTATAGATGCCTCAGGCATATTTGGATGCTTTCTCAAATTTGTCGATAATCTCCATGTGGACCGTTACTGGGTTTTATATCAAGTCCCTGTATGTGACATGGGGTATTTTTCTATCACTGTCTGGGGTGGGACTTCCACGTTTCTGGATGGATATTTGGGTTCCAATCTTCAGATGTGAAAATTTAATAACTTCATGGACTGTTTTACTTCATATAATATATTCAAAACAACGTTTTTTCTCTTGTGAAAAAAAAAATGATTAATGTTTATCACTCTGCCTTCAAAACTAGCGATGCTGGTCTATGTTGCTGGTTTATTGATATGCTCTGATGGTCTTTTTATATTTTGGACATATCACACTCCTCACATGATTTGCATTTTTATCTGTTGCAGGGTTTTGGGTACTTTAATTTGTATTTGGAACAATGCACGTCGGTACTCTATCTGTTGCTTTACTATTCTACATACTGCTATTTCACTTTCTTATAGATGCCTCGGGCATATTTGGATGCTTTCTCAGATTGTCGATAATCTCCATGTGGACCGTTACTGGGTTTTATATCAAGTCCCTGTATGTGACATGGGGTATTTTTCTATCACTGTCTGAGGTGGGACTTCCACTTTTCTGGATGGATATTTGGGTTCCAATCTTCAGATGTGAAAATGTAATGACTTCATGGACTGTTTTACTTCGTATAATATATTCAAAACAACGTTTCTTGTCTTTTAAAGTTTCATTTTTTAAATTGAACATAACGTCAATTATACCAACACATCGTAGGCGTCAGATTCGCGACCGTCGAAGCGTCAGGCGGCGGGTATAAAAGCGTCGGACCACATTCGGCGGAATTCTGACGGTTACAAGCGTGAAAATTGGCGTCAAAGCGTCCGGACCACATTTTATGCGGGTATTAAGGCGGTTACAAAGCGTCGGACGGCGATCAAAGCGTCGGGCGGCGGCGTTAAAGCGTCGACGGCGACATTAAAAGCGTGGGACCACATTTAAATTAGTGCGACATCTGCTTGTCGGAAGAGGCGTCAAAGCGTCAGGACCCTGCTGCGTCGAATTGCGTGATTTACAAAGCGTCGGGCAAACGGCGTTAAGCGTCGGACCACATTTAAATTGAGTCGCGGCTGGATTTTAGGAACGTTGGAAGCGCGACGGTTCGTGAGACGTCGGAAGAGTGACGCTTGTTCGGAAGCGACAGAGGAAGTGTCAATAGTGCGACACTTTTTACGTGCGTCGAAACTGCGATGGCATGAGAAACCACGTTTTGTCCGCCCTGGAACTGTCGCTCTTGCGATGACTATGTGTCGGAATAGCGACGAATTGGCCGTCGGAATTTCCGCCAAATTTTGTAGTGTACCATGGGTGATATTTTAGATTTAATGATCATGACTTTAGTATTGTCTGTATTAACTGTCATACCCATCTTGGAGCAGTAGTCATGAAGAATCTGGAGCTTTTTGTCAAGGTAATCATGGAATTTTTCAAGAAGAACGATATCATCGGCATAGAGGAGAAGAGTAATGCGGACACTAGCAAGCTCGGTGCCCTTGCACCCCACAGATTCCTGACAATACTCTAGCTTATCGATGTATATACCAAAAAGGGTAGGGGACAAAGGACACCCTTTCTTAACTCAAATATTGCATTTAATGTCTTTAGACCACCCCTTATTGGTTTAATCTTGGCAACGACGATCTTGTAGAGACAGATCACAACAATCCTTAGCTCAAGAGGGACCATGATCTCTTTAAGTCTCTCCCAAAGCTTATCTTGAGCAACATTGTCGAAAGCTTATAATTTTTATTAGTTGAGATTCAAAAATATGACGAGCTTAATGAAAATGAGTCGCCTTCACTAAGTGGGCCCGCAGGCTATTTTTAGGTGCAAGTCTATTCTTAGACTATGTCTATTTCTAGACATGGTGATCATATTTTAGAAGTTGCAGGATGCTATTTGTGGATGGTTGGTCAAGTTGGAAAAATAGATGAATATCTATTTTTATAATATTTGGCAAAGTCTATTTATAGATCTTCGATCTAAAAATAAAAGTGTCGATTATTATTAGCTATTAATTATAAATCGAAAATAAACAACAACTTATTCTCTTGGAGCACTTAATTTCAGTGTACAGATTTGGAAAATCGGTGGGATGAAGGAATTACAAAATTATTAGGGTTTACTGGTGGTTCATGCATGGAGGACTCAGTTAGAACTGAAGTGGAAAAGTTATGATAGAGTTGGAAGAGTAGTTCATGGAGTTGTTATTCAGTTTAACTCAGTTAATGGAGTTAAAATCAGTTGAGCTAGTTGTATCTAGTCTAACTGAATGATACACTAGTGAGAGTGGAGTGAATTAATTAGTTAAATAATTCACAAATAATAACTCATTAATCAACTGAACAATACAATAGTTAACTACAGTGCATGTCAGTTCCAGTGGAGACCCAATGGAGAGATAGGTGAAAGAGAAAGATGGACTATCTTTTGTGACTATAGTGATGCATTTATTGCACCACACACACATTGGAGTTTCCAATGAGGATTGCACAGTCAAGGCAAGGGCAATTCGAATTCATTCATAGCTATTCTTCAGCAGGGATTGCGTAGTGGAGGTAGGCTATCAGGTGGCAAGAAATTAGTGCATGGATTTGCAGATTTCTTCTGATTAATGTGTGACGATTGATTGTACTAAGAGCTTGATGTACTAAGCTTTGTATGAGATTGTTACATGATCTCCATGATACATAATATATGATAGTTGTGGTTTCTATCTTCAGGATAACCCGTTAAACAATTGTGTTATGTGTGATTGTTTTTATTGCTTCATGTGTTTGAAATTGATTTAATTTTGGCAAAAGATTAACAATGGAAGGATTCTGTATTTAGCAAGAAGATAAAATATTGTTAGATCTAGAGAATTTGGATATATACATGCATCTTGTATATAATTTTTACATGGTATCGAAGCAGTGTTAATTCTTGAAGATTTCTATTGTGAATAATTGCTGAGTTTGTGCTAGTGGACATATCGAATTTGCTTCATAAAATTCTTGGTGCAACAGTTGAATATACATTGAAATTTCTTTCAATGTTTTGCAATTGGAGTATGCTCTTGATGGGAGCTCTAATTACATAGCCTGGAAGGATAGGATGGAGGTGGTGTTGGAGGATAATGGAATAAAGGATTTCATCGATAGCAATGTTCCAAATTCAGGATCTAGCAATGTTGCATTACTTGACGCATGGGAATATAAGATAGCAAAGACAAGAAGAATTCTGTTGGAAGGTGTGAAGGACCATATTGTGTCTAGCCTTTACGGGAAATCCAATCCATTTTTAATGAGGAAGGCTTTGATAGATTTGTTACAAAGCAACAACGACCAGAGGAAGTTGGCACTGAAAGATAAGCTTAGAAAAATAAAAATGGAGAAGGGCGACTGTAATGTTCCCAATTTTTAGCCTCAAGCTAAATGGAACATTATAGTTGCACATTTTATTTTATTTTTATAAAATGGGCAAGGAGACACCTTAGCCCCTTTTAGATGAATAAATAACACTCCTAATGTGAAAGGAGAGTGAATAAAGAAGCTGAAATAAACACCAAGGGTGTGAATGGAACCCAACTCACTTGATTAGTCACCCTTGACTAAAGTCAACAGCGCTGCCCAAGGAGGAAGAGGCTTCCAAGAGGAGCTGCATAGTTTTGGAGGGAAGAGCTTCACATGAGGGTGGAGACCCTAATTGGTGGGACCATGGTGGAGAAGAGTTCTCTCAATTTATATGGAGGAGATGGCAGCCCATTTTAATTATGCTATGTTTTAGATTTCATACTTTGGGTCTGCAAGAGCTTGCATTCCTGGGCTGTTTAGCAGGGTGATGGTGCCCTCGGGCACTAGGGTGTTCTCGGTCAGGAATCCCTACCTCTTCCTCAAGGAAGGATGAGGATTGAGCTACATTTCCTCAATACAGCATTGGTCACAAAATCATTCATCTCCTACAACGTTATTTCTACAGCATAGAGGACGTTGTGTAGCTGGGTGCAACTAGAGAGGAACTCATGGAGTTTCTCTTGTCTAGTTTTCTTCAGTGGAGGAGTGTTATATTCATTGGAGGAGCTACAAGGAGGAAAAATGAGCTGTATTTCAGATCAGTGGCATGAGGCCACACTTCCATCATCTCCCACTACGCAGTCCATGGAGGAAACTGCATTATTTTGAAGGAGGCAGTGAGAGAGGGGTTTCTGGAGCCTCAGAGGAGTGTGTTTCTGAGACAAAGTGATCAGCACTTTGTATTGGAGACATTATTAGAGGAGGGCAATCAGATTTCAGATCAGCCACAGCCTCATTCATGTTTGGGTTTAGTTGCAGTGACAACTCTGTTGTCACATTTTGTATTTTCTCCGACATTTCTAGCAATCTTCAAAGATTGGCTAGAAATCTTGTATTTCAGCCCATTTCTTGTTCTTGGGCTTATTTCTTGTATTTCTTCAGCCACATATTTATTTCACTAATATTCAGTAGCTATGCCTTCATATAAACTACGCAGTTGTAGCTACTCCGACATTTTGTGGAGTTGCAACTACTCTTGTACTTCACTGCTTATTCATTGGAGGTTTTCTCTTAAAGTTGAGTGGCTTGTCCCTCATATATTTCTTGTATATTTCTGCTGATATATCGTAATATATTGATGGCTGTAGCATTTCCCTATTATGGTATTTTCAGATATGCAGAGTTGTTGATTATGTTCATGTGTTGCTATAGCTCTCTCATTGGGCATTGTTTTAGAGACCTAGATTGGGGAGATCTGAATAACCCATCTAGATTTATTTCTTTGAGCTTATATTCTGCATAAGAGTTTTATGAGATGTTATATAGGGCATCCCAGCGTTGGTATGTCTTATTTTTGCAACAAATTCCTTATACAGCATCCTCAAGAACCCTGTAGCATAAATTCCCGAAGTGGAATATTGCATATCCATAGGCAGAGAATGAGAAGGGCTAGCTAGCATCATGATTTCTCCCTTGTTTAGAAGGATTCATATCCTATAAATCCCCCATCATTCAATCTCTGAAATGGACTTGCAGTCTCTCACTAAAGAAGGAATTGGAATATCTTAAGATATTCCCGACAGAGTAGCAAGTTCCAGATTTGGAACATTACAGTGGTATAAAAGCATGATCTTGGCTCAGCCTGTGCCCAAGATCTATTTCCATCAGCAAAAGGAGCTTCTCTCCAAGGAGAGGAGATTGACAGAGGAAACAAGGAAGAGGAATGAAGGAAGAGGAGGTTTCCCTTCTTCTTTTCCAGATCATTGAGCACACCATTGAAGATCTGCTGAAAGGGGAAAATTTTGGAGGAATTTTTTGAAAAGGGTTTGTGGATGGAGCAAGCCCTAGCTATTCTCATGGAGGGTGTGAGAATTCAGCCACACATGCAGATCCACAGTGCAGTACATTTCCCACAGCTACTGCAAGAAGGATGGATGAAAGGAGATGAGGCCTTTGGAGGAGAAGTGCTGCAACTCAAAGGTATGATTCATGATAGATGATTTCAGAGTTCTATTTCATGTTCTCATGAAAATGAGAGATCATATGTTGGATTCACAAAGATTTTTGCAAAGGGGATTGATGAAAATCAGTGTGAAACTGGGTGTGACAAAACTTCAAACACTTTGCATGCATGGAGGGGAACCATGAAACAATGATCATTCTATCTTTCTAGAGGGGCAGTAAATCAGGAAAATGGCTTGCTAGAGGCAAGACCCCCATTATATGAAGGGCACTCTTCGATTTGTGAGGGTGTGGAGACATTTATTTCAAGGGAAGGCCAAGGCTCAAGGCGTCTCATTCAGGAGGAAACACACTTACATGTTGGTAGGGAGGAGGTGCCTACAATGCTGCACCACTGGAAGAAGAAGAAAAGTAAAAGGACCAGCATGAAGGGATGATGGGCATTCACCCCTATCTATTTTCAGGGATTTTCTTCATATGGGAGAAGTACTGCACTGCGCAGTAGAGAGAGAGAGGACCTTTCATTCCTCTCATATACACAGTCCAATTCCTATCTTGATGTCTCACTTTTGGAGGCTTTCCACTTGGGAGGCCATATGATCTAGAGATGATGAGAGGAATCATGCTTTTTGGTTCACCACTCTTGGATTCCGGAGGGGTGGAGACACTTGATGAGTCCATTAAAACACAGATATTTTGGGGGCAAGCTCATGGAGGAGGGTTACACACTCTCATTTTCAGTACCACCCATTCTCATCAGTTTCACTGTGCAGATAGAGTTGTTGTATGGATGGAGGATTGCATCTTCATGATGTAGAATGACTGCTCCATGGATTTGGTGAGAGAGAAGTTACTTCCTTTGAGGAAGGAATATTTCATGCATTGGAGTAGATGGAGGCCACTCATGCTTACATTTCCCAAATCGGGAGATTCTTTGGAGGTGATAGTCTCTCATGGGAGGCTTATTTTCAGAGATCATCATTTCTTTTGAGCATGAGAAGCCACATGATGGCATGGCATCAACTTGGAGGATGAATTTGGCATGAGGGGATGTCAAGGTAGTAGGAAGCAACGTGATGGAGCACCATATTGCAGGATACCAACGCTGTCTATGTGGAGGATTGATCCAGGATTGAGGACTCAACTTTTGGTTGAGTGGTCCCAGGATCTTGGTGCATGCATGATTCTTGGTGACCAGGAGGATGATGGAAGATGCATGGTTGATGAAATGGTCATCTATTGTTATGGCAGGATCTTCTTGACTAGATTTTCTAGTCTCAAGGAGAAATTTTAACATGCAGCACATGAGAACTTCCTAGCTATGCACTTGGATGCATACTTTGCCTTGCTAGAGGAGTTCACTTTGGAGGGAATTCATCATGATATTCATAAGAATTTGGATAGATGTATAGCCTGTTTGATTTTGGAGAGGTTGGCACAACTAGTCCCTTACTCTTTGGAGGAGAGGGAGAGCATTCATGATGAGCCATTTCAGCTCAAGGTCTCAAGTACATGGTAGAGAAGATATAATCTCACATTGTGTACCTCTTTACTTTATATGAGCAACATATTTATTGAGGAGGATCATTCCTTCTTGCATTTGCTATGATGTACTAGAAGCTACCAGTAGCCTTGATTTTGGCTATTTTTGTGATGGTTGTGGGGGAAGCCACATGCTTCATGGTGTGCACCAGTGGCACCAAATGGTATTTCATGTGTACATCTTATGAGGATATGTGGTGGCAACAAACAAGTGGCTAGTACAACACTTTTTATTTGTGATATTGAAGCAGGCCAAGGGGCACTGCGTAGGTTCCATGTGTGGGATTTGGAACCACTCTCCGGTTGTCATTTGACAACTTGTTTCTATTGCATATTGCTCCTTATGTATTTTTGATGTTGTATACTTATTGAGGAGAATTATTTGGAGATAATTATATATAAAACCCATTGGGAGCATGATTCTCCCCATTGTATATGTTTTATCTTGCAGGAGATACCATGGGCAAACCATGATTGCCACATTTCCACTTGTCTCTCTTGTGGGAGGAACCACTTGAAGAAATTGTAGAGGCATTTCATGGCTGATTTTTCTTGATGGGGTAGCTTGGGCCATTCTTGGAGGCCATACTTTTCAGCCCAAGGATAGAGACAGTCCCATATGTGTATCAAATGGAGAGAGGACCATCATGAGAACGCAAGCACACTCTCCATTCAACCCCAACATATTGTAGAAATCAGGGGTTGAGATTTTCATTTGGATGATTGCATGGGTGAGAGGATCATCATTGGGAGCAAAATTTTCCCATGCATATCATCACTCCTACCTTAAGGAGGCCTTAGAATAGGAAGAAGGATTCCACTACACCTTTTATCTTTCCATGAGGAGCACTGTTGACAGCTTACATACTTGGGAGAGAGCATTGGAGGATAGATTCATTGCAGCAAATTTGAGCAGTGGTGGGACCATTGATGAGGAGGACACAAGAGAAGAAGGGGGAGAAAATTTTGTTCTCTCTATGCAGTTGCTTGAGGCCAAGAAACATGTGGGAGGGGAGGACTGTAATGTTCCCAATTTTTAGCCTCAAGCTAAAATGGAACATTATAGTTTCACATTTTATTTTTGTTTAATAAAATGGGAAAGGAGACACCTTAGCCCCTTTTAGATGAAGAAATAACACTCCTAATGTGAAAGGGGAGTGAATAAAGTAGCTGAAATAAACACCAAGGGTGTGAATGGAACCCAGCTCACTTGATTAGTGACCATTGACTAAAGTCAACAGCGCTGCCCAAGGAGGAAGAGGCTCCCTAGAGAAGCTGCGTAGTTTTGGAGGGAAGAGCTTCACATGAGGGTGGAAACCCTAATTGGTGGGACCATGGTGGAGAAGAGTTCTCTCAGTTTATATGGTGGAGATGGCAACCCATTTTCATTATGCTATGTTTTAGATTTCAGACTTTGGGTCTGCAAGAGCTTGCATCCCCGGGCTGTTTAGTAGGGTGATGGTGCCCTCGGGCACTAGGGTGTTTCCAGTCGGGAATCCATACCTCTTCCTCAAGGAAGGATGAGTATTGAGCTACATTTCCTCAATCCGGCATTGGTCATAGCTTCATTCATCTCCTACAGCATTATTTCTACAGCAGAGAGGATGTTGTGTAGCTGGGTGCAACTAGAGAGGAACTCATGGAGTCTCTCTTGTCTATTTTTCTTCAGTGGAGGAGCTGCAAGGAGGATTCCCGGGCTGTATTTTAGATCAGTGTAATGAGGCCACACTTCCATCATCTCCCACTACGCAGTCCATGGAGGAAACTGCGTTATTTTGGAGGAGGCAGTGAGAGAGGGGTTTCTGGAGCCTTAGAGGAGTGTGTTTCTGAGACAAAGTGATCATCACTTTTTATTGGAGACATTATTAGAGGAGGGCCATCAGATTTTAGATTAGCCACAACCTCATTCATGTTTGGGTTTAGTTGCAGTGACAACTCTGTTGTCACATTTTGTATTTTCTCTGACATTTCTAGCAATCTTCATAGATTGGCTAGAAATCTTGTATTTCAGCCCATTGCTTGTTCTTGGGATTATTTCTTGTATTCCTTTAGCCACATATGTATTTCAATCATATTCAGTAGCTATGCCTTCATATACACTGCATAGTTGCAGCTACTCTGACATTTTGTGGAGTTGCATCTACTCTTGTATTTCACTGCTTATTCATTGGAGGTTTGCTCTTAAAGTTGAGTGGATTGTACCTCATCTATTTCTTGTATATTTCTACTAATATATCATAATATATTGATGGCTGTAGCATTTTCCTCTTATGTTATGTTCAGATATGCAGAGTTGTTGATTATGTTCATGTATTGTTGTAGCTCTCTCATTGAGCATTATTTTAGAGACCTAGATTGGAGAGATCTGAATAACCCATCTAGAGTTATTTATTTGAGCTCATATTCTGCATAGGATTTGTATGAGATATTATCTAGGGCATCCCAATTTTGGCATGTCTTATTTTTGCAGCAGCTTCCTTATACAACGTCCTCAATAACCCTGTAGCAGAAATTCTCGAAGTGGAATATTGCATATCCATAGGCAGAGTCTGAGAAGGGCCAGCTAGCCTCAAGATTTCTCCCTTCTTTAGAAGGAGTCATATCTTGTAAATTCCCCATCAGTCAATCTCTGAAATGAACTTGCAGTCTCTCACTTAAGAAGGAATTGGAATATCTTAAGATATTCCCGACAGAGCAACAAGTTCCAGATTTGGGACATTACGATGACAGTATTCAAAAATATCTCATGAAGTTTGTCCACTGTAGGGATGAACTGGGAAGTGTGGGGATTACTATTGATGATGAATACTTGGCGAGCTTGGCTCTCCTTGGTCTTCCGAAGAGTTGTCATAGCTACAAAGACTCTGTCAATGGACGGGAGAAACTGTCGAGATGGGAGCGACATTGGTCAGATCTTGTGCAAGAGGAGATAAGGAAAAGTACCAGGGATGGCTCTTGATAAAAGAATGAAGATGAAGAAAATTGCGATTTGGCTGCCAAATCAAGGAAAGGGAAGGGGAAGAAATTTCCTTCAAAATCTGAAGCTAAAGGCAAGAAGTAGGATTTGTCCAAAGTGAAGTGTTTTCACTGTCACGAACATGGGCATTTCGCCACTAACTACCCACAGAAAAATAAGAACAAGAAGGTTGCTGGAGCTGCAGCTGGAGAGGCCTTAGCCTCACAATTTGAACTTGATTTCTCTTTGGTTGCATGCTTGCTTTCAAGCTCTATGGGATTGGTGTGGTATCTTGATAGTGGCGCGTCTTTCCATATGACGGGAGATAGGGAGATGTTTAGTGACTTGGAGGAGAAGGACCTTCAAATGCATATAGAGATGGGCAACGATAGTCAATACAGTGCGACCGACATTGGGACCATTACCTTTGAGAGGGAGTTAGGTAATCCATTTCTGTTGAAAGATGTGATGCAAGTTCCAGGTTTGAAGAAGAACTTGGTCTCGGTCGCAATGTTGGAAGACAAAGGTTATGATGTTGTTTTTAGCGATGGAAAATCTCTCCTGTGACATAAAACAATGGTTCAAACCAAGATGATAGGGATTTGAGTTAGGAATATCTACAAGCTGCAGGTATATGGTTGCACTGCAATGATGGGCAAAGCAAAATAAGTGGTGAGACAGGATGAGGGCGAATTATGGGACAAGAGATTGGGCCATCTTCACCATGACGCTTTGAAGATTTTTTAGCAGATTTCTACTGGACTTCCCAAGGGTACTCTTGCACAGTCAGATCAGTGAAAGGGATGTACTATGGGTAAGTTTGTGAAGACCATATTTCATGAGAAGGAGAACCGTGCTTCGGTGATCTTGGTGAGAATTCACACAGACGTGTGTGGACCTTTCTAGGTTGCTTCAATAGAAAAAAACATGTATTATGTTATATTTTTTGATGACTATTCTCATAGATGCTGGATCTTCTTCATGCAAAAGAAGAGTGAAACATTCTCAAATTTTTGTGAGTTTAAAGCATTGGTGGAGAAGGAGTCGGGGAAGCAAGTGAAGGCTCTACGGAGCGATAATGGTGGTGAATACATCTCGGGCGAATTCAAAGAATTCTGTAGAAAAGAATGAATTCAAAGAGAAATCATAGCGCCTCATAACCCACAACAGAATGGGGTCGCTGAGAGGAAGAACAGAAAAATTGTGGGTGCTGCACGAGCGATGCTGCATAACCGGGGCCTACCGATGCACTTATGGGAGGAAGCATGGAACACTATGGTTTATGTGCAAAACTGTTGTCCTCATAGAGTACATGTCATGAGTACACTTGAAGAAGATTTTACTGGTAAGAAGCCTGATATTTCTCATTTGAAGATTTTTGTCTTATCTATTTACATTCATGTGACAAAGGACACCAGGAAGAAGCTGGAGCCGACAACAGAAGTTGGGATATTTGTGGGGTACACAGAAACACCCCATAATTATTGTGTGTATTTTCCAAACAGTTAGATGACTGTGGTGCGATGGGATATAAAATTAAATGAGGTAAAAGCCATGAAGTTGTCGCTTGAGAGGGAGCTACGCTTGCATGCAGAGGAGGAACTTCTTGTTCCCAAAGATGAGCTTCTAGATGTGGATCAACCATAGGAGGAGATTCATGGAGTGGAGGAGTACACTCATGTAGAACCAAACATTAGACAAGGTAGAAAGCGTACCATAGAAGCTGAGAAATTGAAGCTTGATGTAGCACAAAATGTAGGAGTCCCTACATCACAACACAAACAAAGACAGTCACTTGATCATTTTACTGGATACGTGGGTCTTATGAGTAAGTGTATCATGACAAAGCCATCTTATTTCAAAGAAGAAGTGCAAGAACTAACATGGGTAGATGACATTATGGAGGAGTATGACTCCATTGTCAGAAATAGTGCTTGGGAGATTGTTCCAAGGCCGGTTGGTAAATAAGTTGTAGGATCAAGATGGATCTACAAGGTAAAGCAAGCTGCTGATGGGAGCGTCGAGAAGTATAAGGCAAGATTTGTTGCCCGGGGCTTCTCACAGATTGAGGGAATTGATTATGAAGAAACCTTTGCACCTGTCACATAGTATTCTTCCATAAGGACCATCCTTGCTCTCTCAACATAGATGGGTTGGTATATTCATCATATGGATGTGAAGACTGCGTTCCTTAATGGGATCATTGAGGAAGAGGTGTACATTGAGCAGCCTGAAGGATTTGAGATCTTCAACAACGAGTTGCATGTGTGCAGGCTCAAAAAAGCATTGTATGGGCTGAAGCAAGCACCTCGTGCTTGGTACACATGGATAAACAACTATTTCGCTGGACTTGGCTTCACCAAGAGTGAGGCGGATGCAAACCTGTACCAAATTGTGGTGGAGGGTAAGCTTTTAACAATTGTTTTTTATGTTGATGATTTAATACTAACGGGTGATGAGCAGTTGATGCACTCATGCAAGGCAGATCTTGCAAAGGAGTTTGAGATGAAGGATTTGGGCCTTCTTCATTATTTCCTTGGATTGGAAATATGGAAGTAGGAAGGTGAACTGTTTGTGTCTCAAGGAAAGTAAGCTTGGGAGATACTAGAGAAGTTTCGCATGCAAGGATGTAAGCCTATTGACACTCCTCTTCCAGGAAATTGGAGGAAAGAGGATTCTACAACGGCAGAAGTAGTGGATGCCACTGTTTATCAACAGTTGGTGGGTTTGCTCATGTATTTAGTTAATACAAGACTGGACATATGCTATGCGGTGAACTAGATTTCATAAGCGATGGTTAAGCCTATTGAGCTCTTTTGGAAGGCAGACAAGCATGTCCTGAGATATCTCAGGGGCACATCTGAGTATGGATTATGGTACAAACAGATGGATGAGGTGAAGTTGCATGGCTTCACAGATGCAGATTGGGAAGGCATCCCAACAGATAGAAAGAGCACATCAGGAGGGATTTTCAGTATTGGATCTACGACAGTTTATTGGTACAATAGGAAACAAATATTTGTGGCACTCAGTTCAGCGGAAGCAGAATACATGGCAGTAATTCAAGCTGCATGTGAGGCTATCTGGATGAGTAAGATCCTGGTTGGTTTTTTCGGTTCACATTTAGATCCTACAGTGATACATTGTGATAATTAGAGTTGCATTAAACTCTCAATTAATCCTGTGTTTCATGATAGATCTAAACATATTGATATCTGGTATCATGATATCAGAGATTGTGTGCAATAGAAGATCATGTTTCTTCAACACATTCCTATGGAAGATTAGGATGCAGATATTCTGATGAAGGTGCTCACCAGGTGCAAATTCAAATACCATAAAGGCAGGATCAGGGTGAAGGATAATCCCTATCTTGTTGAGAGGGAGTGTTGAGATTCAACAAGATGATGAGCTTAGTGAAAATGAGTCGCCTTCACTAAGTGGGCCTGCAGGCTATTTTTAGGTGCAAGTATATTTTTAGAATATGTCTATTTTTAGACATGGTGATCATATTTCAGAAGTTGTAGGATTCTATTTGTGGATGGTTGGTCAAGTTGGAAAATATATGAAATTCTATTTTTAGAAAATTGGACGAAGTCTATTTATAGATCGTCGATCTAAAAATAGAAGTGTTGATTATTATTAGCTCTTAATAATAATTCGACAATAAACAACAACTTATTCTCTTGGAGCACTTAATTTCAGTGTGTAGATTTGGAAAATAAGTGGGCTGAAGGAATTACGCAATTCCTAGGGTTTACTGGTGGTTCATGCATGGAGGACTCAGTTAGAATTGAAGTGGAAAATTTATGACAGAGTTGGAAGAGTAGTTCATGGAGTTGTTATTCAGTTTAACTCAGTTAATGGAGTTAAACTCAGTTGAGCTAGTTGTATCTAGTCTAACTGAATGATACACTAGTGAGAGTGGAGTGAATTAATTAGTTCATTAATTCAAAAATAATAACTCATTAAGCAACTGAACAATACAACAGTTAACTACAGTGCATGTCAGTTCCAGTGGAGATCAAGTGGAGAGATAGGTGAAAGGGCAAGATGGACTATCTGTTGTGACTATAGTGATGCATTGATTGCACCACACACACATTGGAGTTGCCAATGAGGATTGTGCAGTAAAGGCAAGGGTAATTCGAATTCATTCAGAGCTATTCTTCAACAGGGATTGCGCAGTGGAGGCATGCTATTACGTGGCGAGAAATCACTGCATGGATTTGCAGATTTCTTCTGATTAGTATGTGATACTTGATTGTACTGAGAGCTTGATGTACTAAGATTTGTATGAGATTGTTACATGATCTCCATGATACATAATATATGATATTTGGGGTTTTTAGTTTCAGGCTTTCCCGTTAAAAAACTGTGTTATGTGCGATTGTTTTTATTGCTTCATGTGTTTGAAATTGATTTTAATTTCCGCAAAAGATTAACAGTGGAAGGATTTTGTATTTAGAAAGAAGATAAAATATTGTTAGATCAAGAGAATCTAGATATGTACATGCATCTTGTATATAATTTCTACATAATGATTATAATGTTTAATAAGTATTAATAATAATTAATAGTAATAATACTATTAATTAATATATATATTTTTTTTCTTGTCAGGAGGGAAACCGGTAACGAGAACCATACAATCACAGCTGCCACCCAAGATCACATCGTGATGCTGCCAATGAAAACCCCCCTAGCCGGCATCATTCCTCGCCAAAAATGCACAACAAGTTTCACAGGCTTACACCTGACGGGCTCCCCATGGGGTTTGAACCGGTGACCTTTACAAACGAGTGCCTTAACAGAACACTCAATCACCAACAAGCCGCCACCCTATGGGTATACTATTAATTAATATTAATAATGATTTCAATTATAAATTAATTAATATTTTAAATAATAATAATACTTATTATATTTAATTATTAGTAAATCTTAATTATTAATAAATATTAATTTTTTTAATAATAATAATTATTCATTAATTAATTAAGCAAGTAAATATTAATAAATCAAATAATTATTTTTCATCCAATAGTGAATATTCGCTAGAATTAATAATTATTCTTATTATTGTTTATTTATTAATTAATTAGTTAATTGAAAAAATGTTATGATTTAATAATTATATTTTATTTAAATAAATTAATATTTGTTAGGGTCCTATAATAATAGGGATCACAATTTTTATTTTTCTATGTTAAAATCTTGTAATATAGTACATACTTTGTTTTCCACAAATGTTTTCCCATATTAAAAAATTAAAAGAGGGTAAGTCCTAAAAGAAAAATCAAAGGGCTAAAAGAAAAAGGTCAAAAAAGAATAAAAATTATGAACCCCACACAAAAAGAGAAAAAAATAGATCATGAAAGTGTTGCAAATTCAAATGCCACTACTCTTAGTTTTCTTTTTGCAAATAAAATTGTGTGCAACTTGTCAAAAATGCCACAATTCACGATGATCAAACAATTTAATCTTGATTCATTCATGCTTTTAAATTTCAAGTTATGATAGTAAGTGAATAAAGATCTAGCCAAACCATTTAATCTTGGCAGATCAGTAGTTAGGTAGAGAATAAAAATAAGCTCACCAGTTTAATCTGAGCCATTGGAAGTTATAAGGTTAGAATTAGATTAGTTTGCTTATCAAAAGAAAATAAAAGGGTCAGCAAGCTCAAATGCACCCAATAAATGAAGTAAAAAAATGTTAGGGTAAACAAAGGGTAGGCAGAAGACTGTTACAAGTCATGGAGAGCATTAATTGGTTCATTTCATATTAGTAACTTCCTTCTAAACTCATTTCTCCTTGTAAAATATCACTCTCCCCTCATTTTAACCCTTTCCCCTTCCTAAAAATCTATTTCCGTTTGAAAATAGCTTCCCCTTTACTAATTCCCATTTTTTCATTAAAAAACATGCAAAAACCCACTTTTTGCATAGTACTAAAAGGTTAAAATATCATCGGGCCCCAATGCAAAAAACCCTTCCCCGATATTATTTTTAACTGATCCCTAGTGTATTTTTACATCCCACTTCATATTCATTTACCCCTTATTATATTATAGCATATAGTTTTAATTTCGCCACTTTATTCATCAACCCCTCATTCATATTAACCCCCGTTTAATATATATTCAACCCTTCCACTATATAACCCACATTATTATATGCTTATTATATATCCCAGGTCCCACTTTGTTTGAAAAACTCACTTCATATAATCCCCTCACCGCTAACCAATTAACACTTCTACATTTATAAAATATCCCCGGGCCCCGCCTATCAAAGCACCCCACATACTTCACCGATTTGATTGGCACTTCTAAGATCCAACCATTCCCGAGCCCTTTCAAGCTCTCAAATAGCTGATGTTTAAAACCATTGGGGGGTTGCAAAATGGGTGGTTTGGCAACCCCGCTCCCTCGCCACACGTCAGTCCCACATTTCATCACACTCCCCAGCTGAAAACCACCTAACCACCTTTTTTGATGCGATAACCGCCAATCCGTCTGCCAGGTTGTTTTCGCCCATTGCGATGAAACCACTATGATTAAAAATTAATCAACCCCATGCCCTATGAATAAATACTATTGGTTAAAAGTAATAAAGCATGCCTTTAAATATTTTTTCACTATTTTTGTTGAGGATTGCAGAGAATAAACCAAAAAGAAGCCTTGCCGACCGCTTTTGAAGCCATTCATACCGGTGCCGACCTATTTTGAAGCCATTTCAGACTGGGATTGAAACATATTATTATCAGAGCCTATGAGAAATCAGAGTTAAAGATTTGTAGACCGGAACTATAGCCTCTACTGTGCCCATAAACCTTTCCAAAGACCAATTTCAAACCTTTTCTAGGTAATCCTAGTCACTAGAAGCCATTACTTCAGCACAAAAAAGTAATAAATTGATTAAAATAAAAAAATCTATGGCATCCTAGGGAATTGTGACTGTTAACCCTCTGCAACCACCTGTAATTGATGTTGAACATACCCCCCTTGCTGCTAAAGACTTCAAAATCAGTGATAAAGTCACTAATTTCAACCTCTTGGACATCCATTGCTAGAGCCATGATAAATCCATTGACCAAGCTGATGATATCTAAATATGGGACTCACATTTGACTAAATATATCTTCCCACGAACCTTCCAGTTTCCAGAAATCATGAGACTCTATCAGATTAATTACTTGCCTAATGAAATAGCCCTAGTAACCCATAGAAAAGAGATTTTGTTCACAATCACTGCAGAATAAATAAACCAGATGTTACAGATCCAACCCAAGCCCGATGAAGCCCCATTGTCTATTGAAATCCTCACTGAATTATATCTGAAGCTTGAATTTCCAAAGAGGTTTCAAATATTTCAAACCTTCTTACCTCCATCAGCAGAAACCCCAAAGAGTAACCCTCCTTACTCAACTTCAATTTTTTCAGAGAGAAGCAGACATATTGTTACAATTTTGTCTTGCAATTTAGGGTACTTTAGAGATGACTATGTAGATGCTTCTATCTTAGGTTTTTTTTCCATTTTCTGCCTAGGACAGCCTCCAGATTCTACCTTTAACTTTGCTCAATACTTATCAGATGCCATCCATGAGAAACTAGTTAAACTACCAGAGGAAGGAGTGTTTAAGTATTCATTTGTTTTGTTTCATTTATTCATGTACTTCCAATCAGAAAGGTTTGTAGTTAGCCTTCAAAAACTGGACATAGAGGGTAACCCCCAATCTATAGTCTTCTAGACACCCTTGATCAGAAAGGATTCCACATAATTCACCTACAAGGACTTCATTGATTCATTTTTTCATCCAGTTTTCAACATGTTAAGCAGTAGGAGTCAACCTAGGGTCAGTGAAGACATAAAGAAATTATTTCAGTTTTCTGAACAAAGTAGAACATGAGACTGGTATTTATACCAGAACCACACTGAAATTAGGGTGTATGGATGTCAATTCACTCCATATAAGCTGCCCAAATACCTCCCAATGAGGTTATTTGCATTAGAATACATCAAGCATATCCTAAACTCAGATGAAGTTAATTTCCTGTCAGTAAAGAAGAAAACTCAGTTTAAGATTTAAAACCAGATTGGTCCTTTCATTTGCAATAATAGGAATGTTGGTCAACAAGCAGATAAGTGTTTATAAGATTTCAAGTTCAGTAATAGTTTCAAATGGCAGTCCTTTGGGAGTCATCAGTGAACTAAGAGTCAAATTCAAATTGACTCCTTTTGTCCGTGAGTCTAAAATAGAGATTGAAAATTAATCCAACGAGTCAGAGTGGTTGGAAAATACTTTGCAAGAGGTAGAGAAGCAGGGTGATACTAGTTCCATATTGCACACTCCAGCCCCCCAAGACAGGAATTCAAAGAGGCCAAGAGAAGAAGGTTCATATTATGTTGAAACCACTTCTCACACCAAATTAAAGCTTATGTATAAGAAAAAGGCCAAATTGAATCCAGTGGTTGAACAAGAAGAGATTGTTGAGAAAATTGAAATCATCGATAAAGACATAGTGGTCAAAGATAATGCACCTCCATCAGTTTCGGAGGAAACTCATTAGCCATCAACCTCTAATGAACAAGTTATTCAAAAACAACATAGTGTAGAGGCTTCTTCATTAAGAAAACCAATGGATAAGGAAAATGACATAATGGATAAGTATAAAGAAATTAAATTGAGAAACAAGGCATTGAAAGTTGTGACTTATGCCCAATATTGGAAATGTACAGCTAGTGACCAAAACAGGTTACTTTCCGCCTTTGATTATAAAACCAGGAAGATACAAATGACCTTTTTGCAGCCAACAGTGCATGCTCCAAAATCATCAGCAGACTACAGGAAAACAACATTTGAAGTCATGGCTAAATATTTTCATCCTATAGATCAAATTGATTTCCATAAGAAAGCAGGAGAAATGTTATATTCTACTATGAAATAGGTAACCTGACCTCAAAACGGGAATTCTAGCCCAAAAAGACTAAAAAAAAATGAAAAAACACCCCAAAAACAAAAAAAGTGTATTCCAGAACGCACTTGGTTTTTTTCTGAAGGTCAAATTTCAACATTTTATAAAATTATGCTAAAAACAAAATTGTTTCTTGAAAAAAGGATTGAAAAAACACCCTCAAAACAAAACCAGTTGATGCTGAAATAACAAAAAAAAATTTGTGTCATATGTTTGACATTTAAAAAAATAGAAATAACATTTTCTAATTTTTAAAATTCAAACATTAAAAAAAACCTAAAATTTAAGAAAAAAAATAAATATAAAAAATAAAAACATTTTAAAGCTTAAAATTTAAAAATATATAGGAATAAAAAAATTTAAAAAAAAACAAAATAAAAATTTTAATTCAAACATTAAAAAAAAACCTAAAATTTAAGAAAAAAAATAAAAAATAAAAAATAAAAATTTAAAGATTAAAATTTCAAAATATATAGAAATAAAAAAATAAAAGACAAAAATATTAAATTAAAAAAAAAAACAAGTTAAAAAGAAAGAAATTATAAAAAATAAAATATAGAAATTAAATTTAAAAAAGAAAAAGAAAAATTTATTAAATTAAAAAAAATAAAAATAAATTTTAAAATAAAAAATTAAATTTAAAGAAATATATTAAGTTTTAATAAATTTAAAACTTTAAAATAAAAATTAAAAAAAAAAAACATTATTGAAATTAAAAGTAAAAAAATGAAAAATTAATTAAAAATAAAAAATGAAAAATAAAATACAATAAAAATATTAAATTTAAAAAAACATATATTAAAAAAACAAATAGAATTTAAAAAATAAATTAAACTTAAATTATAAAAAATCATATATATATATATATATATATATATATATATATATATATATATATTAGATTTTATTAAATTAAAAAAAAGTGTTAATATTAAAATAACAAATTAAATTTAAAAACAAATATTAAATTTTAATAAAAAAATGAATAAACAAATAAATTTTGAAAAAATAATAATTTAAATATAAAGAAAAAGAAAAAGAAAACATTGTTAAAATAAAAAGTTAAAAAACTTTAAAATTCTATTAAAATTGAAAAATTGAAAAAAATAAATTTAAAAAAATATATTAAATAAAAAATAAAATAAAAAACAAATCAATTTGAAAATATTAAGTTTAATTATAAAAAAAAATTTAATTTCAAATACACAATTTTAATTGAGATAAAAAAAAATATAAAAATTTTATGTAATTAAAATAATAATAATAAAAAAATATATATTTTTTTAAAAAGTATTAAATTGAAATTAAAAAAAAACAAAAAACAAAATTTACTAAATTTTAAAAAATTAAATGAAAAAACTAAACATAAAATTTAATAATAAAAAAAAATATGAAAAAAAAATCAATTAAATAAAAAAGAATACAAAATTTAATAAAATTTAGAAAAAAAAACAAAAAAAAATAAAAAAAGAAATTAAAAAAAATTAAATTTCAAATATAAAAATTAAATTTAAAAAAAATAATTTTAAATTTTTTGAATTAAAAAATAAATAAAAAAAATCAAGTTAAAAAAAAAATATTAAAAATATTAAAAATTAAATTTTTTTTTTTTTTTGATCGTGGTGGCGCCGCCAATCGGCCTGCCGCCTAGGTGGCGGCGGAGGTCGGCCGCTGGGTGGGAGGGCGATTCCGGGAATCGCCCTCCTGCCGCGCAGGCATGGCGCAGGTGGCCGATTCCGGGAATCGCTCTCAAGCCGATTCCGAGAATCGCCCTCAGGTCGATTCCTGGAATCGCCCTCCTGCCGCGGGAGGCCGATTCCGGGAATCGCCCTCAGACCGATTCCTGGAATCGCCCTCCTGCCGCGGGTGGCCGATTTCGGGAATCGCCCTGAGGCCGATTCCGAGAATTGCCCTCCCGCTGCTCCCGCCCAGGTGGCGGCGGAGGCAGGCCGCTGGGCGGGCGGGGGCCTGCATGCAGCTTCCCCAACCGCCCAGCGGCCGACATCTGCCACCACTTAGGCAGGAGGCTGATTAGAGGCGCCACCACGATATATATATATATATATATATATATATATATATATATATATATATATATATATATATATATATATATATATTGTTGGGAAAAATGCTAGAGGAGGAAGTGAATCGGTTTTTAGTGCGGTTTCAATCAAACTTTTACTTTTTCCTTTCTAAAAACCCATATGCTACTTTACTGAAGGAAACTAGCGTATATACGCGGATATCCTTTACAGAACTCGCGTATGTCCAGAGATCTAATTATGTGTTTTGAATCTTAACTCAGATCATTGCATTATTCATTCATCAGATATTTCAGAAACAGTAAACAGGTGCAGACAGAACAGAATAATCATCACACATATGCAACACACATGAACACCGGGATTTTTAGGTGGAAACCCAATTCGGGAGAAAACCACCGCTGCCGTTGCTTCAGCCTTCAAAATTTATTATTAAGAAAACTTCTTACAATCATGTACTGGTGCAGACTCAAACCAGCACGCAGGCACCCACCTGCAGAAGGCTACAACATTCTCTCGTTTACCAGCCTATCCTGGAAGGGAGCTACAACCCCTTGCTCTCGTTTACCAGCCTCTCCTGGAAGGGAGCTACGACCCCCTGAACTCGTTTACCAGCCTCTCCTGGAAGGGAGCAACAACCCCCTGACTGAAGGCTTCGACCCTCAGCACCACTGCAGACCACGTTTCATCAATTTTCAAACTGGATCAAACAACTTCAACACAACCCTTCACTTATCGACAATCATACCTTGCTTATTGAACAGTGAGACCACTATAACCAGAATATCAGATATAACCCAGACTTCAGAATAGATATGCAGAAACACATTCAACCTTCAGCAACCATTAGATCAGAAATCATACGTGCTTTTATTAAATCAGACCTGCGTATATACGCGCTTTCCAGAAGACTAACCCGCGTATACTTCAGTGCATTTTCTAGGGAAAAACCCTAACTGCGCATACGCGCTTTTCCTTCAACAGACCCGCGTATACACGCGCTTTTCATGAAACGAACTTGCGTATAGATCTATAAAAGATAAACTTTGCAGTATAGACCAGATCTATAAACTTACCCAAATTTATTCAATCTCTTCAACAGGATTGCGCCAGGTCTTCTTCACTTCTTTTCAGATCATCCTTGACATTCACCATTTCTAGATCTAGAGATCTTGAGCCTTCATCATGTTCATAGGTGCATCATAGATTCAGATCTATCAATTAGGAACAGGGTTCAACCATACAGATATACTTCGGAGTGAAGTATTCATCAAAGCCCAGACACATGCACACTTTTTGCACAATGATTTTCTTCTCCTTATATAGGGTTACCCTTAATCAATACCATGAGTCAAAACCACATAACTTCCAATGGTATTCCTGGACGGGATCACATAGGTGAACCATCATTCAATACAATGGGTCAATACCATGGTAGTTACCCCTGGTTTTACAAATTTAGAGCGCTTTTTCTCATACGTGACTTGGCACGTTATTTCTCGCGTGCATACGCTACTTCGTCTAGAAAAATATGCGTATGCCTTGAGACATACTCTTTTCATCATGTTCTGGCACATACTGGCATTCCTTCCATCATTACCTTCTGTACTCATTGTAGATACATCAGATTTACATCATTTAACAAGTTCATCAAGTCAAGAACAACTTCGTCAAGTAGGTTGCCCATCATCTTCATCAAGTGGGTTGCCATCAAGGACAACACTCTGCATCATATTGCCAACAATCTCCCCCTTTGGACTTGATGGCAACCACGATGGTGTTTGATCACCATAACAGATAGATACATTAAGCACAACCATTATTCATGATATTAAAACACCATGTCACTCTCCCCCTTTGACATTAAGGGCAAAGGGCAGATCAAAACCAACACAAGGTTTTTCCCTTCATGTAGACATAAGAGCTCTGCAGATCTGATGTGCACTGAAGTTACCATGCTCCCCCTAAGATCATGCTGAATCTTCAAACATATTTTTCAATTAAGTACATGATTCTATGACCTTCCTATCACCAAGACTCATACTTACATCAAAGATCCAACCAAGTGGATTTACATATGCGACTCTAATACCCAACCAAGTGGGTTTACACATTTTGACTCAACTACCCAACCAAGTGGGTTTACAAATTTGAGCAAGTCCTTACATGACTGAATATTACAAATTACATCATGGGTCTCAACATGACCTTTTCATCAAATTACAAGTATGACTTTTCACAACCAAAACCAAAAAGACCTCAAGAAAGAGATCAAGTTTCAGAACCATCATAATGCCAACAATACATTATTCTCAGCCAGGCTAATGCTCCCCCTGAAACTGGGCATCCTTTCCATATGACCAAAACTCCTCCTTAGCTTGAGTAACCTGAACACTTTCAACAAGCAATCATCAAGGCATCTTCACCCAATATCAGAGAATGAAACAGAAATATAAGAGCTGAAACATCACTAGAGAAGCCATACAGCATCAGAGATGCCAAACAGCACCATAGCTTGCGCTGAAGAATGCTGACCCAGAAACTTTGTCAGCAACCACCCATACGCGGTTTTCTGTGTATGAACTCGTGTATATACGCGACTGTCTTTCAGGAAACCCGCGTATCCAATTTAATCTTCTGAAATTAAGCAGATATGATCTTCTGAGAGGTAGAGACCATTCCCAGCTTCTGTCTGAGATATTCGAATGCTTCCCTGGGCAGAGGTTTGGTAAATATATCAACAAATTGTTCTTTGGAGGGAACATACTCCAACTTCACCTTTTGTTCAAGCACTTGTTCACGTAAGAAGTGATACTTGATGGGAATGTGCTTGGTCTTGGAATGCATAGCAGGATTCTTTGAAATACTGATAGCACTTGTATTATCACACATAATGGAGATAGGAGGTGAACATTTGATTTGAATGTCTTGTAAGGTTTGCATCATCCAGAGAAGTTGAGTGCAACATGATGCGGCAGCCACATATTCTGCTTCTGCTGTAGATAAGGCAATAGAGCTTTGCTTCTTGCTGAACCAAGATACCAACCGGGGCCCCATATAGAATGCACCACCACTTGTGCTTTTCCAATCATCAACATTTCCAGCCCAATCTGCATCAGTGTAAGCATGAAGAGTAAGATCAGCATTCTTTGGATACCATAGTCCAAAGTCTTGAGTTCCTTGTAGATATTTGAATATTCTTTTGACAACCTGAAGATGAGACTCTTTTGGATTGGCTTGGAATCGTCCAACAATCCCAACTGCATGCATAATATCTGGTCTAGTCCCAGTGAGATATAGAAGACTTCCTATCATAGATCTGTAATATGGTTGTTTCACCGTGGGAGAATCATCATGAGAATTGAGATTACATCCGGTTACCATTGGTGTACTTACAGGTTTGCACTCTTCCATCCCATACTTCTTCAGAATTTGCTTAAGGTATTTTTCTTGAGATAAGAATATACCTTTTGTAGTTTGATGCACTTGTAAGCCAAGAAAGAATGTTAGTTCCCCAAGTAAAGACATTTCAAATTCTTGCTGCATGACAGAAACAAATTTCTGACTCATAGATTCTTCATTACTTCCAAAAATGATATCATCAACATATACAACCACAATCAATAGTTTATCATTTTCAATTTTTGTGTATAATTTGCTATCAGCAGACCCCTTTGAAAATCCTTGTTTATGAAGATATTTGTCAAGACGATAATACCATGCCCTTGGAGCTTGTTTGAGACCATATAGAGCCTTTTTAAGTCTACAAACAATATTTTCATCATTTCCCAAAATGAATCCTTTTGGTTGTTCTATATAAACTTCTTCTTCTAGATCACCATTGAGGAAAGCAGATTTGACATCCATTTGATAAACTTTGATTTTTTGAAAACTTGAAAAAGCAAGAAACATTCTTATGGCTTCAAGTCTAGCTACAGGAGCAAAAGTTTCTTCAAAGTCTATACCTTCTTGTTGAGTATACCATTTGCAAACCAGTCTAGCTTTATTTCTTATAACGTCCCCATTCTCATTTAGCTTGTTCTTGAATATCCATTTGGTTCCAATGACATTTTTATCATGTGGTCTTGGTACCAATTCGCAAGTGTGGTTCTTTTCAATTTGATCAAGTTCTTCATTCATGGCCTAAATCCAACATTCATCTTTTCTAGCTTGATTGACATTGTGTGGTTCAATCGTGGATATAAATGCCAAATAGCTAGGAGATCCCACAAGAGTCCTCCTTGTTTGTACACATGATTCCTTGTCTCCCAAAATTTGAGATTCAAGATGCTTCTTTTGAACATATCTGGATGGAGCCTTTCCAGATAAATCATCTTCAGGTTCTTCATTGGATCCACTGTCTATATCATTTCTATTTGATGTAGAGGGACAAAAGTCACCATCATCTTCTTCTGTTGTTTGTCTTTCTTCTTTAGGGACTGCATGAGACTCATCAATAACAAAATCAATACATTCAACAATCTTTCGAAGCCTTTTATTGTAACATTTGTATGCCCTGCTTGTAGATGAGTAACCAAGAAGTATTCCTTCATCTGATCTAGGTTCAAACTTGCCAAGCTTTTCATCATTATTTTTGATAAAGAATTTACTTCCAAAAACTCTAAAATGTTTTACAGAGGGAGAATTACCATACCAGAGTTCATATGGAGTTTTATCACTATTTACCCGAACATTTGCCTTGTTAAGAATATTTGCTGCTGTGTGAGCTGCTTCTCCCCAAAAATGATCAGGTGTTCCGGAATCATCAAGCATAGCTCTAGCCATTTGTTGAATTGTTCTATTCATTCTTTTTGCTACGCCATTTTGTTGTGGAGTGCCTGCTACAGAAAACTGTCTTTTTATGCCATGTTGTTCACAAAATTCAAAGAATTCATTTGATCTATATTCTCCTCCTCGATCATATCTAAGACACTTGATTTTTAGATCTAATTCATTTTCAACTAGCGCTTTGAAGATCTAAAATTTTTCAAATGCTTCATCTTTGTGTTTGATCAACCCAATCCAACACATTCTAGAGAAATCATCAATGAATAAGATATAGTATTCTTCACCACGTGGTGACTTTTTCCTCATAGGTCCACATATATCAGTATGAATGAGTTCAAGAGGCTTACTTGACGATCCTTCCTTGGCATTGAATTGCACTCTGGTTTGCTTACCGAATTGACAGGATTTGCATATGATACTTTAAGGTAGAGAAATATTGGGAAGACCACGAACAACAGTAAGTTTTATTGATTTGTTGATTTGAGAGAAGCTTAGATGCCCCAATATTCTATGCCATAGCCATTTTTCTGAATATTTACTCAAGTAACATTGTTCTTTGCAATTCTTCAATACATACAGGTTGCTTGGAGTTCTTTTTCCTTTTATAATTGTTTTACCTGTATCAAGATCACGAACCACACATTCTTTTGAACTAAAGACAACTTCAGTTCCTTGATCACATAGTTGACTTACACTTAACAGATTATGCCTTAATCCATCCACATACATGACATCATTAGCCTTCACCTTTTCTTTTAGAAACACAGACCCTTTTCCTTTAATTACAACAGGAGTATCATTTCCAAAAGTAACTTTCTTTTCCTTTTCTAGAGCACTATATGCACGAAGTTTGTGTTTATCACCTGTCATGTGTCTCAAGCATCCACTATCAATGTACCATTGATTTTCTTCATCTTCCACAAATAACGCTATGCCACAATTTTCAACCTGTGATTCCTTCTTTTTCCATATTTTGGATTTTGAAGGAAGATGCTCTTTTGGCTGAACTTTGCTCCTGCATTCAGATTCTTCATGCCCATAGTTATTGCAATAAGCACATTCAACTTCATTTAGAAGAGGAGAAAATTTGTTGTACATAGGTATTCTTCTTTGTTTCAATATCAACCCTTTTCTTTCTTGCTTCTCTTGTCATGATGGTTTTATATGCAACACATTGAGCAAATTTATGGCCAAAATTGTGACATGAAAAACATTTTCCATTGAAGAAGAAATTTCTGCGTTCATGAAATCTTCTACTTGAATTTACCTGTTGATTGGGGCTTATTTGAAGGATATTCCTGTTAGTGTTCCTTGCATTAAGATGATCATGGTTTACCTGTAAAGATTCTTTATTTCCTTGCTGAGTGGCAGAATTTTGTAAACCAGCTGTAGCTGCTTTTAGATAATTTGGTGCTGAAGCTTGAGAAGATTCTCCAATATATCCAAGACCTGTCTTTATAAGAGGAGAACGTTGTACCTTTATAATCTCATCTAAGGTTTCAGATCCTTTAGCAAATATGAAATTCAGAGTCTTTGCTTTCTCAAATTCTTTTCTTACACTTACCACTTCACATTCTAATTTCTCATTGTGTTTCTTTGCCTCTTCAACTTGCTTTTCCAGAGTCACGATGGTTATTTTCCTTTCTTCTAAGAGAATTTTATATTCTTCTAGGAAAATTCTGCTTTATTCTAAGCGTATTTTGAGTTGATTGTTCTCTTCAAGAAAATCATTGTCCTCTAGAGCATCCACAAAAGTATCATTTTATTCTTTAGATTCAAAAGCCATGAGAAGTCTAAGATCTTGTTCACATTCTTCCTCACTATCAGATACCCCATCACTGTCATCATGAGTATAGTAACTTCTTCTAGTGCTAGACCGGTTCTTATTTCTAGCTACTTCCTTTTCTTTTGCAGGTGTTTCTTTGTGAGGACACTTAGCAGCATAATGACCAACTCTTCCACAATTAAAACATTTTAAAGGAATCTTACCACTATCCTGTACCAAGTTGAAGTTTCTTTACAAAATTTGCCTCATCTTCTTCTGAAATATATCCTGATCCTTCTGCTTCTTGTACTTCTTTCCCTTTTGTAGAAGCTCTAAAAACAACTTCTTTGACTTCAGATGGTCCTCTTCTAATTTCATATGCAGTCAGTATGCCATGAAGTTGCACCACAGTAAGATTTTGAAGATCCTGTTTTTCTTCAAGAGCAGAGACTTTTGACTCAAATTTTGCCGTTAGTGATCTCAAAATTTTCTCAACCAAAGTAGTTTCAGTTATTGTTTCTCCCAGATTTTTCATACGATTTACAACATCATCAAGACGTAAAAATAAACTGGCAATACTCTCATCACTATGCATCTTTAAATTTTCATATTCAATTATGAGAGTTTGGAGTTTTGCACTTTTTACCTTTGCATCACCTTCATAACTCAGAATGATTTTGTCCCATATTTATTTTGCTGTATTCAGCTGTATGACTTTGACAAATTCTGATTCTGTTAGACTTCCTATTATAGCATTGACCGCTTTTGCATTTGATTCATAATTCTTCCTTTCAGTTGGATCTGTTGGTGTAGCAGCTGGATATTGATATCCTTGTTAAACAATGGGCCATACATATGCTCCCATAGACTGAAGAAAGGATCTCATCCTCATTTTCCAGAAGATTAAATTGCTTCCATTGAAGAGCGGAGGCTTGATAGATGCTGTTCCTTCTTGATAGCTCATCTTGCTTGATCTTCCTTCTAGCGGCTAAGCTTTTTCAGAAGGACCTGCTCTGAAACCAATTGTTGGGAAAAATACTGAGAGGGGGGGGTGAATCAGTATTTAGTGCAGACAATCAAACTTTTACTTTTTCCTTTCTAAAAACCCATACGCTACTTTACTGAAGGCAACTAGCATATATACGCGGATATCCTTTACAGAACTCGCGTATGTCCAGAGATCTAATTATGTGTTTGAATCTTAACTCAGATCATTGCATTATTCATTCATCAGATATTTCAGAAACAGTAAACAGGTGCAGACAGAACATAATAATCATCACACATATGCAACACACATGAACACCAGGATTTTTAGGTGGAAACCCAATTCGGGAGAAAACCACCGCTGCCGTCGTTTCAGCCTTCAAAATTTATTATTAAGAAAACTTCTTACAATCATGTACTAGTGCAGACTCAAACCAGCACGCAGTCACCCACCTGCAGAAGGCTACAAACTTCTCTCGTTTACCAGACTATCCTGGAAGGGAGCTACAACCCCCTGCTCTCGTTTACCAGCCTCTCCTGGAAGGGAGCTACGACCCCCTGAATTCGTTTACCAGCCTCTCCTGGAAGGGAGCAACAACCCCCTGACTGAAGGCTTCGACCCTCAGCACCACTGCAGACCATGTTTCATCAATTTTCAAACTGGATCAAATAGCTTCAACACAACCCTTCACTTATCAACAATCATACCTTGCTCATTGCTTCACACAGAACAGTGAGACCACTGTAACCAGAATATCAGATATAACCCAGACTTCAGAATAGATATGCAGAAACACATTCAACCTTCAGCAACCATTAGATCAGAAATCATACGCGCTTTTATTAAATCAGACCCGCGTATATACGCGCTTTCCAGAAGACTAACCCTTGTATACTTCAGTGCATTTTCTAGGGAAAAACCCTAACTGCGCATACGCGCTTTTCCTTCCACAGACCCGCGTATACACGTGCTTTTCATGAAACAAACCTGCGTATAGATCTATAAAAGATAAACTTTGCAGTACAGACCAGATCTATAAACTTACCCAGATTTCTTCAATCTCTTCAACAGGATTGCGCCAGGTCTTCTTCACTTCTTTTCAGATCATCCTTGACATTCACCATTTCTAGATCTAGAGATCTTGAGCCTTCATCATGTTCATAGGTGCATCATAGATTCAAATCTATCAATTAGGAACAGGGTTCAACCATACAGATATAATTCAGAGTGAAGTATTCATCAAAGCCCAGACACATGCACTCCTTTTGCACAATGATTTTCTTCTCCTTATATAGGGTTACCCTTCATCAATACCATGAGTCAAAACCACATAACTTCCAATGGTATTCCTGGACGGGATCACATAGGCGAACCATCATTCAATACAATGGGTCAATACCATGGTAGTTACCCCTGGTTTTACAAATTTAGAGCGCTTTTTCTCATACGCGACTTGGCACATTATTTCCCGCGTGCATACGCTACTTCGTCTAGACAAATCCGCGTATGCCTTGAGACATACTCTTTTCATCATGTTCTGGCACATACTGACATTCCTTCCATCATTACTTTCTGTACTCATTGTAGATACATCAGATTTACATCATTTAACAAGTTCATCAAGACAAGAACAACTTCGTCAAGTAGGTTGCCATCATCTTCATCAAGTGGGTTGCCATCAAGGACAACACTCTGCATCATATTGCCAATATATATATATATATATATTTTTTTTTTAATATTTTTTTCTTTAATTTGATTTTTTTTTTAAATTCAAAAAATTTAAAATTGTTATTTTTAATTCAAATTTTTTATTTTAAATTTAATTTTTTTATTTTTTATTTTTTATTTTAAATTTTGTTTTTAAATTTCATATTTTAGATTGATTATTTTTTAAAATTTAAAATTTATTTATTAAATTTTAATTTGCTTTAATTTTTTTTTTAAATCTTTTAGTTTATTTATTTTTTCATTTTTAAAATTTATAAATTGTTTCATTTAAAAAAAACAGTAAATTTATGGATATTTGTTTTTTAATTATTTGCACGTGGTTTTTTTCATTTTTTTTGTTTTTTAATGATAGTTTTTTTTTTTTTTTTTAATTCTTTTATTTTAATTTTCTTTTTCATTTTTTTTTTTAAATTTAAATTTATTTATTTATTTTTTATTATTATTGTTTTTTTTTTAATTTTTAATTTTTGTTAATTTTAAAATTTGTATTTTTTTTTCTTATTATTATTATTTTTTTAATTTAAATTTTTTAAATTTAATTTTTTTTTTTTTTTTGTATTTTTTTTTTAATCTAAATTTTAATTTTGCAATTTTAATTATTTTTAAAGAGAGAATCCATACAGTTGAAATAGATTAAAGAGGAGAGGAATAACCTGTATTTGGGTTAGTAACAAAAACTCAAAAACAGGTTATTCCTCTCCTCTTTAATTTTAATTATATATATATATATATATATATATATATATATATATATTTGTTTTTTTTGTTTTTAATTATATGGTTTTTTTTAATAACTTAGAAAAAAATATTTTTGATGTTTTTTTTTTTTAATTTTTTTGGTTAATTTTTGTTTATTTTCTTTAAATTATGTGTTTTTTCTTCAAATTTTGTCATTTATTTTGATATAATTTTTGAATATTTTTGTTTAAATTTTTTATTTTTACGAGTTAATTTTGTTTTTTTTTTACATTTTTATTGGTTTTTTTTTATTGTTTATATATATATATATATCTAAGTTTTGTGTTTTATTACCAACATGAAAATCACCACTCTAAAAAAAAAGTTGATGCTGCATCAATACGTTTCAAAATTAGCATGAAAATCACTAACATTTAAAAAAAAATATTCATACTTCATAAATAAAAATATTAGAGTGTCAAAAATGTGCTAAAAAAAAAGGTGATTCTGCATCACCACTTTTCAAAATCGGGTGCTTTTTATGCTACCAAAAAAAAGTAGGTAACAATGCGGTTACCTATTTCATCGGTAACAGTGTGAAAGCTATGAGTGTACAAAAGCCATGAAATTCTCTAGAGAATATCAAAGCACAGTTAAAACTAGAGAAGACATCCTCACAAGCCAAAGACGACAGAATCAAATCACTTGAAGAATTGGTCATCGAGGTTGGATATGATCCAAAGAACATCAAAGATGCTGAAGAACTTATCAAGAAAAGGAATGCAAGCATTGTTGCATTGAAAAAACAACTGAAATTACCTCCTACTGAACATCCAAAAACTAAGGAAGTTTTGAATGATGAAAGATAGAAATATGAAATGATGAATCTCATCATTCAGTTGACAGCTCAACTAAAAGAGATGGAGAATGAAATGGATAGATTGGTGTAGGATAAGAAGGCCATCATGGAAGAAATTCTTGTCACTACCATTCCTACAGTTACTACAACAGTTCCATCTACTTCATCAGCACCATTACCTACAACAGTTCCAGTGACAACAGAAGTTTCAGTTCAAAAAAATACTACATTAGTAACAGAATCAACATCATCTCATCCCAATGATGAGGCAGGTAAATCGGTTAAATCCATGAAAGACATGTCAATCCAAACAACTGAGATAAATAGACTTAAGGATCAAATAAAACGTATAGAAGATGAAAAGAAGTTGGCTCAAATCATGTATAAATCAGAAACTCATAAATCAAATAGATTGAATGACAGAGTACAGAAGCTAGAGAAAGAATTAACAGTAAGCCACTAGCCCAAGCAAAGAAATAAATATGGGCCAATATCATTAACTCTGTTAATGATATTTGGCCATCTATCCAAGTTATCTTTCGAGTAGAAAGATTTGATAAAGGAAGCAAGTGAAGCTATTTATAAATTCAAAGAGGAACTTGGGAAGAAACCAGAGGAGGCCATTGAGATCATTAAGTTTCTTAATTATAAGAACAAGCAAGAATTAGAAGAAATTGGAATAAGTGACAGAACTGAAACAATCTTAGAGGTTAAAAAGATATTTTCCAAGAGAAACTTAATGATACAGCTTGAAGATAAGTGTCAACCCATGGAGCTTGCAATAAATAGTATCATGATCAAATTTGATGTTTGAAGGCAGAAAGGTCTATGTAATCCTTTGGTGATCAATGATAGACTAATGAAACATGAAGATTATGACAAGAAAATCATAGAAGTAGCCAAAGAACTTGATGGTGTCCTGTGTTTTGATAGTTTGGCAAATCAAAAGACAAGGCAACATCAGAACCAATCTTTAGAGTTACAGGATCTAGTCCTCCTGCTCTTAGAGAGGGATCTCTCAAATTATTTGTTTTTGCAAAGGTTTACCTTGTGTGCTTTGAATATTGGTTTTAGACTAGTTATTAAGTGCAAGTGTTTGTTTGTTTGTTTGGTTGAATTGATACAACAGAACATAAAAGGTCTAGGAAAGATAGATAGAAAGGGGAAATGTCAGTTTCATTGGGCAATGGAGTCAAAGAGAGGTCATGAAAAACTTATCAATGGATATGGGATATCAAAGGGAAAATCTAACTTGGCTGCAGGATCCTTTGGTTTTGGAATGAGATGGACATCAATGATTTGGAAAAGAGAAGTTTAATTCTCAACAAAGGGAATTTGAAAGCACAATTTGAACAATAAAGAGCTATTTGATAGACAGGGCTAACCATGAATTCTACAAATCACACTTTAAGAAAATAATGACTTCAAAACAACTTTTAAAATGAAATCTAAGATTCGGGGAACACCCTATTCCCTCAAAGATTTTATTTCAAATGACTTAGAAAACATAAAAGATTCACTGATAATTACGGTCATAGAAGAGGGAACACCTAAATACATCTATGATCACAACTATAAAGACCTTTAAGCCAACTGTTCAAGCAAGGACAAGGGGCATGATAAGAACATACCTCCTTGGTTCACTGTAAACAAAGATACTTCAAAGGGAGACTTCAATAACAACCTTTAAGTGGCAGAAAACAAGCAGGGAGAACCATAAATCATGCTGAAACCAACTATTCGAACTATTAGAGAAATAAACAAGCATGAGGACTAAGGAGAGAGATTAAAGACTCTAAAATACCTCAACAGAAGAAAACATAAAATAGTGAAGGATAAACAGGTCTAAGGAGCTTCCAAGAGTCATTTCTTAGCCTAACACTTTCATCCTACTGTAGTAAGAATTTATGGAACAAAATGAAAACAAGTGAAAACATTAAATAGTTCAGAATACTTCACCAATAATCAAGCTCATCGATCCAATGATAGAGCCTTCTCAATAACAAGCATGCAACAACATCACCAGCGCTTCCAAGACTTCAATTTCTTCTTCAACTTCTAGAGACTATGTATTATTTTAGAGAGTTTCAGTATTACAACTAGTGATCAACCAACCAACGAACATTTACAATGAAATCCTCAATAAGATGAAGGATGAGGAGGTCGAAAGAGAAAATATATATGGTTTTAATTAATACAGTTAATGCTTCTCGGCCTTTGAGGGGCTCGATGGAGAAGTTTACAGATGTTTGTCTGTATTAATTGTTTTACATTTAAGAATTAAGCTCGGTGGAGAGCTTTTGTTGACTTTGAAGCTCTGTGTCATATTTGTAGTAACTCAGCAGATATTTTGCAATAAGTTCTTCGGTTGAATTAACTATTCGGTGGTCATGAGGCAAATATCCTCTGTTCTGGTCATTACTCGGCCTCTCTTAAATGTTGGGAGGCCACAGGTGGCACTTTGGTAGCTGAGAGGAATCAATTTGCCTCTGATGTGGTGGTGGAGGCGTCCTCTATTTGATAAATATTCTTGATTCACCTTTAACTATGTTTAATTTAGTGGATTAGGATTTTGATAATAATTTTTTAGCCGTAATCCATTAAACTATATAATTAATCTTTAATTTCTTCAGTTCTGCCGGGTTTAAGTCTTCAACACTGATACTCTTTTGAATCTTACTGTGTCTTGTTGATGTGCAAGTATGACAGGGGCACATATGGCATCAACGTCTATGATACATTGATGAAATGTGGCATGGAACCCCGCTCAATGATTTCTCTTTGATAAGTGAAAACCTGGAGGATCGTCATCCTCGGTTTTGATTTTCTTTAAATAGATGAAAAACCATTAAAAACCTGCAAAATACAAAAATTGTTATAAAACCCTGCATTTATGTGGTAAAACTGCTTAGGAGGCTGCGGTTAGGAGCATGGCCGTTGGATGAAAGCATCCAATGGTGTATATTTTCTTGCGGGGGTCAGAAGGGGGGGATTTGGAAGAAATGGAGCAAATTAAGTTAGAGCCGTTGATCACGTAGAGATCAACGGTTGGGAGGGATAATAATATCTTAAAGCGAAAGGGTCACTTTATAATGGGATAAGAGGAAAATGTGATGAAATACAAAGGAAAAGGGAAAAAATCCCTTGGTGGAAGAAATTTGCGTTAAAACGGAAATTGGGGTCTTGGGATGATCGTGGGCCGTCGGATGAGATTAGGCCATGAGATCAATGGCAGAGATTGCACGTTTGAAAACCCTTTGAAAAAGGAGGAGAGTGAAGGCGTAATGAGAAATTAGATCTGAGAAGTTGATCTGCGAAGATCAACGGCGGAAAACGTATGCGATAAATTATAATACAAATGGGGAAAAGTGGTTTCGGAGGAGAAAACCACGGGTTTCGCGTGGTGAAAGGGTGGGGAGGCGGCTTTGCCTTTTTGAACGCGATATGCGTTAGAGGCTGCCACGTGTCTTTCCAAAATAGCTTATATCGCATAAATTTTGTGGATTACGCGATATGGAACGTTGACTGTTAGATCTGGGGCCTCAGATCTAACACTGGGGAGTGAGCGCGATATTGGATAGATGCGCGGGCGGAATGGGGAGGGGCGGTTTCAATCTGAGCCGTTGGATCAAAGATGGACAGTTGAGAACAAATCTGGAGGGAGGTAGGACCCATAGGGGTCGGGCCTATCAGGGTTAATATGAATCGTTAGATGTACAGGATCAACGGTCAGGATTTGATCTGGGGATAAATGGAAAAATGAACAAGGGGAAGAGGGGTTAATAAGGGCCGTTGATCTACAGAGATCAACGGCTGTGGATTTGGCCTAAAACATTATGAAGCGGGTATACGATTTTTAAACCAAAGTCAAGAAATTCAATCTGGACCGTCCGATCTGGACACGTGGACAAACCAGATGCAATCGAAGGCATGCGGTCGGCGGGGGAAGAACTTGAATGGCACCAATGCGATTGAACACTGGCCATCGATCTACAGATGAGATCAACGGTGGAGGATGAATCAGAGGGGTTCCAGGTAGAGGGAAGAGCTTATGATTGGAGCAAATAAGGGCCGTTGGATCGGAGATATGGAGGATAGATCCAATGGCGGAGGATCCATCGGGGGTAGTAAATCGGGAAGGGGAATAAAATGCGCCCGATAAAAACTTGCGATGTAATATTGCACGAGCCGTTTGATTGGCTTAATATCAACGACGGATATGGTTTCAAAACATGCACCAGCGGAAACCCCTTAATACTTTATAAAAACCCAAAGTTTATGAAATGCAAAGGTTTTTTATGGCTCGGGGTGGATTATACTTATGTGGGTTGGCGCCCAATTGCGGGGCCTATGGATACATGGAAAACAAAAGCCCACGGTCTAAAATGTAAAAGGGCCAATCAGATCAGAGACACAACATTGGTCTTTCAATCTACCCATTTGGAAATGTATCTGATGTGATTAGTGCTTTGGGACTTTAACTCTTGGTCCCAGGCGTAAGTTTATATAGAGAGAGGTGGAGGTTTATACAATGGGGCTCAATCGCATCGGAACAATGATGCGGGCCTTTTCAATCTACCCATTTTTATTACAAAACATTGCTCTGGCGGGTTTAGACCAAAACTTAGGAAAAGTGGGTTTATGAACTTACAAAGGGAAATATTCATCGGAGATGGGTTTATACAAGGTTTAGCGCCCGATTGTGGGCCCTCGGGTTTATTAAAGGGATCAAACGATCAGAGTGTTATATACAAAGGGCCAATCGTCATAGGACTTTCAAATAACAAAAAGACTTGCGTTTGATGGAAAATCCCGATTGCGATAAGCGCTTTATGAGTCTAGCGCCTGTTTCTAGGCCGCGGGCACATGGGGGGAAGTGGTTTAGGCTTAGCCCAAAGGGGCTTAAGTACACAATCAAAAAACTTATTTTTTATGATTTTTTTCAAATTTTTTGATGGATTTGGGGGTTTCGGTAAAGTTTTAAAAATGAGTTTTAAACTTTGTAAAAGGATTTTCATGAAGGGAAGAAGGGAAATCATGAAAAATAAAGGAATTTCATGGGAAAAAGGGGATAAAATGAAGGTTAGTTTTTGAGTGGATGAGGGGAAAAATGGGATTCTTGCAGCAATCTTTCCTCTATGAAAATAGTGGATTTTCAGAATTAAAAGGGAAACAACAGTGACGATTAACCAAAGGATAGAATATCTTCAGAAAACTTTAAGCACCAACAATTTTGGCAATAAAATTGTTTCTTGAAGGCTGTCCAAAATGATTTAGCCACCACTTGATATGAAAATTTTTTATAGGTGGCTAACAGTGGCTCCACTTGGGGATGGTGCTTTCTTGAAGGCATCAAGAATTTCATATTTGCATTCTCTGAAGGCTGATCAGTGCCTTATCCATTGGGCTACCTTTCTTCATTTGGGTGGTCTTCTTTTGCTCTGAACAAATATTAGCAGCCATGAAAAATAATGGATTTTCATCAACACAAACCTTCTACCTACCCAATCCTACTGATCTAACATTTTTTCTTCTTTAGAGTGCACTTGGATTGGCAAACTCTCTTACAACATTTTATTCTTTTGAAAGCATAAAATCTAATCTATTTCTACTTCTTATTTCTCTATGAACTCAAATTAAACGGTTGAGTTCATATATTTCTCTACCTAATCTACTATCTGTTAGGATTAAACAGTCTAATAGATTTTTTATTCATTAATTTTTAAAACAAAAATTTAAAGCATACAAGTCAGGATTGGACGGTCTAACTTGTTGCTGATCTAGGGCATAAAACAACAAGCTGCACATAGACATTATTTTGCAGAAAATTAAATCAAAATGGAAGGCTTAAGATCTGAAAGTTCAAGCACTTCCTTCATCTTTTTTCAGCTCTGTTTTTACTTCTATTTGAGTTGTTCTTTGCTTGTTTTCTGGTTTAGATTTTGAGCTAATTAGAACCAGTTTTACCTCCGTTTTGACTCAGAAATTAAAACAGATTGGATTCATTCATGTTTGGAAACTTAGGTTCAGATTTTGAGCTTGTTTGAACCTTTAATTTCTAACCTAATCTACCTACTGATAAGCCAAGATTGAGCTGTTTGGCAAATCAAATTCACTAACCTATCAACAGTTAATTTAGAACTAATTAGTCATGATTAGGTTGTATGGCTAACTAGAAGTGTGTTTTTAGTAGTGGCGTTTGAGCTTGCACACTTTCAGATTTTACTTCTCTTTTTGGTATGGGGTTGTTCCTTTATTGTTTTTACAATCTACCCTCTTTTCTATCTTTTACTGTTTTTGTATTTTTATTTTTCTAACTTTGAATGCAACGTTCAAACTATGATATTTACAATGAAAAAATAAAAATGCTTTGAGACTCATGACTTCTGGCAGAAGTAATGCTTTAGCATCCTGCCATTGATAGGACCTCCATACAGATCTTCTCCATTCAATTATTTTAAGAAAAATGCATTGTGACTCCTCTCAGCATGAACAATATAGGGGCCTTTCCACAAGTTCTCAAACTTGACATGTTGTCCCTTCTCTTCTCTCCTTGAATCCCATTTAAGAACAACATTTCCAACCTGGAAATTGTTTGCCTTAGTCCTCTTATCAAATAGTTTCTTTATATTTTCTTGGACTAACTGCGTCCTTTCATAGACTTCTTCTCTGGTCTACTGTAAATGGATGGTTTGATTGATTCTCCTCTGCATATCATTCTCTTCGACCTACACTTCTTGAAGGAGTTTCATGACTGGAACTCCTAATGAGGTGGGGAAAACTGCATCCATGCCATAGACCAGCTGATATGGGGACATATTTATTGACTTCTTTGTAGTTAACCTATCAACCCATAAGGCATGAACCAGCTTACTGTGCCATGATTTTTGATTCTGTTCCAACAACTTTTTGATGATATTGATGAGGCTCTTATTGGAAGATTCAACTAATCCATTTTCTTGGGGATAGTAGGCAGTAGAATGGCCCAAGGTTATGTGGTATTTGTAACAGAAATCAACCATATTCTTAGATTTAAAAGCAGCAACATTATCTGTTATGATTTTTCTGAGACAACCAAATCTGGATAGGATATTTGTTTCAAGGAATTTGATAATGACAAAGTCATTAGCATTTCTGGAAGGTATAGCTTCTATCCACTTGGCAAAGAAGTCAGTGGCCGTGAGGATTCACTTATGTTGAGCTGAGGAAGATGGGTGAATTTCCCCAATGAATTATAAACCCCATTGTTGAAAAGGTGCCTCAACTCTGATAGGATGTAATGGTAAGGGAAGGAGTTTTCTTTTTCCATAAAAAATTTGACACTTATGGCAAGACATGACCAACTTCTGAGTATCTGGGAAAAGGGTAGGCCAATAGTGACCAGATCAAAGAATTTTGTTTGTTGTGGCCTTCCAGTAGAGGTGTCCTCCACATTCTCCGTCATGCAACTAATGCATGATTTTTCCTGCATCATCTTTAATTAAACATTTAAGAAAAATTCCAACAACATTTTTCCAATATAATACCCCATCTAAGATGCAATAACTTAAAGCTTTTTGTTTCAAAAATTTAGCTTTAGTTTTAGACAAAGAAGGAGGGGAATTCAAATATAAAAGCACATAAATAATGTCAGCATACCAAGGAGAATTCAGAAATGTCTCTTCAATGAAAGGAGCAATATATTCTTCTATTTCTTCCAACACATCTACCATATTCATGTCTAGTGCTTGGAAGTTAGACTCAGCCATAAGTTTTTCTAATCCTTGCCCTTTAACTAATTTGGTGGGCCTGATTTCTAAGTCATACTCAAGAATAGTTGCAATCCATTTTCCCCTTTTACCATCAGGGTCTTGACTTAGAATGTCCTTGACAACAGTATGTGGAACAAAAGCAATTATGTGAGAGTGTAAAATATAGACTCTAAAGTCCTTTAAAGCTTTCACTAATGCTAAGGCTTGCTTCTCCATGATGTTATATTTGAGAGGAGCATCTCTTAAGGCCTTACTAAAGAAGGATATTGTTTGTTCTTGCCCCAAGTCATTCTTTTGAAGTAATACTGCAGCTATTGTATGCTCAAATGCAAAAGAGAAGATATGCAAGTCTTTGGTGAAATCTGGACTAATCAATACTGGTGTTTGAGTAAGAGCTTGTTTGACCAGTTTGAATGATTGTTTAGCTGGTAAAGTCCATTTTACACCTACATCTTTCTTAAGCATGTTTGTAATGTTTTTTAATAGCTCAGCAAGGTTGGGGATAAACCTCCTCAAAAAATTAATCTTTCCAATGAAAGATTGCAACTCTTTGAGGCTTCTTGGATGGCTGATTTGTAATATGCCATCTATCCTTGTAGGGTCTATTTTGATTCCCTCTTCTGAAATTATATGGCCAAGAATTTTACCTTCTTGGAGACCAAAGAGTGTCTTCTTGGGATTCAATGACAAGCCAAATTTCTTACATTTCTCAAAAACCTTTCTTAATTGAATCAAATGTTCTTCATCAGTTTTTGAGAAAACGGTTATGTCATCAAGGTAAATGATTATGAAATAGCCAATATCTTCAGAGAAGGTTATGTCCATGGCCCTTTGGAAGGTGGCCCCTACATTCATCAATCCGAAATGCATTTTGACATACATAAAGGTGCCCCACGGTGTGGTAAAAGCGGTTTTGATTTGATCACTTGGGAGCACTAACACTTGGTTGTAACCCGAGAACCCATATAAGAGGGATATCATTTTTTACCCAACTACCCTTTGAATTATATGGTCCATCTTGGTTAAGGGGTAGTTGTCTTTTAGAGAAGCTCTATTTAAATTTCTGAAATCAATACAGAGCCTGATTTCCCCTGTCTTCTTTCTAACAGAAACTAAGTTTGATACCCATTTTGAATATCTAATGGGTACTATGATCCCAGCATCATGCATCTTTTCAATTTCTGCCTTAACTAAAGGTAGTAAAACGGGGTTTATTCTCCTTAACTTTTGTTTGAAAAGTTTTTTATTTTCTTTAAGAGGGATTTTGTGTTGAATGATGTTGGTATCATACGATTTCAGGTCTTTGTACCCCCAAGCGAAAACATCTTTAAACTTTTTGAACAGCTCTATGTATTGCAATTTTATGTGAGTTGGGAGAGCGCTGGACAGTTTAATCATCTTGGGTTCTGCTAGGCTGTCTATGTTATGTTCTTCTACATCTATTTCCACAGGCTCCATTCTCGGTTCTTTGGCTACATCGTTAAAATCAAAAAGGTGTTCTAAAAGTGTGAGACCTCTTGGAATTGTATCGTTCTTGCATTGTAAAACTTCCAAGTCTTCTTAGTCTGCATTATCAATTAATTCTGCTTCAAAAGGATTTTCATAATGATTAATATCGGCAGAATATGTCATTTCAACTTCTGGGACTCGTTAAATATACAAACCGTTTTCTTCATGGTTGGTTTCTGATATTGGTATGTCGAAATCGTTTTCTGATTTTAAGAAATCATCTATGTGCTTGTCAGAATCAAACATTTTCCAATTATCTTCATTATCAGGCATATTAGGCCTACGTTTTACCTTAACGCTAAGCTGTTCATTTATCTCAGGTATTTGGCAGTTGCTGGCATTGAAAGCGAGTTCATTTGCTAGGTGATTTAGTGCTCTAGGAATGAAAATAAGTTCATAATTTTCAAAGGTTTTCAATAAATCAAGGGCAACGTTCCGATATTCCCTAAGCCTTGGATTTCTAGCTGAGTATTATCCTTTGATTTGTCTTATGATAAGTTCAGAATCTCCTAAGATTGATATCTTTTGGGCTTATAATTGTTTAAGCAATTGTAAGCCTAGGAGAAGTGCTTCATACTCAACAATATTGTTAGTGCATGGGAAATCTAATTTATATGAAAAACTTTGATTCGTATTTTGAATCCAAACACCTGCCCTTGCACTTGTTTTATTACAGGATCCATCAAAGTTTATTGTCCAAAGTATATTTGCTTCATTTTCATTTTCTTGTTGTTGTTGATTTCCAATGTTTTGTATCTGATTTGAGGGAAGTTCTGATTGTTCTGGTAAACTAGTTGGATCTATGTTTTCCTTTTCTTGTTGAGTAAGTTCATCTTCGTTGTATAAGATAAAGGAATCTAAACTTGATTGAATGGAATAGATTGGAGAATTGTTTGGTTTATCTATGTTGCTCACCATGTACTTCATGTGAGATTCCCTGTATAGTCTTCTGTTTTGGTTAAAAACAAGGATGGTGGCATAAGACATGTCCATTTGAAGGCTTCTCTGAAGTTTGGCTCCCCATGATCTTGATAAGAGCATGCCATACTTAGGGGGAATGTCAGCTACAACTATGTCCATTACTAGATTCTTAGCATGGATTTGAGCTAAGTTAACACATAAATCTTTGATTAAACCCAAACATTTGACTCTGCTTGAGTCAAAGGAATATAAATATTTGTATGGTTTAGTAATTTCTAAGCCTAAGCTTTCCATTACTACCTTGGGCATCAGATTGTGTGAAGCTCCAGAATCCAACATGGCATTGTGTAAAATTTTCTTATGTATGTTCAAACTAACATAGAAGGGAGGGACAACCCCTTCTTGGTATTTTCCTTCAACTTCTGGACCAAAGAACAACTCAGGCGTGTCATCTGTCAAGTTTAAGGTGTCAGTATGACTTCCTAGGTTCAAAGCTTTTAAAACTTGGTTTTTGTACACTTCTTGGGTTACTAGTTCAGCTAGGGGGGTGGTAATTTTTATCTTGGAAATCTCTCCCTCAAAGTTGAAAGGAACAATTGATTTGTTTATATTTACATCTGTTTTGTCAATCAAATTCCTTTCAGCAGTTTTGATTTGCTGAACTTTGTTTGGACTAGTAATTGGGATAGTTTTGTTAGGACCACTAGCTGAAGTGCTAGGGGTACTCTGTTCAACATTTGGCTGGATTTTTTTCTCTTTATTTAAATCTGGTTTTTTAGCCAAAGTGATGGGTTTGTCTGTTGTCTTCTTAGGTTGACTTCCTACGTTTTTCTTGACAGCAGTGCTAGTGTTCTTATCTTTTGAATTGTCTGTGTTCCCTTTACTCCTAATATCATATTGTTTGTGTACCTCCATGATTGCATTTTCAAACCCTAGTCTATAATCATCAGAATCTTCATAGGTGTTTTTATTTTGATCATATAAGAAACCTTGTTCTTCCTTAGTGAGGAAAACATCATCCCCACTGTCTGATCCAAACAAGTTTACATGAGCTTCTCCCAACCTTTCCATCTCCCTATCTTCCTCATATTGATCCACATAGTTTTGTTGGAAGGGAGGTCTAACCTGCTGGTCACTTTATTTTTGCTTATCTTGATTGTTTTCTCTTCTATAATTCTTATTTCTATTTTTGTTTTGGTTCTTTTGAGGTTCTCTTGGTGGCACTCTATCATTAAAGTTGATCTTCTCAAGCATCCTCTCCATCACCTTCACTAGGTTGTCTATTTTAGTGTCAGAAGTTGAAGTTGAGGGTGTAATGTCATCTTTATAAGTTACCCTCTTCTCTAATCTCAACCTATTTATTTTCTCAATTATGTTTGCTTCTACACTCATAGCTCCTTTCTGCATGTCTTCTAAGGTTAAGTAATCTCTCTCCCTTAATTGATAAGCCATTTCAGCATCAAAGCCTTCGGGATACCTTGCTAAGGCCATGCCTTGGGGAGGTTTCATGTGAGGTGGAAGGGCATTGTAAACGCTATTGACTCTAGTGGAGTAGTCATGAACACTCTCCCTTTGATTTCTTTTGAGGTTGTTATACTCTGCTAGTATTTGGAGAGGATTCTTTTTGAGTTCCCATTTGTTGATAAATTTTTGATGCAAAGCAGGGAGATCATTGATGATGTTAATAGGTAAGTTCTTAAACCACTTCTTTACATGTCCTCTTAAACTTTGAGCGAAGATCCTCATCTTCACAGTTTCTTCTTCTATCTCCATGTAATCGAATGCATCCTCCATCCTATCTACATGATGTTGAGCTATTGTAGACTCTTTTCCAGTGAAATGAGGGATTTTGGATTGGTAATCATTTGGTAAGGGAAGCAGAGGTTGTGGTAACACTAATGGGGCATACCATGTTTCCATGGCTAGAAATAAGGGTGGATTTGCAAGAGGTGGATTTACAAGGGTGAAAGTGCGCTGAACAGGAGTGTTTTGCACAGTGGTAGTATGAATTCGAGTGGAAGAAACACTTGGGCTAGCAAACTGATTTTGAGCAGATTTGTTATGGAAAAGGCTAAAGTGATGAAGAAGCTGGGAATCAGGAGGAGTGGAAGGTGAGGCTTCTCTACTGAAGCTTTGTTGCAAATCTGCAATATCAAGATTAGCTTGGTTTAAATCACCTTGAGATTTAGTTCTAAAGATGTTCTTTGTATGATGTAAATCAAAGTGTAAATCCTTTAAGACAGCAAGGTTTTCAGGGAAATATTTTGTTCTTAAGAGGCTTCTATTAGCAGTTGATTCTCCAGATTTAGGAGTCTGCCATAGAATTCTCTCTGGATTGTCAACGATTAAAGGAGGATTTGGTTCTGGATGGGATCTAGTGTTGATCCTATGTGAAGCCGGACTATTTTTCAAAAATGAGAGAGGTTAATGTTTTAGGGATTGTTTTTGGGAGTTTTACCTCTCACGATGTCTTATCTAGTATGGGACTAGGCTTATACACTTCTTCAAGGCTGGTTAACACAATCCTAAAGAGAACTAGGGGCCTAGATGAGTAATAGGGCTACTGGGGCTAGTGGAGTCGCCAGGTGGAAACTATTTAGCTTCTATGAAGGTAAAAAAAAAAAAAAAAAAAAAAAAATCCACCACCATGTTTATTGTAAAGCCAAACTGAAATGTTTTTTGGGTTTTTCCGAGTTTTTAATACTATGAGTTAAGAGAGTGTCCTAAATCTGATTTAACACTTAGCTAAAGTGTTTAAACATACAGAGTTCACTCTTATGGCTTGGTAACTAGTTCCTTCAAGGTTTGATAAGGTCTTACGGGAATCCTAAGGGTTACTTAGTTTGTCACTGATTCAATTAAGTCCTATCATGATTACCATTTTTGTTAGGTAGTGCTTGAAGAAGGCTACTTATGTTATACTGGACAGGGAGTGTTTTGTTTTAAAGATTTTACTTAGTGTCCCACCGTGATCGCCATTATGTTGGTCCCCTGTGTTTTGATAGTTTGGAAAATCAAAAGACAAGGCAATATCAGAACCAATATTTAGAGTTACAGGATCTAGTCCTCTTGCTCTTAGAGAGGGATCTATCAAATTATTTGTTTTTTCAAAGGTTTATCTTGTGTGCTTTGAATATTGGTTTTAGACTAGTTATTAAGTGCAAGTGTTTGTTTGTTTGTTTGGTTCAATTGATACAACATAACATAAAAGGTCTAGGAAAGACAGATAGAAAGGGGAAATGTTAGCTTCATTGGGAAATGGAGTCAAAAGAGGTTATGACAAACTTATCAATGGATATGGGATGTCAAAGGGAAAATCTAACTTGGCTGCGGGATCCTTTGGTTTTGGAATGAAATGGACATCAATGATTTGGAAAGAGAAGTTTAATTCTCAACAGAGGGAATTTGAAAGCACCACTTGAACAATAAAGAGCTATTTGATAGATAGGGCTAACCATGAATTCTACAAATCACACTTTAAGCAAATAATGACTTCAAAACAACTTTTAAAATGAAATCTAAGATTCGGGGAACATCCTATTTCCTCAAAGATTTTATTTCAAATGACTTAGAAAACATAAAAGATTCACTGATAATTACGGTCATAGAAGAGGGAACACCTAAATACATCTATGATCACAACTATAAAGACCTTTAAGCCAACTATTCAAGCAAGGACAAGGGGCATGATCAGAACAGACCTCCTTGGTTCATTGTAAACAAAGATACTTCAAAGGGAGACTTCAATAACAGCCTTTAAGTGGCAGCAGACAAGCAGGGAGAAACATAAATCATGTTGAAACCAACTATTCGAACTATTAGAGAAATAAACAAGCATGAGGACTAAAGAGAGAGATTAAAGACTCTAAAATGCCTCAACAGAAGAAAACATAAAACAGTGAAGGATAAACAGGTCTAAGGTGCTTCCAAGAGTCATTTCTTAGCCTAAAACTTTCATCCTACTGTAGTAAGAATTTATGTAACAAAATGAAAACAGGGGAAAACATTAAACAGTTCAGAATACTTCACCAACAGCCAAGCTCACTGATCCAATGATAGAGCCTTCTCAAGAACAAGCATGCAACAACATCATCAAGGCTTCCAAGACTTCAATTTCTTCTTCAACTTCTACAGACTATGTATTATTTCAGAGAGTTTCAGTATTACAACTAGTGATCAACCAACCAACCAACGTTTACAATGGATTCCTCAACAAGTTTTTATAGTGGGATGAGGAGGTCGAAAGAGAGAAAAGATCTGTGGGTTCAATTAATACAGTTAATGCTTATCGGCCTTTGAGGGGCTCGATGGAGAAGTTTATAGATGTTTGTCTGTATTAATGTTTTCATTTAAGAATTGAGCTCGGTGGAGAGCTTTTGTTGACTTTGAGGCTCTGTGTCATATCTGTAGTAACTCAACAGATATTTTACAATAAGTTCTTCGGCTGAATTAACTGTTCGGCTGTTGTGAGGCAAATATCCTCTATTTTGGTCATTACTCGGCCTCTGTTGAATGCCGTGAAGCCACAGGTGGCAATATAGTAGCTGAGAGGAATCAATTTGCCTCTGATGTGGCAGTGGAGGCATCTTCCGTCTGATAAATATTCTTGATTTGCCTTTAACTGTGTTTAATTCAATGGATTAGGCTTTTGATAATCGACCTTGGCCGTAATCCATTAAACTATATAATCAATGTTTAATCCTTCATTTCTGCTGTGTTTGGATCTTCGACACTGATACTCTTTAATTTGATTAGGCGTTGCTGTGTCTTGTTGATCTGCAGGTGACACGGGGCTCATATGGCATCAATACTCATGATGTATTGACGAGACGTGGTATAGAACCTCGCAGATCAATCTTTCTTTAATGCATGAAATCCTAGAGGATCGTCATCCTCAGCTTCAATTTTCCTTTTATATAATGGGAAAAACCATTAACACCTGCAAAAATACAAAAATATTAAAAATCCTGCGTATTTAAGGTTTAATTGCTTTAGAGGTTGCGTGTTAGGCCACAGCCATTGGATGAAAGCATCCAACGGTGGAGATGCGCTTGCGGGGTTTAAATAAAAATAATACAAAGGCGGAGAAAGGTTTAATAAGGACCATTGATCCGCAGAGATCAACGGCTATGATTGGCCGAAAAACATTATGAAGCGGGACGTATAAAATATAACCAAAGTGGGGAGATGCAATCTGGACCGTCCGATCTGGACACATGGACGGCCCAGATGCAATCGGAGCATGCGATTGAGCGCTGACCGTCGATCTGCAGATCAGATCGATGGTGGAGGATATGTCGGAAGGTGACCAATTGGGGGTGGGGGAATATCAATGCGCCCAATGAAACATTTCCGATGCAATACAACGCTGGCCATCGAATTGGCCCAATGATCAACGGCGGAGAAGGGTTTCGACCAATGAACGAGTGGGACCATGTTATAATATATACAACCAAAAATTTAATGAAAAACAAAGGTTTTAATGGCTCGAGGCGCGTTATACATATGAAAATGGCTTGGCACCCGTCTGCGGGGCCGTTGGTTTATATGGAAAGTAATAGGCCCAGGACTTTTACATGTATAAGGGCCAATTACATCGAAACTTCGGTGCTGGTCTTTCAATCTACCCATTTAGAATCTCCGATGCGATTAGCGCTTTGGGACTTTAACTCTTGGTCATGGGTGTAGGTTTATATGGAGAGAAGCGGAAGGTGGGGGTTTATACAACGGGGCTCAATCGCATCAGAACAATGATGCGGGACTTTTCAATCTACCCATTTTCATTAAAAGACATTATTCTGGCGGGTTTAGACCAAAACTTAGGAAAATTGGGTTTTTTGAATTAACAAAGGGAAATATGCATCGAATATGGGTTTATACAAGGTTTAGCGCCCGATTGCAGGCCCTCGGGTTTATGAAATGGATCAAAGGACCGGAGTGTTATATATAAAGGGCCAATCGGCATCGGACTTTCAAATAAAAAAAGGACTTGCGTTTGATGGAAAATCCTGATTGCGATAAGCGCTTTATGAGTCTAGCGCCTGGTTTTAGGGCGCGGGCACATGGGGGGAAGTGGTTTAGGCTTAGCCCAAAGGGGCTTAAGCACACAGTCAAAAAACTTATTTTTTATGACTTTTTTCAAAGTTTTTGATGGATTTGGGGGTTTTGGTAAAGTTTTTAAAATGAGTTTTAAACTTTGTAAAAGGATTTTCTTGAAGGGAAGAAGGGAAATCATGAAAAATAGAGGAATTTCATGGGAAAAAGGGGATAAAATGAAGGTTAGTTTTTGAGTGGAGGAGGGGCAAAAATGGGATTCTTGCAGCAATCTTTTCTCTATGAAAATAGAGGATTTTCATAATTAAAAGGGAAACAGCAATGACGATTAACCAAATGATAGAATATCTTCAGAAGACTTTAAGCACCAAAAATTTTGGCAATAAAATTGTTTCTTGAAGGTTGTCCAAAATGATTTAGCCACCATTTGATATGACAAAATTTTATAGGTGGCTAACAGGGGAAACCTCCTCTGCTCTCAATAAGTTGGGATCCCCCTTCCACCCATTGAAAATAATAAGTGTCAAAGCACAATCATGTTAAATAAATAAATAAAGGGTGAAAGAAGAGAAATGCTTCATGTGTAGGGAGGTGAAGCAAGTGATTTTTTTGGGGTATTGTCCAGGCTCGCTAGCAGCGAAGCATGCTTGTGCTCATGTAGTGACTCCGCCAGGGTATTGTCCAGGCCTGCTGGCAGCGGAGCAACACCATAGATGAAACTCATACTCTGAATATCCTAAGCTCATCGCGCATATTGCCGTTTATTATATCAAAACAATTGTGATTTGACAAGCCTTGATATGTGTTTAATCGAGTAAGAGAATGGAGGGCACTATATCTCTAGCCGGGTTGAGTAGGGAAGCCAAGTTAATCCACAAGATGAATCAATACTTCCTGAAAGACTGAAACCTTGCAGTTAGATAATTAAACCTAAACAAAGAAGTTGGTGTTCTACCAATGTGTCGCCAAGTGTTGTCATTGCGACCAAAACCCTCCAAAAATTTCCTCACACTAGAATTTTGGAACTTGTTGAGGATCTTGCAATCTCCCACTCTATGGTTACTCCATGGTCATTTGATGTTTTGAAAAACATTTAAGTCTTCAAGTCACTTGCACACATGCTCAATCTTCGATGAGTTATTGAGAATACTTCCTTTATGCAAACTTGTATAGGCATAGCATTGTCCGTCAAGACAGTGTATGTGTGATGTTAAACTCATGTCAACATTCACTACACACTTTTATTGACAATCCCCCTCACTTTGTTGTGTTTGTACTTCTATTTTGGTGAGTTTTATCAACTGTCTTCTTTTTTGCATTTTCACTTTCACAAGTGTCGCTTTTACATTCGCGGCTATTGTTTTGACTTGATTTGACTTTAATAAGTGTCATATTATTGTTATCTTTGCTCTGACATTTTTCACCATAATCATTCACATTTTTCAAGTTTCATCTTATGTTTTCCTCATGTCGCAGGTGTCACTTTTGTATTTTCACTCATGCATGTGTCACACATTTTCACATCATAAAAAGTTAGCTCTGGGGCACTTTTCTACATTATACAATCTTACATATCATTGGAGCTTGTGCCAGACACAATCCTATAGTTTAGTGCACTTTTTGGTTATATTCGCCACAGTTGTCGTAACTTGGTTTCTAAGTGTCTTAATGTGTCATTTCAACTATCACACTTAGAAATAGGTGTCACTTTGCTATTGTTTTAAGGTGTGACTATTGTTCACGAGTTCTTTGAATTTCATTGGCTTGTATTGATGGCATTTATGTGTGTGTTCCATGTTTGAGTAGTGTTAGGATTCATTTCTTTCTCCTACTCTACTGGTCCCACACTTAGCCATTTTCAGAGCTCTTTTTTTTCCTTAAGCCCAATGCAATTTATAAAGGCATTAATCCTCTTACTACACGATAAGCACAACTTATTCATGATCCTGACTGACATATCTTTCCTCCCATACTTGTGCACTAAGTCTTTTCTAAGGTCTCCTCCCTCTCACAGTGAATTAGTAATTCCTAAGGATAAGTCACCTAGCCTTGTTTTTCCTCCCTCAGATAAAAGTAAATTCCAAATGAATAAGTAGACATTGTTGGAGAGAACTACACCCTTCCAAGCCTGATCGCACTTCAAAACAAGGAAGAGCGCTTCAAAACAATGAAGTGCACTTCAAGCGCTTAGTGAAAAAGCACACTTCAGAAGAAAAAGAACCTTCTCTCCTCTAAAAAGTACACTCTAGACAAACAAAGGCCTTCTTTCCTTAAAAATCACACTCTAATAGCATGAGCGCACTTCGGGACTATGAGTGCACTCCTTTGGCATGAAGAAATGCACCCTCTTTTTGAGTGCATGAGCACATCCTGAAGGCTTGAGTGTTTCTCCTTTGTCTCTTCGGCATGTGCCCTTGTGCCCTCCTTGTCCTCATGAGCGCATGAGCACACCTTCAAGGCCTGAAAGGCCTAAAGCCTCACTCCTTATTCTCTTCGAAGTGCACCCTTGCTCCTTATTCTCTTTGAGTGCATGAGCACACCTTGAAGGCTTGAAGGCCTGAAGCCTCACTCCTTTCTCTCTTGGGAGTGTGTTGTGAAACCAGCTCCAAAAATAGAAGAAAAGAGATATCAACGCCTTAAAAATAATCCACTTCGAGGGGGCAAGCTCCAATACATTACATGAATGAAAAATTCTTGGATGATACAAATTATAAAACCTCCTTTCTATATATAGGAGTCCATGGGGCCACAATGTAATCCTAGCCAACCTAACAATAATAATTTAAGGGCACAATAATAGCAATATGGGGGTTACAGGGGTACAATAATAACAATAAGGGGGTTACACTAACAACAATAAGGGACTATACTAGTAATATAGGGACCTAACATGCCCCTCTCCTTCAAAAAAGTGTTGTCCTCAACGCTTGAGTAGCTCTGGGTGCTTCTGTATAAAATTCTCATCCTCCCATGTATAATCTTCAGTGGGTAAGTTCTTCCACTTGATGAGATACTCTGAAATTGATCGATTCCGTAGCTGTCGAGTTCTTGTTTCCATGACCGCTTCAGGTTCCAATATGATTTTCCTTCCTCATCAAGTTCTGGCAATATTGTTTGAACTAGAAGATTTTCACCTATAACCTTCTTTAAGCATGAAACATGGAAAACTGGATGTACTCGCGAAGAAGGAGGAAGCTCCAATTTGTATGCCATAGTACCAATCTTTTGCAACACCTTGTAAGGACCATAGTACTTTGGAAATAATTTATTATCCTTCTTAGCTTGCTTGAGGGACATTTGTTTGTATGGTTGTAGCCATAAAAATACCCAGTCTCCTACATCAAAACTTCTCTCGCTGCGATGTTAATCTGCCTGTTGTTTCATTCGATTTTTGTGCCATAATTTTACATTCAATTTTTCTTGCCAACTTGAATGCCTTCTCCAATGAATCACGTTTCAAAACGCGAACTTCATGTTGGATGTTATCCTTTAAAGTACCTATGAAGAGATCAATCTTGTTTTCCTCTGGAATATCAGTTACCCTTATATTCAATTTTTGGAAGTCCTCAATGTGCTCCCCCACTGAACACTTTTGTTTGAGATTTATCAATTGGCTAAAGAAAGTGTTGCTCTTTGTATCCTCATAATGTGTTATCATTTCCTCCGTAAAAATTGGCCAAGTGAAATTTTTTTAACGGGAGCAAGCCATCGATACCATACAAATGTATTTTGTTTAAATGTAAAGTTGCAATGTGTACCTTTTGCATGTTTTGCACATTATTAAGATCAAAATATTGCTCCATCTATAGTATCCATGTTACAAGATCCTTTCCATCAAACTTACTCATATCCATTTTTGGAATATGGTGGTTCTTCCCTCCAACATTAGAGTTTATGAAATCACGATTAACATTTATTTGTTCTCATGAGTTTCCTCTACTATTTTTTCACCATTAGGAAACATATATTGTATCAACTTTGTCAAACCTTCCACGTCTGCTTTTAGATCATTCTTCATGTTTTCCATCTTAGCTTCCATGTCATTCATCTTAGATTCCATGCTAGCTTCCATGCCATCCATCTAAGCTTCCATGTTATTCTTCAAACCATCCATCTTAGATTCCACTCCTTTCTTCAAACCATCCATGTCATTTTTTGTTGCTCTTTGCAAGAGCGAAATTTGTTGCACTTGCTCTTGTAATTTTGATATGTCATGTTGCCATTCTTCGTCTTCATGAGTCATAGTAGATTATTCTAAAGGCTTAATGGGTGTTGAATTCTTTTTAGGGGCCATTTTAGAATCCAATACTGATATCTATTCTACAATATTCCCTTGAAATCAATTCAACTTGATTCTTCAAACAAGACTTATGCAATTTGGAAAAAAAAAAATACACACCTTTTACTTGCTTTTGAGGAGCTCGATATTGAAATTGACTTATCTATATACTTGAAGATCCTCAATATCTGAAATTCAGCCCTGTAGTATTCCTCTGAAGCTTCTTTCCAATGCCACAGGTCTGACTTGATTTGGATTCTTTAAGGTAAATTTATGTCCAATCACCCACAATGACCTAATTATGTACTAGTTCAGCAGAGCGAACTTGTACGACTTGCCACGTGTCACTTTTTGCTCCTTTCGCTCTGAAATTTATAGACAGGAAACTACAGTCTATGGACTTCCAGTCACTTTTTACAGAATTCCAATCTAATGCTCAGAAAGAGAGTTATGAATATTTTCCCATGATCACCTCTTTGAGATGAAATTCAGGAGCCTGAAAAAGACCTAACTTCCACAGATCATATCTCCGAAAATATTACGAACCAAGCTCTGAAATTTTGCGAGGATGTTCCTCAGGATTTTAGCTTCGTGCTCTAAAAATTTCAACTTTTGACCCTTCGTAGAAAAAAAGTTATAGCAAAAATTCCACGATGACCTTTTTAAGTGAAATTCAGGAGCCTACAAAAAGCCCTAACTCCCACAGATCATATCTCCGAAAATATTTTGAACCAAGCTCTGAAATTTTGCGATGTTGTTCCTCAAGATTTCAGCTTCGCACTCTAAAAATTTTAGCTTCTAAACCTTCGTAGAAAACAATTTATAGCGAAAATGCCACGATGACCTGTTTGAAGCAGCGAAACCCTAAAATCCAAAGCTCTGATATCAAATGTTGTGAAACCAGCTCCAAAAATAGAAGAATAGAGAAATCAACGCCTTAGAAATAAGCCACTTCGAGGGGGAAGCCTCCAATACATTACATGAATGAAAAATTCTTGGATGATACAAATCACAAAACCTTCTTTCTATATATATGAGTCCATGGGGCCACAATGTAATCATAGTGGGGCCACAATGCAATCCTACCCAACCTAACAATAATAATTTAAGGGCGCAATAATAAAAATATGGGGATTACATGGGTACAATAATAACAATAAGGGGGTTACACTAACAACAATAAGGGACTATACTAGTAATATAGGGACCTAACAGAGTGTGCCCATGTTCTCTCTTATTCTCTTTGAGCGCATGAGTGCACCTTGAAGGCCTAAAGGCCTAAAGCCTCACTCTTTCATCTCTTAGGAGTGCACCCTTGTGCCCTTGAGTTCTCTCTCCCTTGTTTGAGCGCACAAGTGCACCTTGATGTTGAAATTTGGTTACCGAAGGACAGGTGGTTCCCTAAGGCTTTGATCTTTAGCCTAGGGAAAAGTGTTCAAAAGAATTAAATTTTTCTCCTAAAGTGACTTTATAAAGTTATAAAGTCAAATCTAATTTAAAAGTGACTTCAATTGATAAAGTTACTAAAGTCTAATTTTAAAGTGACTTTAATAAAGTCAATGTGAAATTAGAAAGTGAAAAGTGACTTTGGAAATAAATGACTAAGTGGATCTTTATTAAAGTGGGGTGAATTAAAAAATAGAAAGTGAGATTTAAATGAGCATTTAATCTCAACCCTAGATCTAAAGCTATCTAAGCCATTAGATTTAGGGATTCCCCAAAAGTCACTTAGGGTTAGGTTAAAGGAGAAAAAGGAGGGAAAAGGTCATTCATTCTTTCATGAGTAGATTGAGAGAAGAGAAGAGAAATCAAGGGAAATATTTCTGAGCAGAGAAAGAGAAGAAAGAACAGTACCTTGGCACGCATACCGAGGCAGCTAGATTCAGCAAATCCGTACAGCAAGCAGCAGCACAAAGTTCAAGGCAAGTGGCACGAATTTCGAGTGGAAAACAACATTTATTGCAGCATATTTTTTTAGGACCATGCAGCATCAAGGAGGCACGAAAATCGAGGTCCGTACAGCTATGAAAGAAGACTGTATTTTATGGAATCCGTACAGCAGCTAATAGCACAGAAAACGAGGTTCGTACAGTATCCGTACAGCACGGAAATTGAGGCAGCAAGTGGCAGAGTTTTCAAGGGAGGTCGTACAGTTGTTCTGGAACTATTTTCGGTGATGTTCATACAACATTTAAGGCTGTACTTTCTGCTGTTATTTTTCTGGTTGCATTTGGCATGAAACTCGAGGCGGATTTTATGCACGGTTTTTGAGATAAGTAAAATACTGTTTGCTGAATTTTTTCTGTACTTTCCATTTCTCTGTAAAAAGCATTTATCAGAAATAAGAAAGAGCTTTCGAACTAGTTTTCCCCAAGAGTTGTAGGGGGTTTTTCGAGGGTCACATTGACCAAAAATCAACGTATCAAAATTCTGTGTGTGGCTGATTTATTTTTTCTGAGTTTTTGTTTCTGCATTTCAGCATTGTGAAATTTCCAAAATTAGTGTTTTTAGAAAATATTTGTTTTTCTAGCTTGTTGAATGTATGGCTATGGAAATGGGAATTGAACTTTAAGGGAGAAATAAGAAGAAACTGAAAACTAAGGTTGGTATTAAAATTTGTACATGGTATTAGAGCTATTTTGCTAAAAAAATGCAGTTTGGGATAGCAAGAAGAAAAATTACAGCAAGCTGATTTTTCACATAGAAAATTTTACCTTTACTACAGCAGTGTTATTTTCAGCTAATTTAGGACAGCAAGCATGTATTTGGGCTTGAGAGTGGAGGATAGGTTGGATGGGCATAGTAACTATAGTGTTTGGAAGGAGAG